>BLSH010100050.1:115434-150637 GCA_018402905.1 Glandirana rugosa | reverse complement strand
GAGGAGTTCGTTGTGATCATATAACATGGCTAATGAGGATATTCCTGCCTGCGCCCAGTTAGCAAGGGAGATGTCTGGCATGACGGCCTGAAGCGTTAGAACTGATAAGTCTTTTAGCACTTCTGGTGAGATTCCACCCGCAGATTGTAGGAGTGAGTGCCACACAGTGGTTGTGGCGTTCACAGAATACAGGAAGTTGTGTTGCTTTTGTTTCTGTAGCAATAGGCTGAAAAGGGTATGCTTAGGGTCTGTTGATAATGCTGCAGACTCAATTTGTAGCCATGGAAACCGTGTGGTTGGAGCCCACCAGCTCTTTGCTTGTGCAAGAATAGTCGCCTTATAATAAGCGCTGATGTCCGGTCCTCCCATGCCTCCCACAGCCGTAGGTGAGCACAGAGTAGCTCTTTTAATCCTCGGATGTTTATTGTCCCATATAAACGAAGGCACAAGTGCTTGTAATTTACCAATCTGAGATCTTAAAAAGGGTACAGGTAGAGTCCGGAAAAGGTAGAGTATGTGTGGTAATAAATACATTTTGGACAGAGCTATACGCCCCGTCCAGGAAGCTTTGACATCTTTCAAATTATGTGTCACCTTGTGCAACTTGTCCAATTGTCAATTGAGTAAAATTAAGTGATAGCATACGGGAGGAGGGTGCAATCAGAGAGATCCCCAGGTATGGAAGTGTCGAATTAGGAGCCCAGGAGAAGGATGTGATATTTGTGACCCCACTTTTGGATTTGGGGTCAAGATTTACCCCTATCATAGCTGATTTGGAATAGTTAATTTTGTATAGGGAGGCCTTGCTGAATAGGTCTAGTGTTTGGTGTAGATGTGGCAGTGACAGCAGCGGATCTGTGATGGAGATTATCACATCATCTGCGTAGAGACCGATTTTATGTTCGCAGGAGGTAATGGATACCCCATGGATGGAATCATGTGAGCGAATGGCCACCGCTAAGGGTTCCATAATTAGAGCGAAGATTAATGGAGACAGTGGGCAGCCTTGACGTGTGCCATTAGAAATTCTAATAGGTTCAGAGGAAATCCCCGAAGAGAGCACTCTGGCGTTTGGAGCTGAGAACAGAGCCATGATGGCTCCTAGAAGTGTGCCTGAAATGCCAAATTTTAGCAGTACCGCTTTCAAGAAGCTCCAATCCACCCTGTCGAACGCCTTCTCTGCGTCAAGCGATATGAACAGAGAAGGCGTCCCACTCCTCTCCACCCATTGAAGGCAATATATATCGCCTTGTTCCATCTGAAGCCTGTCTGCCATTTATAAAGCCCACTTGGTCTGGATGTACAAGTCGGGAGATTACAGAGGCTAGGCGGGCTGCTAGAAGTTTAGCGTAAAGTTTCGTGTCCGTGTTTAGGAGAGAGATTGGCCTGTAGTTAGCTGGGTCCTCTGTGGCTTTGCTAGGTTTAGGGATGGTGACTATTGAGGCGGCCAATGATTCCTCCGGAATCATGCCCATGTGTAAGATGTGGTTAAGTGCTGGTAATAAGAATGGGGTTAATGTGAGCGCAAAACTTTTATAGTATTCGTTACTAAAGCCGTCAGGCCCTGGTGCTTTATGTAAAGGTAGGGACATTATTGCTTTCTTGAGTTCCTCTTCGGTAAAGGGGGCAGAGATATCTTTTAATTCTTCATGAGAAAGGGCTGGCAGATTCAGTTTGTCTAGAAAGCTTGAGATATCATGCGGAGTAGGCGCTGCTGGAAAAGTTTTTCACTTTTCCAGACCCTGGGAGGTTACCATTTCCTGCTGCTGGACAAAGTGTTTCTGAGGCTTCCTTCAGTCAGAGGAAGAGGGGTGTAGAAGGTGTCCGGCTGATCGATGCCTTTAAAAAAAATTTCAGTCCTCAGCACCCAGGGCTGACAGGTTCAAGCAACCATCGTCAGTGTCTACATTATATGGTGCAGGAATATCTAGGGGCAAGAGCAGACTTGGAGACATTTCCAACTGAGCATCCAATGAGTTACTGGGTCTTGACCACTGGCCACAACTTGCACAATATGACATTGAACTACTGGCCTGTCCTGCATCCAGCTTGCTTTCTGAAAGGACATTCAGTGCTGCTAGTGGGTTCAAAATGGATCAAAGAGTGTGCCTGTCCAGAGACGCCATTGATAGGCTCAAATTTTATAAAAAATGAATCAGTCCTGGATCAGCAGCTATCAAGCCCCTGATGCTGACGCAGCTGATTGAATTTTCTAGGGATGTGGGATTCCTTAAAGACTGCCTATGCTGCCTATCCTATTTCTCCTGAATCCTGATGATGCTAGCTTCCAACAATATTTTGGGCCCAATGCCCAATTTTTCTGCACCTGTTTTACAGGGGCATGTTATAACAATTAAAAAAAATAATTAACAGCAGGGCCTGTTCCTGTGCCCAACCAGAGTAACTGCAAGAGTTTACAGGGTTCTGCCCCCACCAACACCCAAGGCTCAATTTTTCTGTACCTGTTTGACTGGGACATGTCATTACAATTTTATACAGTGTGGTCCCCATAGTATATGTAATACAGTTCAGACTATATGCTGCAGTCAGTGTAGTATATGTAACACAGTGTATTGAAGTGGTTAAGGGGAACCCCACACCAATTTTTTTTAAAAAAAGGGCCTGGTTTGGATTTTGGGGGGACCCCCACACAAATTTTTTCAGTGATTTTTGATCTATATTGACGGGAGCTGGCAATACATTACAGCCGTGACCAAGTTTAAATGACTTTTTTTCTTTAAAAATGTCATTTTGTTGTGGCACTGTTCTAAACATCACACAGATGCGTCACTTTACAGGCAGATTAAGGGGACCCCCCCAGGCATGATATTTAAAGGAATATTTCCTTTTTTTTTTCACTTTAATCATTATTAAAATCACTGCTCCTGTAAAAAACAATTGATTGAAAAACTTTTTTTTACATTGATACATGTCCCCTAGGACAGTACCCAGGTCCCCATACACTTTTTATGGCAATAACTTGCATATAAGCCTTTAAAATTAGCTTTTTTTTTCCTGTTCTAGTTGCATGTTCGCACAAACTTATTGTCCATTTGCGGTGTTCTGGTGCGAACCAAACCATGGGGTGTTCGTTCGGCTCATCCCTAATGGGCACACTGATGTGTCAGATCTGCAGGAGACCTACAGGGCACCAGTGATCTGTTTGTTGTAATGCTTTACAGGCTCAATAAATAAATTAATGCACATATTTTTTTACCTGCAAAAGTGAACTAATACTTAACGACAGTGTCGCGTATATTTACTGCTGCAAGTTGGCAGCATAGCATGAATCGCCGTCTATAAAAGGCGATCTGCACATGCGCAGCTAGAGGGTGGGCGTGCGCCACTGGAGGCGTGATTTTGTGCCCGTCACATGCTCCCTGATCGTGTGTTAGAGCATAAAAGTGGAGAACCGCCGATGTAAACACTGCAGTCCCCCGGTACATCAGGCGGCATGACAGAGATCTACTGATCCCTGTACTCGGGATCAGTTAGATACAGTTAGAACAAGTCTAGGGAACACAGTTCAGCCCTTCATTGCCCCATGCAGGTTAACCCCTTCTCTGCCAATGACATTTACACAGTAATCAGTGGCTATTTAAATTTCTGATCGCTGTATAAATGTCAATGGTCCCAAAAAAGTGTCAAAAATGTCTGACATGTCCGCCGCAATATTGCAGTCATGATAAAAATCGCAGATCAGTGCCATTACTAGTAAAAAAAAATGTAAAAACTCCATAAATTAATTCTCATGGTTTGTAAATGTGGCGCAAACCAATCAATAAATGCAGATCGCAATTTGTTTTACCACAAAGATGTAGACAAATATATATTGGCCAAAAAGGATGAATACATTTGTTTTTTAGATTTTTTTGGATATGTATGTTAGCAAAAAGTAAGAAATATTGGGATTTTGCAAAATTGACACTCTTCTTTTGTTTATAGCGGTGATCAGAATTGATGCAGAGGTGATCAAATACCACCAAAAGAAAGCTCTATTTGTGTGAAAAAAAAAGGACGCCAATTTCGTTTGGGTACAATGTTGCACGACCGCGCAATTGTCAGTTAAAGCGACGCAGTGCCGAATCGCAATAAGTGCTCTGGTCCTAATGTGGGAAATCCTTCAGGGGGTGAATTCACTAGCTAGGAGGTATAGGAAGCCACATTAGATCCAAGTGGTGAAAACGTAGGTTGTTTTTCTCTTCTACTGCAGATTAACTAGGCCCCTCTGTAGATAAGCCCCTCTTGACTCCAGTCAAGATACCTGGTAAATTCTGTATCAATGAGCTGGTTTTGCCATACAAAGGGATGCAGTTTGTCTTGTGTATATATATATATGAGCCCACTAGCAAGCAGGATGTATAAATGTAAAGCAACAACAAACATTTGCTGCTATTTCCTTTCACACTCCAGTCCAGCTGTACAGGGACTGTACAGATCAAATTAAATTATTTACACTGCTTACATTTAAAAAAATATATTTAATGATATATTAAAATACATACAGTAGCTGCATTGATTTATGTTTTTAATATCTGTCTGGAGTTCTGCATTCATATGTATGTATAGCCAAAACTTCCATTTTAGTTTTGGATAAATTAGAGAAAGGATAAAAACCCCTAAGGTTATTTTATTTATTTATTTATTTTGCTGTCTGTGTTCCATTAAGAATTTCCTTCAGAAGCTGTTGTGAGAATGCAACAGGAAATGAGAGTAAAGTTCTATATGTGAATTGAATTCCCATCTAAGACTAGAACACTTGCCCCCATTAGATGGTTTGCTCTCACCTCTTGCTCTGGTGACAACTCAAAAATGTTCACTTTGCGTCTTGGTGGCCATTGACAAAGGTGTCCTCAATGGGTACAAAGCAAGCAATAAAAATTGACAGAGAGTATTTCCCTTTTCCATTCCATTGAACATTCACATACACTTTAAGCTTCACATGAACTTTTTTATTGCTGAAACACCTTCCCCACTGACTAAGCTGCAGTGAAAGAAAAACCCCTTTAAAAAATAAAAAGAATACCTTGTGATGCATATAGGTGACACAACCTACCTGCTTACAGTTTTAGTTTTTTTATTCAAGCATACCTGTACTACACCTGTTCGATTTTTTTTCAGTAATGCAGTCATTTGGGAATCCCTTTTGCTTACATACCTTTGTTAACATCTAAAGAAGAGGAACTCACAAAAACACCCACTTTAAGTCCCATGTTATCACATACAGAAAGCTTAATGTATCAAAGTGTTGGTACCAAGAAACTCCTACCAACTAATAATCAGATTAAAACATGTTTTGATATTTAGAATCTGTTTATACAGTAAATCCTGTATAATAAAAATAATAATAAATTGAGTATAAAAGGAGATTAAGCAGCACAAACCTTAAGAACCCAGTCTACCCTCTGCACTTGTTGGGATCTTAGTGAAACCCAGCTACTGGGGATTATATAGAACTCATAATAAGGTAGTTTGAGCTCATTTTCTGACTTTAGCAAAGTGGCTGCTTTTAGTGATGTGTAGTTTCATTGCTGGCCTTTGACACAGAGAGGCTTCTAGGACATGGATAGATGATTATGTATCATATTGGCTAGTTAGACAGACCTTAGTTTGGAGGTTGGATAAGCGTTAGGCTTACATTTAGGGTTTAAAATATAAATATAAATGTTTCCAGTCAATGTTATTTTAATTTTTTAAGTTTTTAAGTTTTAACATTAATGTTTCACATTTGTTTTTTTTTTATTTGCTATATAAACAATCTTTGATTTTTAAATAAACTTTTAACACATAAGAAAGGATTCTCAGAGAATTTAAAAGGGGGCAAGTACTTCCCTTTCTGGTTTGCTGTCTCTCACTGAAGCATTGAACAAGGCAGTGTAATAAGGGATGACTTACTGTTCTGACCCATTCACTTCTGTGTAAATTTCATCTTGTTTGTGTGGGCACATGAGCTACTGAGATATGTAAACAGCTAGTGATAGAAGAGATTGAAGAAAATCTGTTATATCATTGGATCAAACTAAATTTAAGACAACAGGAAAAAAGGTAAGCAGCAGAGATTTTTTAATGGTGTGGGGTAAATTAGAAAATTAGGTGGGTAGATTCTAAATTTGTTGTTGCGCTTTAAGTGTTTAAGGACAAATAAAGGGTTTACTGGGGAGCAAAGGGGTAACTGTTTAAGTAGAGGTTGAAGAATTAGTTTGGTGGGCAAGTGGAAAGAGTTTAAGAATGGGTTAAAATGCGTGTGTGTGTGTGTGTGAGTGAGGAGGGGACGTTAAACTCTAATTTAAAGATTGTGTTAAGTGTTACATATTTGGAGTATAAGAGGGGTAAATGTTTGGGGTTGTCAGAAATGACCGATGCTAAGAACAAAAGTACTGAGGTATCCAAGATAGCACCACAAGTTCACGGAGTGATTTTACTTTTGGCCTGGAAATTGCTCTTAAACTCACTAATTCCATTTTTCTCAACTGTGTTGTATAGGGAGGGTAGTCCTGGCTAGCTCAAAACTGCTAAATGTCAGAGTTCCATGTATCCTAGAATTTTCTAACCTGTTAAAAAGATCACAGCTGTGAATTGATTGCTTGCCATGGAGAACACAGTTTCTATTACACATAGAGCCATTATATTGCTGAAGAGCATACAGTAGATGGCTTGAATAATATATAGATCAAGACTATCATTTGAAGATGTCCATTGAATGATTGCAATCATTTTTCTCTTTTATATTTACTTTTTCACCAAAAAGTTGTCAAGAGAACTTTGCAACAAAAGTTACTTAGGAGTAACATTGGTACAATATTCACTATAAAAAAGTGTATTTATAAACAAAAGTAAAGCAATTTACCTCTCTGCATCCAGAAAAGGCTAAAATGATTATTGCAGGGAACTCATATGCAGTCATTGTACTTGAGTCTTCGGGAATGGTTTTTGACAATTTATCTTCATTATTAGATTTCATTTGCTAAGCTTCTCGACTCCATTCATGCTCATATTACCTTCCACTCCTAAATAATTGTATATATATTCTGTGCTTGCATATTTGTTGACTTTTAACTACTTATCTTGTTTGTAACTAGTCAAACTATGGCGCACATTGTGATTAAGTGCTGCAGAACAATTTTGCATATTATATATGCTTATTAAAACATGCATTCAAAATAAATATTACTTCTCAGCAGCTGATTATTTCAAGCATTCAGCACAATGCTATTTCTCAAATTTGAGGAGAGATTTAGTGCTCTCTTGGGCCTTGGTAGAGGGGGGTTTCCCAGGGGAGTTTAAGAAATAGATGAGAACAACACTGTATAACCTTATCCTCATTCAGACGTTATCTTCAAGAAAGTAAACATTGTATTTCCGTGGGACAGCTTTCTATAATACTCTTTTGTATGACAATTGATTCAGGCTAGCAGAATTCCTATTCTTCAGCAACAGACAAAGAAAATGAGCCCTTCACAGACTGCAGCATCACGGCATTCTTATGCTATTGTACCAATCACGGGATGACACTACTCAAAGTGCAATATTGCATACTGGGCGAGTACTTCTGATAACCCTCACTAAAATCATATTTGGTCATCTGGAATTAGGCAATTAATTTCACCTGTTTTGATGATATTTCCTTCATAACATGACATTCCTTCATAATATTTTCTAGAACATACAAATATGTGTATTACGGCACTTTCCAGCAGTGTTACTGCTCTTCCTAGCTTACTGAAGGCTATTCACCTCACAATGGAATTTTTTTTTGTACTTTTCTCTAAGCTTAGTGAATTAAGTGAAGCTCTGCTGACTTCCATCATTCATCATGTGCAAGCAAAAGCACCTTTTTACTTTGTATTTTCCTTGCACACAAATGGGTATTCTTTGAATATTCTTTGAATTTTCACCACATTTACTAAGCTAAGAAAAGATTTCCCTTGTAGAATGAAAATTCCTTTGCTAAGTTAACAGCCTATTTGCCTTTCAAAAATCAACCCCATAGAATCATAAAAACCATATAAAAAGTGACTACTATGAGAAGACCAAACATTCACAGATGACCAACCACCCCCCGGTTGGTTGGTCGGTTGGCGGCACTCAGAAGCACTCCCCAGGACTTACCCCATCTAGGTTGTGTGCGAGCGGGTATGCAGATTTCTATGGGTGGCTGGCAGCAGCCAGGTTGCTGGCTCCTATGGGCGGCGGGCAGTGGCTGGGTTGCGGGCTTCTATGGGCAGTGAGTAGCGGGCTCCTAAGGGTGGCAGGCAGCGGGCTCCTATGGGCGGCAAGCTCCTGTGTCCTCTTCCCTTCTTCTGCACCATGGCAGCTTCTGCGTGTGGCTCCTCCCTCCTCCTAGGCATCCAATAGGATCACCTGTCCTTTCAGCCAATCAAGTGATGGGTCTTAAGACCAGCTTCCTGATTGACCGAGAGGAGGATCAGTGTGGCAACAATGAATATTCATTCGCTATTGTCAAATAACTGGGTGGGATCAGGGCACACCCTTTTTTGAAGCTTATTAGAGCCTCTGGCTCTAATCACGTGCTTCAAAAAAACACACCCACACCATTGGAATCCATGCATCCGGAAACCTGTATGTAGACCAGGGGGCCGGACACATAGATGGGGGGGCTGTGCCTGTGTGCTCCTAATGTAGAAGCTGCCACTGCAGATGACACCCACAGACCCCAGTGGACAGATTTCCATGCAAGACTTTCTTATTCTGGCCAAGCAAGTAAGCAGTGATACAAGTACTATATGAAAAAAAACATCATCCGCGGTAGCCATGGAGCGCATTACATAAGGGTCCTGTGCATCTTTGGCTCAGTTTCAGGTCCTTTTTACTGTCCTTCCGACTTTTAGGGGGCCAGACAGTGTGAGTAGAAAATGCCCTGGCCTCAATGGGATTAAATAATGCAACGTCACTGATGTCAGTGGGAGGAATATGCCTCATTGTTGGTATCAGGGAAAGGAATAGTGCCCCATCATTAGTGTCAGTGGAAGGAATAGTGCCCCTTCAATGGTGTTAGTGGAAGGAATAGTGCTGCATTGTTGGTATCAGGGCACCCCATCACTGGTGTCAGTGCAAAGAATAGGGCCCTGCAGTTTGTTTCAGTGTGAGGAATAGTGTCCCATCATTGGTGTCAGTGGGTAGAATAGTGCCCCATTGTTGGGGTCAGTAGTACGAATAGTGCACTATTGTTGATATCAGTGACAAATTATGCCCCATTGTTGGTGTAGAATGAATAGTGCCTTCTATCAGTGGGAGGAATAGTGTCCCAAGGGCCTGATATAGTTAAGCAAAAGGCCACACCCAGCCCCCAGGCCCCAGCTTGGAGACCACTGTTTTACACCATCCACAGCAGCCAGAGTGTTTTGTAAAGATAAGCATTCCTTTGAACCAAGATGACTCCACTTTTTTTTTTTAAATGGCAAAAAATAGGTTCAGGTTTAAAGTTAGGGTTCTGTTGCACACCAAACCATTGGTTTGGTCTGTGGATTTGGCATTACCATTTCTGCCCCTGTCAGATCCTCCAATAAATCACTGCTGATGAATTTTCAGGGCTGTCTCCTTTTCTGAAGGTTAGAACCCCTCTTGGGATTGTATTTCTGTCTATACTTCTGTTGATAAGATGCACTTTGACTATGTTTGCAACAGGACAAAATATAGGTGGCATTGAACATTTTAGAGGTTTTACTGCAGGGAATCAAGATTTTATGGTTGCCACCAGTAGAAATGGTGAGACAAAATTCCCAAATGGGATATCTAGTTCAGTGGCAACTCACAAAAAGTAGGATTTTCCCTTACTGTAAAAAACGTACCTTCACTTTTAGCCATTTGCTAATGAGATGGCATAACAGGAACAAAAACAACAATAAAAGATCAGATATTTTCTCTCCTCCAATCTATACACATGTGGTGTTCCATATGTAAGTTCCAGGAGCTTTTAATGCTTTTCCCCTGCAATTCAGTATAAAAGATGATTTTGGCACTCAGCTTTTTTAATGCTACATAACAACTACTGAGAGGAAGAAATAAGTGCATATTTCCAAACAGTTCAAATTAGGTTTCTATTCAAGTTATATTTTCCAGAAAATAAACATTTGTAGTTCATCTGTGTAAAGTTCTATGCCAGAAGCTTCTACCAGAATATTTTTTATTCATTGTTTAATTCTGGTAATGTCCCATCTTACAATATAGTCTTTGAATGCTGTTGTACTGATGCTTATGGAATTTCAGTGCAAGGCCAGAGTAAGAACTGATTAAATGTTATGCCAAGAGAGGAGGTTAGAAGGTCTCTGTATCCCAGCTGATTTTGGAAATAGAGTCTGTAATTATTTCCTTGGACGGTAGAAAATCAACGTCGGTTTTTGTAGAGCCATTTTTAAATATCTGAAACACTTGCTAAGCACTGTTGGCTTCGTACAGCTGCAGGCTCTGATCACAAGTCAATTTAATCAACATTAGCAGAGCAAGCAAAAAAAGAAAACATTCCCAGACCAAGATGTGAATTTAAAAAGAGTTACATCATTTTACTAAAACTGGTCTATGGGGTTAAATGTGAAATTTGCATTTAGTAGGCCTTTAAAAAAATAGAATTTTGAACTCCAAATAGTTTCAGGTTACCCCCAACGGTCAAAATATATTAACTGTTAACACCACTGCATTCTTTGCTAATTTCCAAGGGAAAGGGTCAACTGTAACTATTGAACTTTTTATGTCACTCATACTTTCTTAAAATAAGAGTAACACAGATTAAATGTCCTTAAAACTGTTTTGTCTTCTTTTAAAATGTGTTACACTGTCATGTCTTATGATCATAGTGAATGCTATCCTCAAGTCCAGCTAACAGCTCGTGTTTTCCAGTAAATGCACAGGTGAATTTAACAGTAGGCTATACAAAACAAACATCACACAAGTTATTACCTATGATACCCATGATTCTCTGAAGTGAATTGGTACATAAAAACACAGATAAGTGATGGCAAAAAAAAAGACCAAAGTGGTCCACTGAGTAAGTCCAATTTTTTATTTTTTTAATTCATTTTTTTAACTTTTTTGTCTGAGTATAGATCTACGGTTGTCCCAAGCATGTTTGTATCCATTTACTGTTGACAGATTTGCTACCTCTGCTGAATGTCTATTCTAAGCATTAGGTCCCAGTTTCCATTGTAACCAGCATCTGAATCACACAGGAACCGCATTGCATTCCTGTGCAATTCACATGCGATTCAGTGAGATGCAATTGGAGCCCATTCATTTTGAATGGGCCCCAATTGCACCTCATCGCACCAAAGAAATGCAGACACCTTTTTTGGAGCTGCATCACAATCTAATTGCATGGTCGTTTTGTACCATGCAATCCTGTGCAGGCAAACTGCAATTCATTTGGAATGCATTGGGGATGTCGTTAATTTTGTATCGACACCCGCAGTGGATCGCAAACATAGGGTGACTGCAATGTGGTGTGGGAAACGCGTAGCATTCGATGCGTTTCCCGCACGACATATGTGCGAACCTAGGCTAACTGCTCTTTCAGTAAAATAATACTTTGTATTAGTTTTAAGCTTTTCTCCTGCTAGTTAGGGGTCAAGTCCCCATGTTAATGATCTTAGCTTGTTTAGCATTTGATTTGATTTTGAAACCTAGGTAATGATAGCGCAGAACCACAATTTCTAAACCTTTTGCCTTGACATTTTAGAGATGTCAAAGAATAATGATTTTTTAAGTAAACCTTGAGGCTGGGTTCACATATGAGCCTCATAGAACGCTGGTCAAAATCTCCTTCTATTGCAATTGTATATGCGGAATCTGCATCCAATTCACAATGGTGTGAACCCAGCCTTATATACAGTTGGGGGGCAGTGGCAGCTGGTGGGTTTTCCTTTGGGGGGGGCGGCAAACAAGCACCCCCCCTCCAGGTGGCACCGACAGCTCGATCACCCCCCCATGGACCACTGTGCAACACTGACAGCACCCCCCCACCTGGGTGGACCGCGGCGTGACACCACCACATCCCCCACCTTCTCCTGGAGGCCGGCATCAAGGCCTGATACCTACCCAATCTAGGACTGGCGGGTTGTGGTGTCCTCTCCTCCCCTCCCGTGGTTCAGGCAGTGGCTCCACTGTCCTCTCCTCCCACGACCATGTGTCTTCTTTCTGTCTTTTCATCTAAAGCGCTAGGCATCCAATAGTATTGCCTAATGCTTTGGCCAATTGGGAGACAGGTCCTGATTGGCGGGGAAGTTTAGTGTGAAAATAGTGAAAATTAATTCGCTATTGTCACACAACTGGGTGGGGGGGTGAAGTGTTCTGCGCCCCGAGCCCACCCTTTTTGAAGCCTATTAGAACCTCTGGCTCTAATCAGGTGCTTCAAAAACATCACACCCCCATTGGAATCCATAGTTCAGCGCCCTGGTATGTAGATCAGGGGGCCGGACGCATGTATAGAGGGCGGCGCCCATGTGCCATCTATGGACCACCATGGTTGGGGGATATTGATAACAACTCTGTACCTGGTCAGGAGTGATTGGTTTAGGCTGGATTCACACCATAGCGGTGCGTATTCCAGCCTAACTGACGGAGAGAAGGACAGGCATTGCCGTTCATCGATGCCTGTCCGTTCTCGCAGAGCAACGGCTGCTTGGGGAGGGGAGGTGCAGCGAGGAGGGGGAAAGATCCCCTTGGAATTGCCGTTCAATGCGGAGCACATTTGCAGGTCAAATGCGCTCCCATTGAACATAGTGGCCTGCGAATTCGCACCGCACTGCGCAGAAAACTGACATGTTTTCTGTGCAATGTGGAGTGCGAATGCACCACACATATGTAAACCTAACACATTGAAAACAATGTGTTTTCAAGTGTCATGCGAATTGGATGCGGTGTAAGACGCATAGGTATGAACCCAACCTTAAGGTAACATACACCAAGGTTAACACAGGCTTTTATGAAGTTTTTTTTTTAACTTGAGGTGTGTTTTTTTTAACTTGAGGTAGGCTTTTATAAAGTTTTACATACCTAAGTAAAACTTAGTTTTACCAGTTTTAAACTGGTTACCGTGACTAGTTAAAATGCTATGATAATATGAGCCTTATGTGGTCTCATGTTAAAAAAAAAAGGGTTTTAAAACTCAATGACCGTCTCACAACTTTTTATATTCCCGTACCCCTGCATATCACAATTTGTAATTGGTTTTTGCTTTGAAATGTCTAAAATACTTTTTTCTCATTAAAAATGCTTCTCCTCGCCCTGCCCTCTATCATTGCTCTGCCTTCAGAATAGTTACACCCCTCAGCAGAGGTTACCTTGCAGTAGGTATTGCAGGTGGAGACTGGCTTGTTCAATTACTGAGTTCACTGGGTCTATTGCACTTTGGTCCCAGTAGAGGCTGTGATGCAAACTATAGCATGTTGCTGTCACATCACACCCATTAGCATCCTCTGAGGGGTTTACCTCAGTCTGCTAGTGACTTATAATAGAGCTATCATTTTCCATTTCCCCACCATTTTATATATTCACCTGGTGTGTAATACAGTAATAGTGATTGCTGCAGGAAATACTATTCTTTCTGATAATCATCCTAATCATGTATTTATTAAGGCTTTAGTCTCCACCAGTAATATATATTTTTTCTCTTTTTTGATATTCTAATTCAAATCTTCTTGGAAAACCCTACTCACCTTTTTTCTTCAGTAGGTTTAACTCTTTTGCCTATGAAACTGTTTTGTCTTATTTAGACACCATGCACAACTACTGCAACAGAAAAGTGAAGGTATGACTATACAGTATATAAAAAGACGTTACTCTACCAAGGTGTCAATTTATTGTTACACACCCCCCCCCTTTTTTTTTCTCCTCTCCCCCCACCACAACACCCTCCCCCTCTCCCCACCCTTATCCTTTGACCCTCCTTATCTTTTTTCCCACTTCTCTATTTACTTTCACTGATTCCTGCTACCTACCGTTCCTTCTATACCAGTCACACTACTCATAACTTGCATGACCACATCACTGCGACTCCATGTCCTACAATCCCTGATCCCTTAAAACCCAACAAAACAGTACTGGTCCAAAACTATACCCCCCTACCCTATCTTTCTTCTAAATCCAGCACCTCTCATGCTTTAAAATACTGGTCTTGGGGGGCGTGGCCTGGCGCATGGAGAGGTGAGTCGCGTCTGACTTCAGCTCCCGCTCCGAACGGCTGTATCATCGCTTCAACAGCACCGTTCATCTTGGCTTCTGATCCCCATGGGGTAGGGAACTGAGGGGAAGGTAGGGGAACCGTTGGGTCCCACAAAGAAGGGGAAATCTGGGGTTTTTTTAAACGCTTGAGCCAGCATAACAAGAACTCCCCTGCAGCCAAGATGGCACCGCCACCTTCCTCCGGCTCACACACTCCCTCCAGACCCAAAACCAGACAGAGGGCCCACTCTCCTTTGGAGTCTGAACACGGCTCCCTTAGATCCAGGAGCCCCTCTCCCGCATCCCGCAGCTCCAGGGATGGCTGGGACATGGAAGCATACATCAAGGCCCTCCCAACCAGGAATGACTTTGAGGCCTACGTGTCCAGGTTGGAACGGACATACAGACAGGAACTCTCTGACCTGTGCAAGGACATAGGGCACCGTGTGAAGGACATTGAGCTCACTGTAGAGGAGGCTATAACAAAATTAAATGATCAGGATGCCATTTTTCAGGAACACACTGATCAAATTCAGCAACTGTTTTATGCCCTGGATGACCAAGAAAACAGAAGCAGGAGGAACAATATACGCATCCGTGGCCTGCCTGAGACGATTGAACCCACAGACCGGCACTCAACAGCTTTGTCGATTTTTAATCATCTCCTACAGAAGTCCAAAGATTCCCCAATCAAAATTGGTTACATCCACGAGGCCCTGGGACCCCGTAACCCGAATCCGGCCTATCCCCGGGACGTTATATGCAGGATCCATTTCTTCCAAATCAAAGTGGAGATCATGCGATTAGAACGTACCCAGGATGCCATTATGTTTAACGATACCCCTATAATGTTGGCAGATCTCTCCAAGATGACTTTGGCCATGTGAAAAGCCCTTAAACCCCGGATGGATTCCCTGCACACCAGGCACATCAAATACTAAAATCTAAGGATGGCAAATCAGCGATCCTACGCACTCTGGGTGACTTGGCGAACTTCCTTGGGACTTTCGAGTTGCCTCAAATTGCAATTACAGATTGGCCTTTGAGAGCTGCCACCCCAGGACTCCCTTTATCCACCATTCCAAAAGAAACGGATCTCTTCATCCACCTCCAAATCGCCTGACGGTTTATCCTTCTGAGGCCTCTAGAGAGGAGGCTTTTTTCCACTTGCTGACAATGCCCAACACTTTTTTCTTGTGGGCTATCCCAGGCCTTGGCCTAAAAACTCATGTTCTGGTATACTGTAGGTTTGGCTCTGACCTGCTTGCAGGTGTACATGGCTTATATTTGTTTGTTTGCCTGTTTTCATTCCCATGGTTATCCCACTATCATTGTTCATATTGTGTTCACACACTTATATTTTACAATTGAGTCGATACGGACGGGAAGCTCTGTCTGCTAGTTATGTTTCCCCACTTAGGGATCCAAGTGCACTTAGTGGCACTGGTTATGCTGTTAGCTTTATGTTTTTTCTGCACACCGCGGTTATGTACTTTCATGATCGCTAGGTGGCGGGGTGGTCACATCATGGATAGGCCCCACTTTCCGGAGGCCCTCTCACTGGTTCATTTGCCTATGCAAAACTGCCATCCCCGCCTCCTAGTTCGCTTTAGCCGATTACTAAGATGTGTTTTCATCGGTATTGAAATGTGGTTTGTTGTGTTTTTATCCTTACCTTTCTCCCTCTCTTACATCTTCCTATTCCTACTCTTTAAACTGTCCTCTCTTTACTTGTCTCTTTATGTACTGATACTATCTCTCCCCTTGGCGTCCGGGTGGTAATCGCCCCGCTGCCTCCAACTACTTTGTCCACCAAACTTTACCCAATGGCTTCCCCCCTGAATTTACAGGTAGTGTCTCTTAATTGTAGAGGGTTTAATATGCCGGAGAAGAGGAAACAAATCCTGTTTCATTTCCACAAAAAGAATACTAAAATCCTGCTCCTCCAAGAAACCCACTTTCGCCTAGACCAGTGGTTCTCAACTCCTGTCCTCAGGACCCACCAACAGGTCAGATTTTAACTATTACCTTGGGGAGATTCAGACTAGAATACTGCAATCACAGAGCAGCAAATTATATCACCTGTGATGCATTTTAGTTATCCTGCAAACCTGGCCTGTTAGTGGGTCCCGAGGACAAGAGTTGAGAACCACTGGCCTAGACACTGTTCCTTCTATCAACAGTAAACTTTTTTCTAAATGGTTTCATAGCACAAATCCCATAGCCCGCTCTAAAGGTGTGTCCTTAGCGTTTCACAGGTCTTTCCAACCTGAAATCCTTGACTCCCTCATAGATCCACACGGACGCTATATATTTTTGAAATTAAAATACATGCTGTGTTAACTGTTAATGTTTATTTCCCAAACCAGGAACAACTACACTTCCTCTCCCCCGTGATGGCACGCCTTGAAGCTTTTGGGATGACCAACCTGTTCCTGGGCGGAGATCTGAACATTTCTCTCATACCGAGAATGGACTCATCTACAGGTAGGTCTTCCACTTCCCCTGCCACTCTCACTAAGTTCAGAGCTCTCCTCACCAAACACTAATTGACATATGGCGTATCCTCCACCCATCCGAGAGGGATTCCTTGCTAGAAGTCAACCCAAACTTGTCTATAGGACTGCAAATTTGGTTTGACCACACCCCATATGCCTATCCCTTGGGAGTCTCCCAGGGAGACGGCCCAATAGCTCCTGGAGATTTAACAATAATCTTTTATCCCACAAACCCTGTGTTGTGGCCATCTCCAAAGCCATTAAGGATTTTGTGACTGACCACGTCAATGATCAAACACCTCCCATTGTTAAATGGGAGGTGCTAAAATGCATCATGCGGGGGTTGTTCATCCAATTTGGGGCGAGAATGAAGAAGGAACGATCTCATGAAATCACACACCTCTTGTATCTCATCTCCTCACTAGAGGCATCACATAAACATTCCCTTGACGCGCTAATGCTGATACAATTATCGAAAGCCTGTAAGGACCTTTTACAGCTGCTCTCTGAACGCTCGTTGGCAGCCAGAAACAAAATGAAACACACTTATTACTTACAAGCCAATAAGTGCGGCAAACATTTAGCCCGAGTGATCCACCCAAAGCAATAGAAGGACCCCATCCCATATATACTCTCCATCACAAATGTTAAGCATCACAAAAACTCGGATATTGCTGATGATTTTAAACAATTTTATTTCAAACTTTACAACTTGTCCACACCAACCAGCCCCTCCCTTTCTACAGCCCCCGCTAATGAAGATCTACCCACTTACATATACGACACGGCTCCCCTGACCCTGCCGGATCTAAAAGCTCAGATGGTAGAATCACCCATGGCCTCTGATGATTTTTTGAGGATGATTAAACACTTGAAAAATGGCAAGAGCCCGGGCCCTGATGGTTACACCCCACAGTTTTACAAACTATTTGCTCAACAGCTAGTGCCCATAATGGCACAAGCATTTGACTCCATAGACGAGGACCACCCGCTACCCGCCACCATGCTACAAGCCCACATAGTGGTGCTGCCAAAACAGGGAAAAGAGTTAACCCACTTCGGCAGGTACAGGCCGATCTCATTATTAAATGTGGACCTTAAATTATATTCAAAAATTATTGCAGATCGATTGGCCTCATTACTGCCCGGGATAATACATACTGACTAAGTAGGCTTCATATCACACCGTGAGGCAAGAGATAACACTACCAAAACTCTTCATCTCATATCCTACGCTAAGACCCACCACATCCCCCTCTGTCTCTTAGCATGCGATGCAGAAAATGCTTTCGATAGGGTCAGTTGGCTCTTTCTGCATCACTACCTTCTTCAAATAGGCATAGGCCTGAATCTCCGCTCTAAAATTATGTCCCTGTATAGCTGTCCCACAGCTCATGTACTAGCCAATGGTGTTACCTCAGACACCTTCTCTATTAATAATGGCACTAGGCAGGGGTGCCCTTTGTGGCCCCTCCTATTTGCCATAGTAGTGGAACACTTGGCTCAAGCAATACGTAAAAATGAATCCATACATGGCATACAAACACCCTCTGCCCACTTCAAATTATCGCTTTACACTGATGATCTCCTCCTGTATGTCACACAACCCCACATAAGCATCCCCTCTTTCCTGCATTAACTTCAGAGATTATTAGCACTTTTAAGCTCAACATCGCCAAAACGGAAGCCCTCAACATTCCACTGCCCTCCATGGTCTTATCCAGCTTCCAATCTAGTTTCCTGTTTAAGTGGCAAGCCCGGTCCATTAGATACTTAGGAACTTAGGAACATTAGATACTTAGGAACTGAAATCCCCCGTTCTTTCTCTGACCATACTCCTTAAATTATGGCCCCTTACTGACCTCCATACGGAAGTTAACAGACACATGGCAACCCCTACAAACATCATGGTTTGGCTGGATGAACATCCTAAAGATGGACATCTTACCCAAACTTTTATATGTTTTCCAAGCGATTCCCATTCAACTGCCTGCTGTATTCTTTAGGACCCTTAGGTCTTTGGCTATCCAATTTGTATGGCAACGCCATACCTACCTAAAAACCTCTGCCAACCCAAATCCAATGGTGGTGCGGGACTTTGAACTTTACCACTCAGCTGCTCTCCTCTCCCGCATACCGGAGTGGTTCCCCACCCCTTCATCAGAGCAACACATCTGCTGGAACAGGATTTATCACCCATAGACTTGAGGGCCCTATTATGGGGCTATGATAAAAAATTCAAGCTATACTAAATATTTGGTATCGTCGTCGTATATCATGGTCCCCATCTTCTGAGCCATACCCACTCACTCCTCTTCTTGACAACCCGATGTTCCACAAAAGCAATTTGACCTCAACATATGGCTCATATGTTCGTTCCAATTGGCCTACAGCCCGAAACTTTGTTCACTCTCGCACTGGCAGGTTCATGCCCTCTACCTCTAACCCTGAAATCCCACCGGACTGGCTCACATCTTTAAGTTTAAATAAATATAGTATCCTTCTCCACACCTCAGGCCAAATCCACAGAAAACTGACATATTTTGAGGAACTGTGCTCCCTCTCGGATACTTCACACCATATGTTATCTCTATTATACAGTGAAATTCAATCTCAAGCACACGGAGAGCTCACGACTTATACAAGAATGTGGCCTAGGGACTTGTGGACCAAAATCACTCCAGAGGAATGGCAAACCTCCTTTATGTTCACTTTTAAATCCTCAATCTCAGTATACGCCCAGGAGAAAAATGTCAAAATTTTATCTAGATGGTATAAGGATCCGTTTACTTTGCACAGGATCTTTCCTACCCCGACAGATTTGTGTTGGCGCTGTAACGGAGAGAGAGGCTCTTTTTTCCACATATGGTGGCTATGTCCCGTACTTCAACCTTTCTGGAATCGTATATTTCAAATATACAACAGGATCTATGACAAGACACTTCCTCCCTCACCTAAAATAGCACTTTATCAATCTTACCGGGGTCGGTGAAATCACAAAAGGCTAATTTGCTTAGATTCTTTCTTTCTCTCCAGACATTGGAAAGTGGACCGGGTTCTCCCGATAGCCCACTGGGTGGATTTGGTCAATGATATCATGTTGATGGAGGAAATGCATGCCAAGGAAACACAATTTTGAGAAAAATACAAACTAATTTAGGTGTACATGGGTACTTTTTTCAAACTCTGCACCCTTTCAGAACAGCCTCCTCACCTGAGTAGAGACGCGTGTGCCCTGAAGCCCTCTACCTTACACGGCACAACCTTCCAGTGTCTAACCCTTCTACATAGAGCCCGTGGTAGGTAAAGCTTGTACCACCATGATATGGGGTCGGGACGCCTAGAACCTCTTTCTTTCCTTCTCTTCTTCTTTCCTTTCCCTCTCTCCCCTCATTTCTCTTTTCTCTCCTGCTCTCCATAAAATCTATTTCCTCCTCTTATGTTTGTTTTTGTCTCTATTTCACTAGTTGATTTATCATTATCCTGCCAGGGGATCCTGCATATTTCTTTGGATTTCAACTCATAAAGGTTGCACCATAATAGCCTATAGTCTGATTTGTTTAGACACCAGGGACCTTTCTTGGAATACAAATTGTTAATCTGTGTTACAAACATTTTTAACGTATGTTCAATCCTTTCTTTTGTAACTGTTGTACCCCTGATGGGAGAGACAATCTCTTGTATAAAATTTACAATAAAAGTATATTCAACCTAAAATTCTGGTCTTGTCCCCCGAGGCTTGCCTGTGCAGGTGCAGGTCATGTGCAGGTTTAGGACAAAAGACCTCTCTGTGACAATCATAGCAACCATGTCATGCATACTCACAATAAATCTGACATAACTGGCCCATGAGTAACTCCCTACCTGAAAATGAACTTTACTGCTGAGCATGCCCATATGCAAACCTATATGCACACCATCAACTACATCTTATCCCGCTCACTGTACTGTTAACATATGGACAGTTGTCATTTTATTATATAAGGTTTCTCTATTCTACAATGTATTACATCTAACTGCCATAAGATGTACTTTGTTATACAACTAAGATACTGTATTCCTTTTGGATTGTATATACCCCACCCCTGATTGTGTCTTATCCCCTCTTTTTTCTTTGCTCAATAAACTTTGGTTTGGAAAAAAAATAAAAATAAGTTGTAAGTATAATTTCAATATGATTTAATATCGATTTCTGTGACTAAAATTCTATTACCCATAGCAAACAATTATCATTATTCTTCTATGGCTTTTAAAATCAATCAATGCTTGACTTGACAATATCTATCTATAGAGAATGTTCTTAAGCTTGGTGAATGTAACGAAGTAGCATGTTTAATCTTAATACGCAACCATATGCAAGGCAATTAAAAAGGCAGTATTTTGTTTGTGATTTGTAAACATCATAGCTGGGGATTCGGTTAAAAATAACCATTAACATAATAAAATGAAAATAAGTACATTGATTAAGAAAATACATTTTTTTTGATGCTATGTATGTTCACAGTTTTGTAGATAACCACAATAAAGCAATCATTTCTGTCTGAACAAAATGTATGAATAGCTAATTATTTAATTACTTTGTATAAAGTTCCCATTATCTATTACATATTTGCTAGATTAGGAGTCTACAACATATTATAAACCACCCCAACTTTGTGCTGTAAGCCCAACAATTTCCATCAGTGATTTCTCTGTTTTGCTGCTGCTGTATTATCATCACACCCAATTGTAATAAACTGAAAAAGTGAGAGATTTGCACTTCAATACTGTGCTACAATATCTGTATATACATCACACACTGTTGCACTATGTGAAAGTAATATTAATTTTACTTAATCTATTACAGGTACTTATATAGCACCTACAATTTATACAGTGCTTTACATATTATATATATATTGTACATTCCCTACAGTCCTTACTCCCTTCCTTTAAAGGGATTGTAAAATCAGAAGGTTCTTTTCTTAATGCATTCTATGCATTAAGATGAAAAGCATTCTGTGTGCAGCAGCCCCCCTCAGCCCCCCTAATACTTACCTGAGATCCCTCTCTCTCCAGCAATGTCCACGAGTGTTTCAGTCATCCGATATTCTCCCTCCTGATTGTCTGAGACACAGCAGCAGCATCATTAGCTGCCACTCAAAGTGAGCTAGCCAATCAGGAGATAGAGGGAGCGGGGCTGGGATGGGGCTCCGCATCTGAATGGACAAAGGGAGCGGTGACTCAGCTTGGGTGCCCCCATAGAAAGCTCCTTGCTGTGGGGGCACTGAACAGGATGGGGGCCAGGATCACAGAAGAGGGACTCCAAGAATGGAGGATCCATGCTGCCCTATGCATATCCACTGCAACAGAGCAGGTAAGCATGACATGTTTGTTATTTTTATAGGAAAAAAAAATGAGACTTTACAATCACTTTAAGGAGCTTACAATCTAAGGTCCCTAACTCACATTTATACATATACATACTGGGGCCAATTTAGACAGGAGCCAATTAACCTACTAGCATTAGACATTAATTTCGGTCCAAATACAAATTCCGATGAATTTTTGGTTATTTGGCGATTTGGATGCAATGAAATAGTAACGAATAGTAATGAATTTAGTTGAAATCGGTTAAAATTTGTTTTGTTTAATCGTTTTCTAATGAATTCCAACTTTTCAGAGCAATTACAATTTAGATTGGTCGAAAAACAAATTCTATGTGAAGAAATAGCTGGTTGTTGAGCAGCAGGCTGAGAAACCGGCCGTCCGCATCCTTAACAAGGATCATCATCTGTCAGCGAGCTTCCCCACTGACAGATGAATATAAAGATAAAGAATGCTGGCAATTGCCGGGCCATAGAAAAATGTTTTTTTTTTAAAAATGGCGTAGGTAGGATCCCTTCAAATCTGGCATGGATTTTAAGGGGAACCCCGAGCCAAAATAAAAAAAAGCCCCCCCAAAAAAAAATCCATACCAGACCCTTATCCAAGCATGCAGCCTGGCAGGTCAGGAAAGGAGGGGGTGAGCGACGTGACGTCAGAAGGGGGAGGTGCCACCGGATGTATCATGGCCTGTCCCTTGCCTATATAAAAGCTGTCAAAGCTGAAGAGAGGGCAGACAGCGGGAGGTCTCTTAGGAGGCGAAGCGTTTTTTTGCCATTTTTCTATCTTTCGTGTCAGCGGGCGTTGTGATGGACATCAAGGGACATTATTTTTTTTTGGACTTGTCAAAAACAGTTTCCTGTGTTTCTTTTTGAGACTTTCTTTGGTGAATGGGTACAAGTACGATATACCCGTACCCATTCACATAGGAGGGGGCCGAGATCTGGGGCATGGTATGGACTGGGGGGACCCACTGCTTAACAACCAGCTATTTCTTCACACAGAATTTGAATAGGTTGATCGTTTTTCAACCGATCCAAATTCTAATCATTCTGAAAAGTTGAAATTCATTAAAATGTGTTTTGTTTATATATTTTCTAATGAATTCCAACTTTTTAGAATGATTAGAATTCGGATGAGTCGAAAAACGATCGACCAGTTCAAATTCTATGTGAAGAAATAGCTAGTTGTTAAGCAGTGGGCCGGGAAGTTGACCACCCACATCCCCCCTCCTGAACTGTACTAGGATACCTGCCCTCAACGTGGGGAGTATGAGTGCTTTGCCCCCCCACCCCAAAGCACCTTGTCCCCATGTTGATGGGGGTCTGTGGGCGGGGGGCTTATTGGAATCCCGACCCCCCCCCATGTGAATCAGTATCGGGTACATTGTACCCCTACTAATTCACCAAAAAAGTGTCAAAAAAGAAAAAAAACACAGGAGACAATTAGGGACAAGTCCTCTATTAACCACTTCAACCCCCGAAGGATTTCCGACTTTAGAACCAGAGCAATTTTTGTGATTCGGCACTGCGTTGCTTTAATTGACAATTGCATGGTCTTGCGACGTTGTACCCAAACAAAATTGACATCTTTTTTCCCACAAATAGAGTTTTATTTTGGTGGTATTTGATCACCACTGCATCACTTCTGATCACCGCTATAAACAAAGAGAGACAATTTAAAAAAACAAATTTATTCATCGGTTTTGGCCGATACATATTCTTCTACATATTTGTGGTAACAAAATCAATCAGCATAAATTGATTGGTTTTTGCAAAAGTCGCCACATTTACAAAACATGAGATTTCGTTTTTTGGAGGTTTTAATATTTTTTTTTTTGCTGTTAATGGAGGTGATCTGTGATTTTTATCGGGATTGCGACATTGCGGCGAACATGTCGGACATTTTTTACACTTTTTTGAGACAATTGACATTTATACAGTGATCAGATTTTTTTAAATATCCACTGATTTCTGTATAAATGTCATTGGCAGGGAAGGGGTTAACCTGCAGGGGGCAATCTAAGGGTTATCTGTGTTCCCTAGGCGTGTTCTAACTGTGTGGGGACTGGGCTGCCAGGGGCATGAGATATCTAACTGATTCCGAGTATAGGGATCAGTAGATCTTTCATGCTGCCTGATGGTGATTTGCGTTATGCTGCCACTCTGCAGCAGTAAATGTATGCGAGCCGGTCTTTAACCGGTTAAAAAATAAAAATACGTGTCCCCGTTGTAATCCATTGACAATCACGGCATGTGTTAACCCGAAAAAAAAAAAAAAATAATGTAACAGCTCCTCCTTCATAGGAGGGCTCCCGCCGACTGAGCTCTCTTTGCTTTGACAGTTTATTTATAGTCAAGGGCTCTGCCACTCCGTGACATAACTGAGTGACCCCACACCTCTGACGGCACATGAAGTCAGAAGGGGGCGAGGTCACCTGCCACGTTCACCAGGTGGCCCTGCCCTTGCATATAAATAAAATGTCAAAACAAAGTGAGTGCAGATGGCGGCAGCTCTCCCATCACGGAGGAGCTGTCTTCTCAGCATGCATTATGGGGTGCTCCGCGGTAGGCAAACTCACTGCAAATGCCCCATAATGTTCACGTCGAACTAGCGTTCGACTCAAACCACGGGCCCATCCCTATTAGCCAACAGTGTTCTTTTTTTAAATAAAAGTGCCATGGCTAGGTATGTATTCTGTCTTTTGTTGAATTCTGACATCTTAGGGAGTATTTGACTTACACTTAAAATAGCAAAAAAACTTTTTAGGACCAGCTTTCACTACTATACAATGCCTTTGGTCCTAAAATCCATTTCTGGGAAGCTTACAGAGCCCTTCATCTTTTCAATACCCAAACATGAAATGGATACAATATTTTGATCACTTGAACTTTTGTTTAAAACAGCGAAGCCATTAACTTTCCTTCTCTTTTATCTAATAACCTCAAGTAGTGCAGTAATGTGTTTCTGGTCCTCCACTGTGTTTTATAACTTTAATATTTTGTCCAGTCCTCTGTGATTACCCCTGTTCCCTGTGACCACTTATGCCTCAGTCAGCAAATGATATAAACTTCAAACAGTCTGAGACATTAGACAATGTATGAGGCTCAGGAGCGATGAGGTTATATGTTCGTCCTAAGTTAACCTTGGTGCACAATTTCACAGCTGCTCTGGCAAGCTATTGGTTAAGGTCCTTTCTTTTAGTTTCCAACCCAGGATTAATTGAAAAAACAGCATGTGAACCAGGAAGTATTTTACATGCTTTTGGCTGATTATTCCCCAAGGTTATAAAAATAGCCATATGTAACCTTAGATACATCTCAGCTAATAATCGTTGTTGGACTTGTAGAGGTGTCACTGCTATAATGATAATGCCAAAATAATAATAAATTAAAATAAAAACAAAAAAAAAAGCTGAAGAGTACTTTCTCACATGTCAGCAGGTTGATAGGCTTTGAGATAATAAATGGAAAGAAACACAGATGCAAAAAAAGGTAGAGGGGTGAATATGTTTTTCTTTTAGCTCAAAGCCATTTGTTCTCTCCATCTAACCTCTATTTTTTAGCACCGAACTGCTGTTATTATATCTGTAATTTTCTGGATGCCTATTGTGCCTTTTGAATACTGGATGATATTACTTAAACTGACTCAACAGGGATGAATAAGAATCTTTATGTGTATTTCAACCCTTTGATGCACTGTAGCTTAGCTACAGTGAAAAACTGCCCTTTATTAATATAGCAATGTTTATTGACTTTGGATGAACGTTTTGATGTACTAAATGTTTTAGAAGCATGATATATAGAGAAATGGTAGTTCACAAGCATCTTTCCACATTCCAGGAAATAATGGTACTGTTTCTTTAACTTTGTTATATTAAATTATAACTGCACTTCTTTATACAGTTTCACTTATTTAGTTATTCACCACCACCCCACACCTCCAGCCCTCTAGTCGCATTTTCCTAATTTATGGAGATCTCTGCTGTGTGTTTTCTTTGGTGCCACACAGCCACTTGTCAAAATCCTCTCTGTCAGTGTATGTGTTGCCCTCTCTAATCAATCCTTTAGAGAGTTTGGATTCTGCCTTGGACACAGCGTACTAACTCTCCATAGGCCAGAATGTTATAGCATGAGTGTGCAGGCCCAATGGAAATGATTTTGACAAAATCTGTACAGTGCTGTCAAAATATCTTGCTGAGTTAAGTACAGGTGAGAATAAAAATAGTAGGGTGAGTTAGGGAAGTTGTTAAATATGTGTGAGGACACTAAAAGTGCCTTTATAACTTGTGATTATTAAAGTATATTTCAAGAAATTAAATGTTTGAAACATAAAAAGAATATAGCTAATTTGAAGGAGGGAAATTGAAAACAGACAGGGATGTTTTACTTTGATCATATTGCATCTTACAAAATTATCAGTATATTCTGGCATAAATGATGAAAAACATAGCAAGCTCATCTAAAGATCAGCAATGTGAATGTGCTTTGTTAGATTAAAATAAAAAGTGAAATGAAATTCCATAATGAACTTATGCTCACCTGAAACATTCAATCAAATAAAGACAAAGTTTATTTCTTTTCATGCCCATCTACATACGGTATATTGGATATTTGAAACAAGGAAACTTAAATTGCTTCACGTTTGTATAAATTAAACTCAATGTGTGTAATTTATCTTTTGCAATAATGCTAAGAGTTTGATTTACAAAAGTGATGTGAAGTGTACCTATATTGATTTTAAAGAGTAAGTTCAGTTTTAATGAGAAAAAAAACAAGAATTTTAACAAACTTTGTTGCTGATTCCTAGCTTTTGTTATTCTGAACAATAAGCTGTTTGCTTGTCTGTGTCCATGTGCTATATTATATGCTATGCATCTTCCCTTTGAAAATATTGCAGTAAAGTAATGAAATGCACCAGATCCATGGCCAGATGACATCATCATCGTTATCAGAAGTGAAGTTTTTGTACACATTTAATTGATGTCCATATATTCCTTAAGGGGGCAATATAGTTATTAAGGAAACATGGAACGTCGTGTACATTGTTTGTGAGTGGTTTTATCTGGCTTTTAATAAATGCAGGCATTTTAAATAAATATATTGCACAATGAGAGCTATCTTTCTGTTTTTGAGCTAGCTTTGCTGGTGCGTAGAGGAGCTGGTATGGGGTACAGGAGGAGAAATTGGTGGAAACGGATGGAGAGGAAATGGTTATCTCTGGGATTACAGCCCCCAGCTTAAAGGGCAAGGCACATTTTGACCTTACTGTGAAGTAGGTCATACCTGTAGGTAAGAAGTTGGTGTGGAAGGAGGAGGAGCACAGAAACGGTGGTGTATTTCAAGTTTGTATGCATAATCATGGAAAACAAGAATAGTGGCCATTTTATGCTTATATATACACATAGACGATTGGAGTGCTGGGACTTTTACTGCATGAGATTTAATTCACTTTAAAGCCTAGTACACACAGGCCAAATATCGGGTGGCATCAGCTGGTTAAATTGTCCGACATTCTGCTCATGTGTACTGGAGTTGGTCCAACAAGACCGAAAAAAGGTCTGTATAATGACTCCAGATCAGCACTCTCAGGTAAAGGCAACACTAAAGGTATGTAAACATATATGTATATGTATATCTAATATTTTTTTACACATAGATGGTGAGCGCAGATGAGACACTTTTGTAATTATATCCCTTCAGATGTGATTTTTCCTTTGGGAGTATCTCACCAAAAAGCACATTTTTGTTGCAGTGGATACCCAAAATCCAATTTTTATCTTAGTGCCAACTTCTGGGGAAGTCAGTAAGTCAATCACACAAGCAGGGAATTACATTTCAGGGGTTTGGGGGGGGGGGATTCTGTACACCAGCCAGTTTCCCAATTTGCATTGTATTTTATAGAAAATTACAGAGCTGCAGATTGAAAAGAAAAGATATTTTTTCTTAACATTCAATTACAATATGATTTTAAGCATCTGATCAAGTTCAAGGGAAAAGATTTCAGGATTTCAGGTGTGAAATTGACTCAAATCCATTACATCCCATTTCATACTTAAAGTACAACTATATCTTTATATAATGTGTTAGAATTGATCACCTTGCCATCCTATAGAACCCCCTTCTACTTATCTGAGGTCAATTGGAGACCTCCTCCACTAGCCACGGCCTATGCTGGCTTGGCCAGCTCCCATCCTCCTTACAGAGTCAATGGGCTGTATTTTACTTTAGCAGTGCAGCGTTGTCATCATTGGACCCAATAGTGAAGCCATCTAATTTCAAGATTGCATGGATATAGCTTCTACTTTAGCTGCCATGAGGACTGTCACCCATGTAAAATGTAATGCAGCCTTTTGGCTAAGTGAGGGCTAACTAGGAAGTTGCAGATGGGGTTTACACTTGAATTCAGCAGCCAAACAAGGAAGTGGGGAAGTAGGGAAGGTATATAGGACAGACAGAATAAATAGTCTAGTCAACCTATGTCTTTGCTCTTAATGGTAATTTTCAGGTTCACTTTCATATCCTGCATAGCAAGTTATTCTTTACTTACTTAATTGTTCACCAACATTACAAACATTCAAAGTCAAATGCCCATGCAACACCAACAAAAGAACTGCATTTCTGGAAATTCATTTCCACCACTAGTTGTTGGCAAGTGGCAAAGATTACCAAATCACCACTAAGTCCCCATTCACACCAGTGTGATTTCAAATGCGACTTCTGTCACACACCAGCACATGACAGGAAATCATATTGATGCAGCACACTGCGGGCAATTTTTGGAAAAGGTACATGTATTTCTTTGGTGCAGTTGCAGTGTAATTTTGGCCCCATTGACTTAATTGGAAACACATCTAAATGCATTTAAAATGCATTAACATGCATTTTTGCCAGCATTTTGTGTTGATTGTTAGGAGTTGGTACCTACTGACATCCTAAAAACCAGTTTCTCATCCCTGCTGTCAGTTGGGAATTTCCAGCTGACAGCCGAATGTCAACAAAGGAGCCTAGATAGTAAAAAAAGGTCAGAGTGAGAGTCCAACCACAATTCATACCAGGCCCTCATCCAAACATGAAGCCTCATAGGCCAGGAAAAGAGGGGGGATGAGCTTGCAGTTCCTTCTGAACTATACCAAGCCATATTCCATCAACTCAGCATGGGTGGGTACTTTGCCAGGGAAGATTCCCCTCTGGCAAAACACTTTGTCCCTATGTTATTGAGGACAAGGGCATATTCCCTGCAACCCTGGCTCAGTGGCCACAACAGTGTCTGCTATAAAAGCTTCCACTTTTTGAATGGCTGAACATTATGTTTAATTTACATCTTTATATAGCATTGTCCTTGATAATATGCAAAGCAAATTATGCTTTACTTTACTGTTCTTCATGTTATCACCAGATTGCCTATAGAAATGCACATGCTCAAACACACTTTAAAACCACATGCTACAAAGTATTCAGAATGAGCAAACACCTGGATGTTCGAGTTCGGTGGGTTCGGCTGAACTTCGGGAAAAAAAGTCCGGGGTCGGTACCGAACTTGACCTAAACTTTACCCCGAACCCCATTGAAGTCAATGGGGACCCGAACTTTTCGGCACAAAAATGACTGTAAAAAAGTCCTGGAAAATGGTAGAGGGCTGCAAAAGGAAGTAAAATGATTTTAGAACAATAATCTGTCCCTTACAGCAACAGCAGGAACCTGACCCTATAGGAGTAGGCGATGATTTTAGAACAATAATCTGTCGCTTACTGCAACAGCAGGAACCTGACCCTATAGAACTAGAAGATGATTTTAGAACAATAACCTGTCCCTCTAAGCTGTAGACTCTACTTAGTCCAGTCAGATCGTTCTGTAATGCAGGATGAGATCTGCAATCTGTCCCTAAAAGCAGTAGTAGTAGTAATCTCTACTTAGTCCACAATCAGATCGTTCTGTAATGCAGGATGAGATCTGCAATCTGTCCCTAAAAGCAGTAGTAGTAGTAATCTCTACCTAGTCCACAATCAGATCATTCAGTAATGCAGGATGAGATCTGTAATCTGTCCCTAAAAGCAGTAGTAGTAGTAATCTCTACCTAGTCCACAATCAGATCAGGATGAGATGTTATTATATCTGCAATCTGTCCCTCACAGCACCGGCAGCATCCTCTCCCTACACTACCCAGAGAGCATGTGACATGCAGCACTAAGTGACTCCAGCTTATAAAGAGGCTGGATCACATGAGGCACTGGCCAATCACAGCCATGCCATTAGTAGGCATGGCTGTGATGGCTTCTAAGGGCAAACCAGTGAAACGCTGGTTGATTTGCTGCCCTGCAGCTATTCAACATGCATGATCAAATACCCGAACCCAGAACCTGAACCTGAACTTTTTTTCAAATGTCTGGGTTCGGGTCCGGGTCATGGACACCCCAAAGTTTGGTACGGACCCGAACTTTACAGTTCGGGTTCGCTCAACTCTACTCATTACACTAAACATTTTTTAAAGATGCATTGAAAAATGTAAAGCAAAAACTTTACATGTTGAACTGTGAGCTGACCTGAAAGCACAAACAATGATATCTTTCTTCTGCAGACTACTAAACCCATTATACCAATGTAATGGAGATGAACAAAGGAAGAGAATCTGAAGTTTAAGCTTCCTCCATAGATACAGTAGAGGAGTGAGAAGTTCCACCTTGATATTGCAAAAAATGTGGGGGCCTTGTCCATGTCTGTAAGCTGACCTGGAAACATAAAACAATGTTCATTAATTTTTTATCCACTTCAGCCCCGGAAGGATTTCCAGCTTTAGGACCTGAGCACTTTTTTCAATTTGGCATTGCGCGGCCATGAAATGCAGTACCCAAACAAAATTTGCGTCCTTTTTTTCCCACAAATAGAGCTTTCTTTTGGTGGTATTTGTTCACCACTGCACCTTTTATTTTTTGTGATATAAACAAAAAAAGAACGGAAATATTTTTTTAAAAAATGATATTTTCAACTTTATGTTATTACAAAAATACAATAAACTAAATTTTAGTCATGAATTTTTTCCAAAATGCATTCAGCCACGTCTTGGGTAAAAAAAAGTCAACTAGTGTATATTTACTGCTTTGCGCAAAAGTTATAGCGTCTACAAATTAGGTACATTTTCTGGAATTTCCACAGCTTTTATTTTATGACTGCCTATCTAATTTCCTGAGGTGCTAAAATGGAGGGACAGTACAACCATTCTGGAAAGTAGACACCCCAAGGAATTTGCTGAGAGGCATGTTGAGCCCATCGAATATTCTAGTGTTTTGTCATAAATGATTGAAAAATGACAGAAAAAAAAAGTACACAAAGTTGTTACTGAAATTATATATTGCTCACACATGCCATGGAATCCGCACACAGGACCCTGAAAACCAATCACCACCTTCAGGATTTCTACGGGCAAAAATGTATGCCTTCACCCCACACTACCTATCTCAGTTTTGGAGGCCATGAAATGCCCAGATAGCAAAAAAACAAAACAAATGACCCCATTTGGGAAAGTAGACACCCCAAATAATTTGCTGAGAGGCATGTTGAGTCTATAGAATATTTCATTTTTTTGTCATAAGTGATTGAAAAATGACAAAAAAAAATTACACAAAGTTGTCACTGAAATTATATATTGCTTACACATGGCATGGGTATATGTGGAATTACACCCCAAAATACATTTTGCTGCTTCTTCTGAATTCTTCTGAGGCCCAGACAGCACAACCCCCCCCCCCCAAATGACCCCATTTTGGAAAGTAGACACTCCAAGCTATTTTCTGAGAGGCATGTTGAGTCCATGGAATATTTTATATTTTGCCACAAGTTTCGGGGAAATTACAATTTTTTTTTTCACAACGTTGTCACTAAATGATATGTTGCTTGAACATGCCATGGGTATATGTGAAATTACACCCCCAAAATACACTCTGCTGCTTCTTCTGAATACTGGGATACCACATATGTGAGACTTTCTGGCAGTCTAGCCGTGTACAGGACCCCAAAAACCAATCACCTCCTTCAGGCTTTCTAAGTGCGTAAAAAGGTGATTTTACTCCTCACTCCCTATCACAGTTTCGGAGGCCATGGAATGCCCAGATAGCCCAAAACCTCCCTCAAATTTTTTGTTTAATTTGTGTTTATTGAGTAATGAAGGGTTCAGAAGAATAACAGTGCATACATTAGGGTGTAAAAAACTCTTATGTCAATCCAAAGTAGAACAGTAACAGATATAATAAGTATAACATAATAGTTCCACAAGGTGCGTTTTTACCAATAAGAGAAGAGAGAGTAGAAGTTGGTGAAAAACGAAAAAGAGGGAGTAAGTGGGGGAAAACAGGTATAAGAAAAGTAGAGAAGAAGGAGAGAGGGGAGCTAGCGAGGCAAGGCAGTGTTTCTATAAGTAAGTATCGCATAACGTTTCATGTTTAAATCAGAGGGGATCAGGTAACATGCATATCTCTGTCTTCGAAACAGCATATATATAGAGGACCTCAATTATAATTGTATATTATATTCCAGTCCATTTCTAAGTAACCAATGGGGTGTCAGCTGAAGAAGTCTGCATAATGGTTTTGTATTTGGAGGAAGTGGTATATTCACTCCAAGGGGGTTGTGAAGTGCCTTATGTTATCACCTCTAGCAGAGTAAGTCAGTTCTTCCATTAGGTGAATCTCCCTCACTTTCTGTAGCCAAGATTTTACAGAGGGTGTGTTTTGCTGACCCCATAGTGTTGGAATTAATGCTTTCACTGCGTTGAGTAAATGTGGGGTGATGGTTTTTCTGTATACCCCAGCCGGTACCTTTGTGCAGTGGAAAAGAACCTCCCATGGGTCAGCAGCGAAAGGAGTGTCGGTGATCAAGTTTATAATTTCCAGGACATCCGTCCAGAAAGGTCTAATGATAGGGCAGTTCCACCAAATATGTGCATGAGTGGCTGTGACCCCACAGTTACTAAAACCCCCCAAATGACCCCGTTTTGGAAAGTAGACACTCCAAGCTATTTGTTGAGAAGCATTTTGAGTATTTTGCAGATCTCACATTTTGTCACAAAGTTTTGAAATTTGAAAAAAGTAAAAAAAAAAAATCTGTTTATTTCTTCATTTTCCAAAACAAATGAGAGCTGCAAAATACGCACCATGCCTCTTAGCAAATACCTTGGTGTGTCTACTTTCCAAAATGGGGTCATTTGGGGGGGGGGGAATTTGTGCTACCTTGACATTTCAGGGCCTCCAAAACCATGATGGGTACTGAGGAGTAAAATCACCATTTTATACCCTTAGAAAGCCTGAAGGCGGTGATTGGTTTTCGGGGTCCTGTACGCGGATAGTCTCCAAAACAGTCTCACACATGTGAGACTCACAAATGCAATTTTTGGGGAAAAAAAACACTTTTTTGAATATTAATGCACAAAAAAACACTATTTTGCCCAATTTTTCGTGAAATATAAAAGTTGATCTCATGCCGAGTGCATAAACACCAAATATGACATGCTTTAAAAATGACGCACACCTGTGAAGCGGCGACAAACTATATACATTTTTAAAAGTCTTTAAAAGCCTTTACAGGTTACCACTTTAGATCTGCAGAGGAGGTCTACTGCTGAAATTACTGCCCTCGATCTGACGTTCGCGTTGATACCTCACATGCATGGTGAAATTGTTGTTTACATACGACACGAGGCTGACGCTTGCATCCACCTTTGCACGCGTGCAGAGGGGCAGGGGTGCATTTTTTTTTTTTAGTTATTCATTTTGCTTTGCTTTTTAATTTTATTTCTACACTGTCCCTTTCATCTTTTTTTTTATCATTTTTATTTTTATCACATGGATTTTAAATATCCCCTACGATAAAAATCGGTATTGTTGCATATTTTTTTTTTCTAAATTTGGGGTCTACAAGACTCTAGATCTTTCCCCAGCCCTTAAAGCATCTGACCACACCAAAATCGGTGTGATAAGATGCTTCCCCAATTTCCCAACGGCACTGTTTGTATCTGGTGAAACCGAAGTCACAAAATGCTCGTAGCCTCCAGTTTCTTAGGCCATGGAGATGATTTGAGCCATTCTAGTCTTCAATCAGCTCTATGGTCAGCTGGCGTATCCACCAGCTACATTCTTGCGTTCCCCGGTGGGACAGGAGAGCCTGAGAAGACCAGCAACATACTAGTATGTGGCTAGTCCTTGTTGGGCATATATTGTAATGTTCTTTTTTTCATGCAGCCTGTGGGTTAAATTAAAAAAAAGAATCAATTGGTGGGTATGCCCACCATTAGAAAACCTCCCTTCATCCTCCCACTTCTAATGGTGGGCATAGCCACTTTTTAAAAAAAATATATCGGAGCATAGGGGCAATCCGCCCCAATTTTTTTTATATTTTATTTTTTTGGTTTTTGTCAACATACAAAGAAAAAAAAAAAGAGAAAGAGAGAACAAAAGAGAGATTAAAGAGAGATAAGAGAGAGATAACAATTATAAAACATACGTATGGACAAAAATAGTACAAAAGAAACGTCCATACATTAAAAATACATTAAAAATACAATTACGAATGGACATTACAATATAACAATTACACAAAATATAAAAAAAGAAAAATCGTCCATACATTACAAAATACAATGACACAAAATAATTAACAAATAAGGAAAAGTCCATGTGGTAAGTTGACGTCGTGACTAAATAATTACCACTGTCGTTTTAGCAAACGAGGGTGGTAGGTATTTCGTCGCTGAGGTCGCGACAACCGCCACTAAAGTGGTGGTGTCAAATTTTTCTCGTTTATATGGTCTCGTATCCCCGTCACCCACCTTTAACCCCGCCTAACGGGGATACGAGGCTATATAAAAAAAATTTTTCACCGATACGGGTGGTAATCTTCACCCTCCTACTTCCCTCCAAAAGATTACCACCCGTATGGGTGGTTAACTAAGAAAAAAAATTAAATTGGGTGTCCGACGTACTTTTTTTCTTGTAATGTTATATACGGGTTGTTCCTGATCGGTGTATGATCATACAACGACCAGAAGAGTCCGAGAGGACAGGGTGGCCCCTTGCGTTCTTACATCGACCACCTATGCGGTCGACTGGTATCTCGACTAACTTCTGATCTTACCGAGTTTAGTAGAGGTACCGGATTCTTTGACCTCCGATGCTCGTAAAA
>BLSH010100050.1:95469-115424 GCA_018402905.1 Glandirana rugosa | reverse complement strand
ATTAGAGAGAAAACGAGAGAGAGAGAAAAAAGAAACATACAACTGTTTTTGGTTTTTTTATTTTATATTTTTTTTTGTTTTTTTAACTTTTTTAATTTTTTTGTTGTTTTACATTTTTTTTTTTGGTACACCTTTTTTTTTTGTAACTAAAAATGAACTGGTTCCAGCTTTGGGTCTCTCAAAATGCACTGGCATCTTTGGAGACCCTGTGTACATGCGTCTAATCACTGTGTCTGCTGTACCCTACACTAATAATTCACTAATGTGTGATAGCATTCAAAACATTCATTGATCGAGACCAGGCTGGTCAGGACAGGTGGAGCAATAAGTGCCAGTGTCACGCCTGTATCCGCGTCGTCTGCAGACACAACATCTCTTTTGGGGTGTTCTGTGGCCTGGGGTACAAAGGAGGACATGTGGAAAGTGCCTCCCATGCAGCCGGCTAACTGCATTTACATCCTGGAGTGGGGGTGCAGCACCATCTGGAAACAGAAGGGCTGTGACGATCTCTTCCATGAATTTGAGGAAGGGTCCCGTCAGTCCTGACGCTCTGTTTAAGACATGAGCGTTCAGCAAAGCCAATTGAAAAAGGTATATAGACACTTTTTTGTACCAGTGTCTAGCCTTGTGGGTTATTAGGTACGGTGCCAGTAACTGGTCATTGAGGTCCACCCCTCCCATATTTAGGTTATAATTGTGGACACAGAGGGGTTTCTCCACACCAGTCGCTGTAGAAATTTGGACGGTCGTATCTGCATGAAGGGAGGTCAGAAAGAAAACATTCTGATTGTCCCTCCACTTCATCGCAAGCAAATTATTACACTTAGCGCAGGCTCTCTCCCTTCGACTAAGACGGGAATCTACAAGCTGTTGGGGGAAGCTCCGGCGATTAGGTCGCACGGTGCCACATGGGCCAATCTGATGATCAAACAAGTGACTGAAAAGTGGCACACTCGTGTAATAATTGTCCACGTACAAGTGGTACCCCTTTCTGAATAAGGATGACACCAAGCTCCACACAATCTTGCCAGCACTCCCTATATAGTCTAGACATCCTTCCGACTCTACGTGTCTATCTGTGCCCTCATAAACCATGAAACTATGTGTATAGCCTGTGGCCCTGTCACAGAGCTTATACAGTTTGACCCCATATCTGGCACTCTTGCTGGGGACGTCCTGCTTGAAAGCAAGACGGCCAGAAAATTTAACCAGGGACTCGTCCATGCACACAACTTGGTTGGGAATAAAAAGTATGGCGAACTTGGTGTTAAAGTGGTTTATGAGGGGCTGAATTTTGTAGAGCCGGTCAAATTCAGGGTCACCCCGTGGATGACTGAGTTCATTGTCACTGAAGTGCATGAACCACAAAATCTGCTCGTATCGTCTCCTGGCCATGCAAGCAGAGAACACGGGCATATGGTGAATTGGGTCAGGGGACCAATATGGCCGCAACTCCGATTTTTTAGTTATGCCCATGAGGAAGGAAAGGCCCAGAAAGGTCTTAAATTCTGGAACCGTGATTGGTTTCCAGTCTCTGGCAAGTGTCAAATGGGGATTAGCGGCGATGAATTGACCAGCATACAAATTGCTTTGGTCCACAATAGATCATGCACATCAGCAACAGCAGAACGGGGTCTGGTATGCCTGACCCTAGCAGGGACCACAACTCCATCATCAGAGCTATCTGACAGGGTGCCGCTGCTCTCTACAGGTTCATATGCTGAGCCTGCTTCTGAGAGTGAGACTTCCCCATCGCTCTCATCTGTCATACTCAGCATAATGTAGGCCTCTTCGGTAGTGTACCTACTAGATCTTTCCCCAGCCCTTAAAGCATCTGACCACACCAAAATCGGTGTGATAAGATGCTTCCCCAATTTCCCAATGGCACTGTTTGTATCTGGTGAAACCGAAGTCACAAAATGCTCGTAGCCTCCAGTTTCTTAGGCCATGGAGATGATTTGAGCCATTCTAGTCTTCAATCAGCTCTATGGTCAGCTGGCGTATCCACCAGCTACATTCTTGCGTTCCCCGGTGGGACAGGAGAGCCTGAGAAGACCAGCAACATACTAGTATGTGGCTAGTCCTTGTTGGGCATATATTGTAATGTTCTTTTTTTCATGCAGCCTGTGGGTTAAATGAAAAAAAAGAATCAATCGGTGGGTATGCCCACCATTAGAAAACCTCCCTTCATCCTCCCACTTCTAATGGTGGGCATAGCCACTTTTTAAAAAAAATATATCGGAGCATAGGGGCAATCCGCCCCAATTTCCACCCACTGCCCCTATGCTCTGGTATATTTGCTCTTTTTAAACTGTGGTGGTGAAATCACCGCCAACAGCGCTGGAGTCGCTGCTTTATGGATGGTGGGAGCAAACGATTTTGCTGTCACCATTAATAAATCAGTGCTGCAGTTGAATGGTGTACCTGAAAAGGAATAAACAATTAATAAAACACAGTAACATAAAACATTACATACCTGCTAAAAAGAAAAAAATATAAAACACATTAACAATATAACATTACAGGTAAGCATTAACATAAAAAATTGTCCACGTACAAGTGGTACCCCTTTCTGAATAAGGATGACACCAAGCTCCACACAATCTTGCCAGCACTCCCTATATAGTCTAGACATCCTTCCGACTCTACGTGTCTATCTGTGCCCTCATAAACCATGAAACTATGTGTATAGCCTGTGGCCCTGTCACAGAGCTTATACAGTTTGACCCCATATCTGGCACTCTTGCTGGGGACGTCCTGCTTGAAAGCAAGACGGCCAGAAAATTTAACCAGGGACTCGTCCACGCACACAACTTGGTTGGGAATAAAAAGTACGGCGAACTTGGTGTTAAAGTGGTTTATGAGGGGCTGAATTTTGTAGAGCCGGTCAAATTCAGGGTCACCCCGTGGATGACTGAGTTCATTGTCACTGAAGTGCATGAACCACAAAATCTGCTCGTATCGTCTCCTGGCCATGCAAGCAGAGAACACGGGCATATGGTGAATTGGGTCAGGGGACCAATATGGCCGCAACTCCGATTTTTTAGTTATGCCCATGAGGAAGGAAAGGCCCAGAAAGGTCTTAAATTCTGGAACCGTGATTGGTTTCCAGTCTCTGGCAAGTGTCAAATGGGGATTAGCGGTGATGAATTGACCAGCATACAAATTGCTTTGGTCCACAATAGATCATGCACATCAGCAACAGCAGAACGGGGTCTGGTACGCCTGACCCTAGCAGGGACCACAACTCCATCATCAGAGCTATCTGACAGGGTGCCGCTGCTCTCTACAGGTTCATATGCTGAGCCTGCTTCTGAGAGTGAGACTTCCCCATCGCTCTCATCTGTCATACTCAGCATAATGTAGGCCTCTTCGGTAGTGTACCTCGGATTGGACATTTTGGACTTTCTAAATTTATAGGTACACTACCGTGACTCACAGGCAAAAAAGAGCACCTGGTTGTCAGTGCCTGTTTCAAGCGCTACCAAATTCACTGTCAGATTTCGCAGGGATCAGGCGTGATCTCTGCGAATGCTGCATATATGTTTGTTGTGTTTTGTAAGTGACAGCAATCTATTGATCCTGCACTTGGGTGGGCTGGGCTGGGTGGAGGGGCTAAACACAGGTTCTAGCAGTTATCTGGGCTGATTCCGCTAACACTGCGTTTTTTTAGAATACTAAACTAGTGGGGACGCTAATATATATCTGATCAGATCGCAGATATTGATCTGATCAGATACTACAATAATATCTAACACCTATCTAATGTGCGTGTGTGCGTGTCAGAGTACCTCACTAACTGGCCCAGCCTGGCATTTACGCTGACCCTAACGCACGCTAAAACCTAACTGGGGTCACCGCTGGGCGATCGGGGGTTAAAACCTATAAAGGGTATATAAAATAATATATGGCGGGTAATCTGATTGAAAAAACCTATCTAGCTAGCTAGCGTCACCCGTGACACTTATAAGGTGATCACAGGTAACAGAGGGCAATGAAGGGGTTAAAAACTTTATTGGGGGGGGGGCTAGGGGGGTATTTACACCTAACTAGGACTAATACTACCTACCCTAACACTGATTTAGTGTCACAAGGGTCACAAGTACAGCGATCGGTAAAAATCAGATCACTGCACTATATGACACTGTGACAGGGGGTGACAGGGAGTGAAGGGGTTAACTGGGGGGGGGCGATCAGGGGACGATCAAAGGGTTAAAAGTATGCCTAACTGTCCTGGTGTCAGTGTAGATGCTCTCTCTTCCTCGCTGAAACCGAAAAGGGCTTCAGGGAGGAAGTTGAGCTCACTTCCTCTGCCTCTGTTTACATTACAGAAGCAGAGGAGCAATGTCATTCGTTAGGACCAATCAGAGGGGCCAGGCCAAAAATCATTTTCCTGGCCATGTAGAGTGATTGGTCCTGTAGCGAATCCAACAGCAGTGCACGTGCCGTGAGCATGCGCGCACTCACGGCGCGAGATCGCGGCCGCCGTCCCCTGACGGCATTTCCCGATAACGAACCATCTTGCCGATGTCACCCTGCGGCGGGCGGGCAGTCCGCAAATGGCTAAAAATACTGATCTTCTTATCTCCCATATAACGAAGAGGCACAAAGAAAGATATTGTTGAAATTCAGAATGGGTGATAACCATGGCTCTCTTTTGGTGGTAGCCGCTCCATTAGGGGCACAGAAGCACAGCCCCCTAATCCATGCCCCGCCCCTAATCTACATGCAGGGCACTCAACGCATGGATTTCAATGGGTCTATTTTTTTTTGAAGCACGTGATTAGAGCCTGAGGCTCTAATTGGCTTTAAAAAAGGGTGAGCTCGGGGTGCAGAGCACTGCGCCCTGAGTCCAACGATGTGTGTGGCAATAGCAAATTAATATTCACTATTGTCTTCCTGCTTCTCCTCCCGACCAATCAGGAAGCGAGCCTTAAGACTCGATTAGCCGAGAGGAGAAGCGACTGTATTGGCCGGAAACAGGGGGGAAGGCACCGAGGAGGAGATGCGGGGGAAGCTGCCAAAGCTGCCCGCAAACTGGATGGGGTAAGTGCGGGGCTGATGGGTGAGGGACGGGGGTTTGTTTGTCAATCGACCGAGCGCCGGGGGGTGGTGAGTTTGACTGACCAAACGAACAGGGGTGGGGTTGGGTGGTTTGTTTGCGTCCCCTACCCCAAAAAAAAATAGAGCACCAGTCACCACTGCTCCCTTTGTAGATAGAGTAGAGGAGCGTGAGTAGCCACCTAGGGACAGGGAGTGTATTCACAGGTTTACAAAGCAAATATAAAGGAGAAAAGCCTGAAGGAAAGAAAATGAATGCAGCTACCATAGGACTGGTAGGCTGCGCTATATACAACATTTTTGATTTGTGGATAAAATATGTTTCAAAACCAAAAACAAAAAACACTTTTTTTTAAAAAAATGGAATAATAGCAAACAACAGTATTTTCTTATTCATAACTTTTTTATGGTACATAAAATTAAGCAAACATTGCAACTGTCTGGTTTAGGTAATCACTCCATGTTTGTGCTCATTTTATTTTTCAGTTTTTGAAGAATCAGCCCTCTTAACATAATGGCATTAGCTAACAATTAAATAATTGTAAATGAACCTCAGGGGGCATCTACAAGTGATTCAGTTCCAAAAGTATGTTTTCTAAGTTGCTTTCTTAAATTGTAGGAATTTTAGGAAAAGATCCATCCAACCTGATGTTATGTGCCAGCGGCTGTTATATTCCTTTTAGAGGTCATAAATAACTTCATTAATGTCTTTAGCTTTTGGCTCTATCTCAAATTAGATTTTTATTTAAAGATGATCTAATTTTCTGTGATTGAGTTAAAATGAAAACATAATAATATTTTAAAGTTTGTTGTGATCCATGTTAGATTTATTTAGATGAGCTATTTCCTTCTCAGAGTGGAAATGAAAAACACCATGTGAAAGTCATCAAAGCTGCAATACTAAGGCATAATTAACATTTATTCCATGTCATTATTTTGCTTTTACAAGCATAAGCATGTGTGTTGAAATTAAATATTCCACTTAAAAGCTACAGTATGTTAGATTACACAAAATAAACCTTTGCCATTAAAATGCTTCTGTATTATATGGTTGTGATTTTTCATATATATTTCATATAACCTTAAAATGTGCTTTGATGAAATAGAGATTTTATTAGGCAAATGTTTTCTTGCCATGTACAGAAGTGTGAGTGCTTTTTCTAAATTCCAATGCAAAGATCTGGGAGCTAGACTGAAAATGTATGTAAAGCTTAACAATTCTGTACCTCATGACACCTGCATCTAGCTTCTTGTATTACTTATTGTCCATTTTATGTTATTATAAACTGTTCCATTTCTGTTTCTCTTATAAATGGTCCATGTGTTCTTACTAATGTTAGCCATTCACATAACACTTTTTCTTTTTTGATCAACCGTGAGGCTGATCGAAAAAACTAAACGGGTTCCCCCATCCACACAATTAGGGTGGATGGGGGAATCCTCTTTGCTGTGTCATTGTATTCTGGCAGCGGGGTCTCCTCCACCATCAGAATACACTGATCAGCATTGCCGCCGATTAGCTGCAGCACCGATAGAAGAAAATTTTTCCAACAAGCCCATTCAAGGGAGCATTCAGTCCTTAGATTGACTGCTCTCAAACAGGAAAGGCCATAGATTGATCGAAATTCAGCCGATCCCTGCTGAACCAGCCAAATTTCAATATGTCTGTGGCCAACTTAAAGTGAAAGTTCAGTCAAACACTAACTGTCAGCAACTGGTGTGACCAGAGATGTGTGAACTGCAACAGAGAATGCCAGGCACAAGTAGTGTAAATAATATAATTTATTTAAAAGATAAGTGGATAATGATGTAAATGCACCTCCAATATACCAGTATAAAACAGCCAAACAACAAAATAGTGACACACAAAGAACACTGCCTAAACAAAGTATACACAGCAGATAGGGAAATGCCAAACCATAAACGTAGCCAAGCCAGGGTCATACACAGGAGGAGATCAGTCAGAGGGAGCTGGGAGCAAGACAAGGCAGGAACAGGGAACAGATGATGGAGAGAGCAAGTGGGAAAGGATCAGGCTGCAAGACAGGGGTCCAGAAACAGATACAGGATTCAGGATTCAGGATTTCAGGTCAGAGACACATGGAGATCAACACCAAGGCACTAAGCACATGGCAAACAGGGTTTAAATATCCTTCCTGCAACGAGCATCAGGTGATGACTCATGAGCTTCTGATTGCTAGGAGACACCCTCTAGTGGACACTGGAACTGAAGCACATGAATCCCTGAGCCACAGCGCCACCAGCTGGTAAGACTTTTCCTGACAGTACACCCCCCCTCTAAGGAGCGGCCTTAGGACGCTCCAAACAGCAGTAGCTGAACCAATCCATAAGAAAAAATCTTTTGTTACATAAGTCCACAGAAGAAGTTCCTTGTAAGCTGAAGAAGTACCGGGTTACAAGCAAGATGCCCTACTGCCAAGATCCATCGATAGTTAATGTGTCCCCCCACCTGGGTCAGGTAACTGGCTGAGTATCCCATTGTTGGGGTCAAAAGACTGGCTGGGTGTCCTGTTGGCCAGATTCCCTGAGATGTAGCACTGAAGGAACCATCTGGGGCCATTGGAAGGCCAATGCGCGGGCGCACGTAGCGTGTGCACGCGCCTGTGCGTGGGAGCGAGCAAGCGCGCACACGCGGGAGCGCAGGCATTGGCGCCAAAACGGCCATTTAAGCTCTCTGCTCCCTGCAGTCAGTGCTGTCCGTTCTACAGCGTTCTGGTTCCTGTGACTCCAGTGCTTACTCTGAGAGGCTTCCTGTATCTGTGACCCTGGCTTCCCGTTTGACCTGTTTGCCTGCTCCCTGCCCCGACCTTCAGCCTGCCTCCGACTATGCCTCTGCCTCACCCCCTGATACTTCTATTGCCCGCACGTTGCTGACCCTGCCTGTACCCGACTATCTGTGTCAGGGATACCATATGCAGGTATCCAGCAGGGATGGTCAGATATGTTGGCTGCGCTTAAAGGAATCAGGACCAGATGTAAAGTGAAAATATGTATAAATTTATTAGACAAATAACACACTTCCAACACCAAACACCAGCGAACATAAATGAATGGGCAAGTAAAAGATGAAAACACACCATAAACCCAAAATAAACACGTAACTATCTGACTAACTAAATATGAGTGAGGAAAACACACACATATACAATAAGCAAATGGGGATACCAGATAAGGGGAACAGGGAGCCAGGTACTGGGAGAAAAAGGAGAGCAAGGGAGCAGGAAGCAGGTTCAGGAATCAGGTCTCTGGGTCTGGACTACAGATCAGGGATCAGAGCAGGTCAGGTTCAGGCATGGACAGGGCTTGCAGGGAAAATACCGAAGCATTGGGACAGGGAGCAAGGCGGGCTTATATAGACTCAGCAGACCCATCAGGTGCAGCTTAATGACCTGTATGCTCAATCTCCTGGGAGACACCCGCTGGTGGCCACCAGAACTACACTATTTGGATTTCCAAACACTGCCACCAGCAGGTGACCCAAGCAAGGACACAGGTCCTGACAATCTGCTTGCCTGAACCACTTGTACCGCACCGCCAGCCTGTTACTGACCCGGCCTGAACCACTATCCTTCTACCTGCATGAGCTCCTGTGGACCATTATCTGTCATCTGTGATCGAGTCCAGCCCTCGTGCCCCCCTGTACTCTAGAGCTCCCTGTCTCCACTACCAGGGGTTCTCGAACCAGGGCCGCAAGAGAGGTTTCCCCCGCATAAGTCAGACTCAACCACCAGGTACGTGACAGCAACGGACAGCCACGTCTGAGTCTGAGCCAGGGCCCTCTATCATTGAAGAAGAAGTGTGTCCATCTTGCCGGCTTGTCCCAAGCAGTCAAAAGCCTCCAGGATGAATACGCCCGCTTGGAAAGACAAGTTCAGGATCTGGCTTCAGCAGCAGCTGATCCCAACCAAGCTTCATCTCGCATCGTAGTGACCCTTCCTACAGAACTCAGAGTGCCAATGCCCGAGCAGTTTACGGGGGACCGCCGGAAATTTTGGGCGTTTCGGACTTCCTGTGAGTTGTACTTTGCTCTGCAACCCCGCACCTTCGCTCTGGAGTCAGCTAAAGTGGGCCTAGTGATCTTGCTTCTCCGAGATGGGCCTCAGGCCTGGGCTCACTGACTGTTGGAGCAGAAAGCCCCAGAGACCTCAACTCTGGAGCAGTTCGTTCAAGCCATGGCCCAACTATATGAGGATCCCCACCAGGCCGCAATGATGGAGACCGTGCTCCACACACTCCAGCAGGGCCACCGTACAGCAGAGGAGTACGTCTCCGAGTTTCGGCGATGGAGCGCTGATACAGGCTGGAACGGTCTGGCCCTCTGCTACCAGTTCCAGCTAGGGCTCTCAGAGCCGCTCAAGGATGAGCTGGCTCGTGTCGGGGTTCCTCACACCCTGGACGCGATAGTCAATTTGGCTATCCAAATTGACTGCCGCCTGCGGGAACGCAGAGCAGAGAGAGCTGCTGCACCCCCGCGGCCCACTCAGGAGACACCTAGTTCTACCGCAATTTCCTCCTCCTCTCCACATGGAGACTTAGAACCACTGCAGTATGGGCGTTTCCCTTCCCTGTCACCTGAAGAGTGACTGACTGAGGCGCATGACCTTCAACCTGTGTCTGTAGTGCGGGGAATCAGGACACCTGGTACGGGACTGTCCCGCTAAGGGCCTTACCCCAGTCATGGGGAAAGTTCTATCTCTACCTGACACCAGTCCCACCTTGTCCTCTCCTTGTCCCTCCAGCTTCCCAGCTTTCCGGATTTGGGGGCCTGCAGTTGCTTTATGGACCTTGTTTTTGCCACCCAACACCACATTCCGCTCCGAACCAAGGACCATACAATGGTCATCCTGTTTGCTGATGGGTCGACTATCAGATCTGGTACAGTGACCCACGAAACACTCCCTCTCTCTGCCAGCACGAAAGGGGGTCATACGGAATTCTTACTGCTGGACGTCATCGCATCCCCTCTGTTCCCGGTTATCCTTGGCCTACCCTGGTTCCGGGCCCACTGCCCTCTGATCAATTGGAACACGGGGAAGTGCTCTGGAAATCCGCTCAGTGGTTCCCAAAGTTTACCATGACTATCTAGATGTCTTTAGCAAGAAGGGGGCCGATACCCTACCTCCGCACAGGTCATATGACTGTCCAATTGACCAATTGACCAATTGACCTGCTGCCAGGTCCCCTTGTTCGAAGTAGAATTAGTGGCTCTCAAAGCCTACCTGGATGAGAACTTGGAAAAGGGCTTCATCCGGCCCTCCACGTCACCCGCTGGAGCGGGGATATTCTTCGTGGAGAAGAAAGACCATTCACTCCGGCCTTGTATCGACTACCGGGGCCTCAACAAGGTCACCATAAAGAACCGGTACCAGTTGCCCTTAGTTCTGGAACTTTTTCAGAGGCTTAGCTCGGCTAAAGTGTTCACCAAGCTAGACCTCTGCGGAGCCCATAATCTGATTCGTACACGGGAGGGGGGCGAGTAGAAGACGGCCTTTCGTACTCGCTTTGGCCATTTCGAGTACCTGTCATGCCATTTGGGCTCTGCAATGCCCCAGCAACCTTCCAGCACCTGATTAATGATGTCTTCAGAGACTACCGTGACCCGTTTGTGGTCGTCTATCTCGACGATATCCTCGTCTTCTCCCCCTCCCTAGAGGAACACCGCAGGCACGTGAAAAGTGTACTAGGCCACCTACGAGAACACGGGCTGTACGCAAAGGCGGAGAAGTGTGCCTTCGAATGTGCGGACATTTCCTTCTTAGGTTTCCACATTTCCACGAAGGGCACCACCATGGATCCGCAGAAGGTTACAGCCATCCTCGATTGGCCAGCGCCAGTGGACAAAAAAGGGGTGCAGCGCTTCGTAGGCTTTGCCAACTTTTATAGAAAGTTTATTTGGGTATTTTCGGCAGTAATTGCTCCCATACTGCAGCTTATGAAGCAGAACGTCCGCTTTATCTGGTCCACGGAGGCACAGGCAGCTTTCCAGTCTCTGAAAAAACTGTTCACCTTTGCTCCTGTTCTGAAGCATCGTGACCCAGCACTGCCTTATATCTTAGAAGTGGACGCTTCGGAGACCGCAGTCGGGGCAGTACTATCTCAGAGACAGGGCCCAATTGCCTTCTTCTCTCGGAAGCTCACCCCACCCGAGAGAAACTATGACGTTGGGGACAGAGAATTGCTCGCTATCAAGTCCGCCCTGGAAGAATGGAGGTATCTTCTCGAAGGAGCGGCACGTCTCATCTTGGTCTTCGCCGACCACAAGAATCTGCGGACGGCCAAAAGGCTCAAACCTCGTCAGGCCCGATGGGCCTTATTCTTTTCCCGCTTCCAGCTCCACATAACATACAGGCCTGGGTCCAAGAATATGAAGCCGGACGCACTGTCCCGAATGTTCCTTGACCCTATGGAAGCTTCTCCTCCGGACACCATCCTCCCAGCTCACAGCTTCTTACTGGTCCAGGAGGACCTCTTAACACAAATCAGGCGGGTTCTGGCTGGTTCCTTGGTGCCTAGAGACTCTGACTCTGTAAAGGATGGACTGTGGTGGTCGGGTACCCGGATCTTCGTACCTGAGGAGTTCCACCTCGACACCCTAGAACTTTGTCACGACAACAAGTTGGCGGGACATTTTGGCAGTCGTAAGACAATGGAGTTGCTAGCCCGCAGCTTCTGGTGGCCCCACATGAACAAGGACAGTAAAACCTATGTAGGTGCATGCCCTATCTGTGCCTGAAACAAAACCAAGAGCACCAGGGCCTGGGGGCTGCTGAACGCTTTGCCTATCCCTGACCGTCCTTGATCACACATCTCCATTGACTTTATTGTCGAGCTGCCCCCATCCGCGGGATTCAACACCATTTTTGTAGTGGAATACCGTCTCACCAAGATGGCACACTTTATCCCTATGCGAGGTACCCCCCTCTGCCATGGAGACGGCCAAGACTTTCATCAGAGGAATTGTGCAGGCTGCATGTTATCCCTAACAATATCGTCTCGGATCAGGGAGTACAGTTTACCTCCAGAGTGTGGAGGTCTCTGTGTACCATCTTGGGAATAGGACTGGCTTTTTCTTCAGCATACCACCCCCCCAATCAAATGGCCAGACAGAGAGGACCAGACCCTCGAGCAGTACCTCCACTGCTACTCCTCGTACTCCCAGGACGATTGGGTCTCTTTGCTGCTGGTAGCCGAGTTCACCTATAATAACACAGTCCATTCTGCCACCAAGCAATCTCCGTTTTGGGCGAATCTCGGCTACCACCGCACATTCTTGCCTAATGTTTTGACCAAAAGTTCTGTACCTGCTGTGCAGGAGGTCGCACAATTCCTGGAAAGGAACAACTGCCTTCTGCAAGAGACTCTCACGCAAACTCAGGAGCATGACAAGAGAACATTTGACAGGGGGAGACGAGGAGAGTTGAACCTGCAACCTGGCGATCGGGTCTGGTTGGCCACCAAGAATCCGAGGCTGTCATGCCCGTCAAAAAAAATTAGGTTGTAGATATATCGGGCCCTTGCCAGTCAAACGGAAGATTAACAATGTGGCTTACGAGCTGGACCTTCCTCCTTCACTCATAGTGCACCCAGTCTTCCATGTAAATCTGCTCAAGTCAGTGACTAAGGATCCCTTCCCAGGGCGGAAAACAGCCCCACCAGAACCAGTCCTAGTGGACGGAGAGGAAGGGTTTGAGGTGGAAACTATTCTGGACTGCAGGAAGAGAGGGGGCATCATCCAATTCCTGGTAAAGTGGAAGGCATATGGACCCGAGGAGAGTTCTTGGTAACATGAAAACAACCTGCATGCCAAAGAGCTGGTAAGGACCTTCTGGAGAAACAACCTGACCAAGAGAGCCTGTTTGGGCATCCGGAGGCTGCCCTTTGGGGGGGCAATGTAAGGAACCATCCGGGGGCCATTGGAAGGCCAATGCGCGGGCGCACGTAGCGTGTGCGTGCGTCCGTGTGCGTTCACATGCGCCTATGCGAGCGGGCGCGCACGCGTGGGAGCGCCGGCGTTGACACCAAAACGGCAATTTAAGCTCTCTGCTCCCTGCAGTCAGTGCTGTCCGTCCTACAGCATTCTGGTTCCTGTGACCCCAGTGCTTACTCTGAGAGACTTCCTGTATCTGTGACCCCGGCTTCATGTTTGACCTGTTTGCCTGCTGCCTGTTTCTGACTACGCCTCTGCCTCACCCCCTGATACTTCTATTGCCCGCACGTTGCTGACCCTGCCTGTACTCGACTATCCGCTTGCCTGAACCACTTGTACCACACCGCCAGTCTGTTACCGACCTGGCCTGAACCACGAGCTCCTGTGGACCATCTGTGATCAAGTCCAGCCCTCGTTCCCCCCTGTGCTCTAGAGCTCCCTGTCTCCACTACCAGGGGTTCTTGAACCAGGACCGCAAGAGAGGTTGCCCCCGCATAAGTCAGACTCAACCACCAGGTACGTGACAAGCACATTCGGCACTTCAAGTCCCTCAAAACAGCAGATACACCAACGCTGGGATCCCACAGGTTATCTATTTAGCCCTGGGGTCATGTGACAGTACCGGAATACAGACACCGATGTGTCTTGTCATAACTAAATAGCTTGCCTGGTTTCCAGGACTTGCACTGCACATTAAAAGCCAACTAGGTCTTTCAGAGGCACTGGTTACCCAACCTGGGTCACCTAATACACCCAGAGCTGTGGCAGTTGCTCCCAGATCATGGCAAGGCACAGATCATACTCCACCATTCCCTAGGAGCTTACCAGGACTGGGGCCAAGAAGGCAAATGCAGCTATCAGTTACCAAGGTTATGTCCGACCACCAGGCTTGAGCGCCATAGGAGCAACACACTGCCAGAGGGACTCGACCGAGGCAACCGTCAACTGAATCTTAGGCCAAGCAGATAACCCATATACGGCATGTGAGGGTTCAGAGCTTTCAGACCCATTAACAGGTGGACACTCCAATCCAATTGAGCAGCTGGAATATAGTCAGTAGAACCCGGCTGTGTGGTAGGGAGAATATAAGCAAGATCATAAAAGGTAGACTTATCATTGGGTAGCGGACCATCAGAAAGCAGAGGCACATCAGGCTGGGCAGCTGGCAGGGGCACATCAGGCGGGGCAGCTGGCAGAGGCACATCAGGATGGGCAGTGGGCAGAGGCACATCAGGCTGGGCAGTGGGCAGAGGCACAGCAGGCTGGGCAGCGGGCAGGGGCACATCAGGCTGGGCAGCGGGCAAAGGCACATCAGGCAGAGCAGTGGGTAGAGGCACATCAATCTGGACAACGGGCATCAGATCCACAGGCTGGACAGCAGGCACTGGATCATCAGAATGGATAGCAGGCACCGGATGATCAGATTGCAAAGCAGGCAACGGATCATCAGACTGGACAGCGGGCACCAGATCATCAGACTGGACAGCGGGCACTGGATCATCAGACTGGACAGCGGGCACCGGATCATCAGACTGGACAGCAGGCACCGGATCATCAGACTGGACAGCGGGTACCAGATCATTAGGCTGGGCAGCGGGCAGAGGCACATCAGGCTGGGCAGCAGGCAGAGGCACATCAGGCTGGCAGTGGGTAGAGGCACATCAATCTGGACAACGGGCATAGGATCGGCAGGCTGGACAGCGGGCTCTGGATCATCTGAATGGACAGCAGGCACCGGATCATCAGACTGCAAAGCAGGCAACGGATCATCAGACTGGACAGCGGGCACCGGATTATCAGACTGGACAGCAGGCACCAGATCAGACTAGACAGCGGGCACCAGAACATAAGGCGGGACAGCGGGCACCAGATCAGGCTGGACAGGAGGCACAAGATCAGGCTGGACAGCAGGCACCGGATCATCAGACTGGACAGCAGGCACTGGATCATCAAACTGGACAGCAGGCACCGGATCATCAAACTGGACAGCGGGCACCGGAACATCAGGCTGGACAGCAGACACCGGATCATCAGACTGGACAGCGGGCACTGGGATGTCAGGCTGGACAGCGGGCACCAGATCAGACTGGACAGTGGGCACTGGAACATCAGACTGGACAGTGGGCACCGGATCATCAGAATGGAAAGCGGGCACTGGATCGTCAGACTGGGCAGCGGGCACCGGAACATCAGACTGGATAGCGGGCACTGGAACATTAGACTGGACAGCGGGCACCAGAATATCAGGCTGGACAGCAGGCACCGGAACATCAGGCTGGACAGCGGGCACGGGATCATCAGACTGGACAGCAGGCACTGGGATGTTAGGCTGGACAGCAGGCACTGGATCAGACTGGACAGTGGGCACTGGATCATCAGACTGGACAGTGGGCACCGGAACATCAGGCTGGGTGGTGGGCACTGGATCTTCAGACTGGGCAGCGGGCACCAGAATATCAGGCTGGACAGCAGGCACCAGAACATCAGGCAGGACAGTGGGCACCGGAACATCAGGCTGGACAACAGACACTGGAACTTTAGTCTGGAGAGCGGGCACCAGATCATCAGACTGGACAGCAGGCACTGGAATGTCAGGCTGGACAGTGGTCACCGATTCATCAGGCTGGACAGCGGCCACTGGATCACCAGACTGGGCAGCGGGCACAGGAACATCAGGCTGGACAGCGGGTACTGGAACATCAGGCTGGACAGCAGGCACCAGATCAGACTGGACAGCGTGCACCGGATCATGAGACTGGACAGCAGGCACCGGATCATCAGACTGGACAGTTAGCACTGGATCATCAGACTGGAAAGTGGACACTGGATCATCAGACTGGACAGCGGACACTGGATCATCAGACTGGGCAGTGGGAACTGGATCATCAGACTGGACAGCGGGCACTGAATCATCAGGTTGGACAATGAGCACTGGATCATCATGGTGGACAATGGGCACAGGATAATCAGGCTGGGCAGCATGTTCTGGTCTGTCAGACAAAGGCCAAACCCCATTGGCAATCAGGAAGGTAGACTGGAGCAGATTGTCTGGTGAGGAGGCAGGCTGGAGCAGGTCAGCTGGTGTGGAGGCAGGCTGGAAAGGATTGGTTGGTGTGGAGGCGGCCTGGAACAGATCGGCTGGTGTGGAGGCAGATTTGGATAGTGGCAGAATTGTGCAAGTTGGAAAAAAATTATTTTTCTTTTTGGGTTTAGTCACCAAGGTTCTGCATGTGAAAGATAAGTGGATAATGATGTAAACACACCTCCAATGTACCAGTGTAAAACAGCCAAATAACAAAATAGTGACACACAAATAACACTGCCTAAACCAAGTGTATACAGCAGATAGAGAAATGCCAAACTGTAAACGTAGCCAAGCCAGGGTCATACACAGGAGATCAGTCAGAGGGAGCTGGGAGCAAGACAAGGCAGGAACAGGAAACAGATGATGGAGAGAGCAGGTAGGAAAGGATCAGGCTGCAAGTCAGGGGTCCAGAAACAGATATAGGATTCAGGATTCTAGGTCAGAGACACATGGAGATCAACACCAAGGCACTAAGCACATGGCAAACAGGGTTTAAATATCCTTCCTGCAGCAAGTATCAGGTGATGACTCATGAGCTTCTGATCGCTGGGAGACACCCTTTAGTGGACACTGGAACTGCAGCCCATGGATCCAAGAGCCACAGTGCCACCAACAGGTGAGCCCTTTACTGACATCTGCTGGTGGATACTGGAACTGCAGCCCATGGATCCCTGAGGCACAGCACCACCAGCTGGTGAGACTTTTCCTGACACTAACTATACTTAAATCTACTCCCACCCCTTTTCTAAGTTTATTCTATCTACCCTGTGAAAGGAAAGGTCTGTATACTTACCTATTCTGAGGGCACCCCACTTGGGTCACATTATTGGGTCCCAGTGCTGGCATCAATGTAGAGGAGGGACAGCCAACACCGGATATCCCATAGAACGCCTATGGGTAATGTCATTGCCCAGGCTCTGCAGTCATTGTCGGCAATCTCTTCTTTTCACTGAAGCTGGCACTGGAACCTGATCATATGACCGGACAGGTCCTCAGCATAAGTAAGAATACAGATCTTTCCTTTACAGGGTAGATAGAATAGGCTTAGAATGGGAGTAGGAGTCGATTTAGGTATAGTTAGTGTCTGACTGAATTACTACTTTAATGTAGTCAGTAGACAAAAGCTCTATAGTAAAGGTGAACCAACTTTGATCATCATATTGGTGACTTACTAGGAGTCCATGCAATTCACCCGCATATATCTACTACAAAGGCCAACCAATTGCCACATGGAGTGTAAATAAAGAGACATCCATCTGAATACAAATTCAGCAAATTTATATCAAAAGTGAGATTCAGGGATCCAGAAGTGGAGTACTGTCCAGAAGTAAGCAAAAACTACAAGAGTTGAACATATTTAAAGTAAGTGAATAACTCTGCACCTTCAGTTTACTATATGGACCACATATACATGGTGATTATATCCCACCTTAATTGACTCTTTTCAAGAGACAACAAATTCAGTTCTGCTAATATTTTCTTTAGCTTCTCCATGCCTCTCATCAGTTTGGTTGTTCTTCTCTGTACTTTTTCCAGTTCCTCAATCACCTTTTTGTGAGCTGGTGACCAAAACAGAACTGCATATTCCAGATGAGGTCTTACTAATGCTATGTACAGGGGCAACATGATATCCCGCTCTGGACTGAATACCTTTCTAGGCAAGTATTTTGCTTACTTCAAAAACTGCAGCATGGGTTTGCATGCTATTATTAAAGGATATGTTCACCTTTGTTCAACTTTATTTTTCTAAATTCTAGCTCCCCTGTGTACTAGTATGGCATTAATGTACTTCTTTTGCAATAATAATACAGCTTTATCATTTATTCTACACAGGCTTACCTCACTGTCCTTATGGATGTATCAAAACACAGCTTACTTCTGCCTTACTTCCTGGACAGACTTTAGGTCATGACACAGTAAGGAGTTGGCCATCTGATCTCATTACCGCACACCCTGCATCATCAACCCTCAGCTGGTCAACTCCTTCCAGTGTCATGACCTAAAGTCTGTCCAGAAAGTATGGCAGAAGTAATTGAGCAGTGTTTTGAAACAGCCATGTTTTATTTTTGCAATAGAAGTACATTAATTCTATATTGGTACATAGGGGAGCTGGAATTTAGAAAAAAAGGTGAACAGAGGTGAACTTAGCCTTTAAGTCTATGATCTACCAAAATACCCAGGCCCTTCTCAACCAAATCTCAGCTCCTTATATAATGTATGATGTATGTATGTTTGTAGCCCCAAATTCATAACTAGAGTTGAGCGAACCCAAACTGTAAAGTTTGGGTCCGTACCGAACTTTCGGGTGTCCAGGACCCGGACCCGAACCCGGACTTTTCAAAAAAGTCCGGGTTCGGGTCCGGGGTTCTGGTATTTTATTCCACGTGTTGAAAAGCTGCCAAGGGCAGCCAATCAACAAGTGTTTCACTGGTTTTCCCTAGAAGCCATCACAGCCATGCCTACTAATGGCATGGCTGTGATTGGCCAGTGTGATTGGCCAGTGTACCATGTGACCCAGCCTCTATATGGGGCTGGAGTCACCGTGCTGCATGTCATATGCTCACAGGATAGTTTACGGAGAGGATGCTGCTGGCTTTGTGAGGGACAGATTGCAGAACATCTCATCCTGCATTACTGAATGATCTGATTGTGGACTAGGGAGAGATACTAGTACTGCTGCTTTGAGGGACAGATTGCACACCTCATCCTGCTGCACAGAACAATCTGACTGGACTAGGTAGAGTCTGTTGCTCTAAGGGAAAGATTATTCTTCTAAAATCATCATCAAGTTGTACAGGGAAAGGTTCCAGCTGTTGCTGTTCTAAAATCATCTTCAAAGTGTGTGGTAAAAAGCCTGTTTCAGCCGCATGAAGCCATATTAGTGTTCTAAAATCATCTTCAAAGTATGCGGGAAAAGCCTGTTTCAGCCGCATGAAGCCATATTAGTGTTCTAAAATCATCTTCAAAGTGTGTGGGAAAAGCCTGTTTCACCCGCATGGAGCCATATTCGTGTTCTAAAATCATCTTCACAGTGTGTGGGAAAAGCCTGTTTCAGCCGCATGGAGCCATATTAGTGTTCTAAAATCATCTTCACAGTGTGTGGGAAAAGCCTGTTTCAGCCGCATGGAGCCATATTAGTGTTTTAAAATCATCTTCAGAGTGTGTGGGAAAAGCTTGTTTTTTTTTTTTTTTTTTTTTTTTTTTTGTTTGAAAAAGGCTTTATTGGAATTTGTAGTTACATACATCAAAAACCGTACGGTAGACAAATAAAGAAAAAGGAGCCTAGTCGGCTCAACATATGTAGAATAGTACAGAGCATAGTAATGTAATAAATGCTTAGAAAAACCAAACTGTGGAAAAGAGATATTGTCATGTTATAGTTCCGGTAACCTTTGAATAACAATAAAGAAATATATCTAGAGTTAAGCTTGCTACACCTTACAATTGGATCCACGGGAGGAGAGTGAAGCGGTATAATGAATACTTTGATACAAACGATTAAGTCTTCCGTGTCGCCGAGTTTTGAGTCACTTGACCAGTAACACCATGTTAACCATGTTATTGTTGTGCTTATTGGGTATCTGTAGAGGAGGAACAAAACTTTGGTACTACCTAGTCCCATCCTGAACCTTGGAGAGACTGGTGTCGTTATCTAGGGACGCCCCCACCAGCCTAGCCCGAAGTGAGAGGAGGGCACCTAGGTTAACATTCCACATCGTTCGAATTGAGATCTATATAAAGAAATAACAATAAGTTTCCAATGGCCTTGATATTGTACTGTTATAGAGAAAAGGTGTCAAACCAAAAAGATTCGTAAATAATGTAATGATACGAGACATGATAAGATGTATACAACTCGGC
>BLSH010100050.1:48827-64004 GCA_018402905.1 Glandirana rugosa | reverse complement strand
CCCCCCCCCCCCCGGGACGCGTTTACAAAAGTCACTAAAAAAAAAAACATATAACGGCTCTCGGCCATTATTTACTGTTAAAAAGGAAACCTTTACATTAAAATGAGACCTATACAAGATGTGTAGTGTCTCTACGTGGGAAAATGTCCATCTGATTCCTCTGGGTGGTCCCTGTAATAAATTGGAAGAGGGCGGGCGCGATATCGGCTTACTGCCGACGTCGCGCCGAGATTTTACGGCCCTCCTGCAGTTATCTGCAGGAGGGTAAACCGAGCACGACCCGCGCGAGGGCGCCCGCGCTCGCCGTGCACGCCCAGCACGAGCCAAATGGGAGGACGTCTATTGACGTCCTCCCGGCATTTTAGAGCCGCGCTGCAGCCGTCATTCGGCTATAGCGCGGGCGGGAGAAGGTTAAATAATGTCCCTGGTGGGTCTCCTTAGTCTACCTGTAAAAGGGTGCATCTCTGTGATGTGTAGAACATATCCAGAGTAAAATTACATTTCCAAAGGAAAAATTGTCATTTATTACCGGCTCTCGGCAATATACAAAAAAAAAAATCACTGAAAACATTTGCGCAGGGCCCCCCCCCCCCCAGTCCATACCAGGCCCTTCAGGTCTGGTTTGAAATTTAAGGGGAATGCCGCGCCAAAATGTAAAAAAGAATTGACATGGGGTCCCCCTTAAATCCAAACAAGACCCTTATCCGAGCATGCAACCTGACCGGCCAGGATGTGGGGGCGAGTGAGCGCCCCCCCCTGAACCCTACCAGGTTACATGCCCTCAACATGGGGAGTATGGGTGCTTTGGGGAAAGAGGGGCTCTGCGCCCCCATCCCAAAGCATCTTGTGCCCATGTTGGGGACAAGAGCCTCTTCCCTACAACCCTGGGGTGTGGTTGTGGGGGTCTGCAGGTGGGGGTCTTATCGGAACCTGGAAGCCCCCTTTAATAAGGGGCCCCCAGATCCCGACCCCCCATGTGAATTAGTATTAGGTACATCACCAAAAAGTGTCAAAAAAGAAAAAAACACAGGAGACAATTAGGGACAAGTCCTTTATTAAAAAATAAATAAGTGTCCCCGTTGTAATCCACTTCAGTCACGGCGCATGACAGCCCCGAAAAAACAAACGCAATAGCTCCTCCTCCATGGGAGGGCTTCCGCCAACTGAGCCCTGTTTGTTATGACTGTTTACTTATATTGAAGGGCGGGGCCACCTTGTGATGTAAGTGCTTGATCAGCTTACGTCTACGGATGGCCCCGCCCTGCCATATAAATAAACTGTCATAACAAACAGTGGGCAGATGGTGGGAGCCCTCCCAACAGGGAGGAGCTGTGCATGCCTTCCATGCGCCATGCATTCTGGGGCACTCCGCAGTGGTGAAGCTTATGCTCGGGCCAAACCGCTCGCCCATCCTTTGTCACCAACAAGAAGGGGAGGCGTGTGGACGTGTGTCTGCTCTTCTCCCTTCCTTCCTTCTGCCGGCACCCGCCATGTTGGTTCCAGGTCACAGATGGGCAAGTGGAGCCAGAATACATGGCGGCAGTGCACGATCGGGGGGGTGCCGGTACCAGGGGTGTGTGTGACCAATTAGGCAGCAGTGCAGCCGCTCAAATGCTTTCACCTAAAATGCAGGAGTCTGCCTGTCAGTTTTACACACAATCTTGGTGGCTGCAGCAACCGAATTGTGTGCGAAACCCCCCACTGTCCAGAACTGTACGACGTATGGACCTATCAGCGAAGAGGTTAAAGTGGACTGCACCTGTTTGGAAGATCTGCATTTGCCTAATCTTGTAGTGAAATATGCATGCACTTCCAGTAAATGTGTTTTCCCGTATTGGTGGTGGTGGTCATCTTGGATCAAAAATGATTCCACACTTTGAAGAATAATATTGGTGATGAGAATTTTATAGTCACTACATCGTTGGATTGCTCTATTTTAACTTATTTTGTTTCAAATTAATTTTGGTTAAATTATTTTCAAGTATTGTTTGGAGGACTTTATTTGATCATGGTATTTATTGAATGATTTATTGTGCATGAATTTTCACAATGAAGAATAATTTAAATTATTGAATCAGCGCTGTAATTATTATTTTGCTATAACACCTGAACTAAAATCTGGAAGTAATTTGGATACAGGCATCTCAAAAGATACATGGTCAGAGTCAATCCCAGGTACCAGTTTTGCAAATTCTACACAAGCTTGAAAACTATGGGCATATTTCATCACACTGTGTAAATAGCAATAAAGATGTGTAAAGTGTGGTAACAACTAATTCAGTTTTAATCATTTGTCAGATCAAAGAACTATCATTTGCGATTGGTTTATTCCGAATGCTGCACTTTGATTATTGCAGTTGCCTGATTAAATAAGACATTAAAAGCTGCATGGCACTGTAACATTTCTACAAAGTATGTCATCTATATATAGTCCCTTATACAAACCTTTAGGTTAAAATGAAAATAATATTATTATGTTGACAACTGGCATATACATCTGGCGTCTGGAAAATTCACAGCTTTTAGTGACTTGCAAAGTACGACGCAAGTGTGAACCATACCTTATAATTACAGTGTCGAATAAAGACAGTGCTTTCCTACTTTTCTGTTTCTCATGGGTTATAAACACTTTGACCGTGTTTACATGACTTGACAACCCTTATAAACCAAAAGATGTGGTTCTGTGATGGTCAGAAGACAAAGCGGATCAGATTGACATGAAGTAAGTAGAAAGGGACCAGAATGAATAGGGTCAAACATGTATTTTTGAAAATGTGTCAAGTAATCAAAAAGGAGTAGTGGTTTAGGAAAATCCTTTTATAAGCAAGGAACTTTTCCAGAGCATCTCTAACACGTGGAAACATCATTAACGCTTCTGTCATTGAAGGCATCTGCAACACATTGCAGAGCAGCAATAAAGAGAGATTAAAAAACATTTTACAGTTCCCATTGTAAGGTAAGAGTAATATTGGCTACAGGAACTGCAGTCTAGCAATGAGCTGCAGGCTCAGGCTGACCACAATACTCCACATATGAGGAAATGTTTAGTATACGACCAAGGAGAAAAGGGAGTTTCTGTCTTGGATTTCACTGTAAGTTGATGTATTTTTTGTGGCAGGGAGACAATGAACTTCAGTTCACAAGGGTTGAATGCTATTTCAGAAATCCTGATTTACACCAAGCCTGTTTAGAATGAATTGTCTCCGGATCTCCAGTTGATAATAACAGTCGGTTTAAGCCAAATATTTTAATAGTGAGCAAATCGGCTGATTGAAAAAGAGAATGTGTCTAAAACAAACACTTGCAAGGCTAAATATAATGTAAACAGACAAAAATATGGGGGGCACATTTTTCAAACTCTGTTATTCTAGGTGGAGGTGTATTTGTTATGATTTGAAATGAGCAAACATCTAAAAATCGACCATACCATTCAAGAGCCTCTGAGGAGAATTATGAATTTTCCCACTATGGATTTTATAAGGTTAATGTACAGTATATGTGAACTGAATTACTAAAATCTCATATAATCAATACTGTGTTAATGGAATTCAAAAGCTGTTTTTGACATGTTTAAAACAAAAAAAGAATAAAATAATGTATAATTATAAAACTATAAGATAATACCTAGTGATTATTTCCTTGACAAGCAAAACTGTATTAAGATGACAATACTATAGGAAAAAATGAATTTCAGGCAGCAGTCTCATGAAACTACTTAGGTAAGGAAACAAAATGATGTGACGAACAAGAAAGTGGTGGCAACTGTGCTGCCTCTTGAGAGTAGAATATGATTGTGACAATATTTTTCTGGGTCTGGCTGGTCCGATTATCAGGTACCTTAGCCTATGAACACTGTCAATGTGGTGACAAAAGGTATGGTCCACTGGCTGGGATCAATGCTCATTATAGTCCTACATTAAGAACACCTTTCTAGCCACTGGCGAAAACGGCAGCACTGGTACTAGAGGTCCACACTACTTGCTCTGCTTCAGTATAGTGTGTTTGCTAACATATCATACAGTCCAACTCCCTTTTTAAAGTTTGCCCCTCACCCTAAACTTTCTCACCCTCCTACTTGCCTTTGATGCTGACAATTCACTACAGCAGCAACTACAAAAATCACCTAGATCATGAAAACTTACAACATGGAAACATTTTTAGCATATTATATGATGACTGTTAGGAAGTGTTCACTTCATGTTTGTGACCTAAAGCATCTCCATAAAAACAAATAATAAAGCACTTCACCATAACCCTAAAATATAACCTATTATTCAATCAAATGTGCTGCAGTGCCTAATTATAAGTGCACCTGCACTTACAGTTTGCTCTTAGTCCCCTTTGGGAAGTCCCACAAATACTTGTTGGGTGAGCTAGTGAGGTCCACCTAATGCAACGTCATGTGATGGTATGGCAACAATACTACACTTCTCCTGAATTCAGAGTGGAACGCTTACTCTCATATAGGCTGTGCTTACCGGCACTACATCGTTATGAAAATTGTTATAGGAGGAGCATGTGAGACACAGATGAAGAAGGATTTGGCCCAGTCAGCAAGGTAAAGAGGTTTTTTTTTTACTTTATGTGGCTTTTGCATCACATAGTAACTGGGTTTGGTATTTGTTTAAGCCTAGTACACACCACTAGTTTTTGTTCATTCAATCTGGCAGGTTGAACGAATAAAAACCTGACAGCTCAGGTCGGAGCCGCTATACTAACAATCCGATGTTAGCGCAGCAATCTACCCTGCTGTTCTATTGTGTTCTGACAGGGAGACGCCCCCCCCCCCCCCCGCCAGAATACTCTGGTCATTGCCACTGGCTGAGAGCGCTGATCGGGAGCTGGTCAGGGGCTGGTTTTCCAGCATGCTCATCCAACAGAAGCTGGCCAGCTACCATACACATGGGCCGATGTCATCCGACATTCAGCCCGTGTTTACTAGGCTATATACAGGGAACCTTAATTGTATGTTAATATTTCTTGTTGTTAAACCTATTCACACCTTTAGGAGCTGGCCTGGCTTTGGTTCACTTTAGTTGGACACTTTTGGCAATAGTAACCTCATCAATGGACATTTTTTGAAGCTTTTCATGACTTGTGGGTGATTGGGTATCATATTGTGCAGAGAGGAATGAGCAATTTTAAATAAATCTTCAGTCTACAAACAATAATAATAGCACATTAAAAAAAAAATTAAAACAGACTTTGCTGTACTTCAAAGTAATTTATTTCCAGCCATGCGATTTCCACCACCATGCATGTATAATATAAACAGAGTACCGTACATGTGCAGTGATGTACAAAAAAGTGCAGCTAAATGGACATGGTTTGAACAAGCCATTGAGGCTGGGTTCACACTATTGTGCAGAGCGATTCGCATCGTAACAGGGGGTCCGGTGCATCCCTGTTCTCCATTTCAGGGGCGAATCAGATCCAAATCGTTGCCTGAATTCAGACCTGAAACTGAGCCAAAGCCACAGAGGACCCTTCTACTGTGCACTCCGCGGCTGCCCGGAGATGTGTGAACCGGCTCTATTGAGAGGTCACACTCTCCTGTCATGTGAATTGGATGCATTCTATTTAGGCTAGGTGTAAACCCAGCCTAAATAAAATGAATCAGACCTGGATAAAGAAAGACTACTAAACACTACTAACCACCAAATGTTACTGATCAAAGCAATACATTTCATTTATATACATTTAACTATGAAAAGACAGAACACTTTGGGTATATAAGGATATAAGATGGGGATACAGGGAAGTTGTGGTGCATCTAGATTGAGGGCGTGTGATGTTTTGGGTGAACAGTTTTTTTTACTATTTCATTTATTTAAAGGATGCAGTGAAGTGCTGCCAAAAAAAAAAAAAAAAAGCAGTTTGAATTAACTTTCAGCAACAACTACCTGATGTTCTTGAAACCTCTCAAGCTAAAAAAAAAAAAAAAAAAAAAAAAAAAAAAAAAAAGACCCCAATTACCGTATATACTCGAGTATAAGCCAACCCGAATATAAGCTGCGGCACCTAATTTTACCACAAAAAACTGGGAAAAGTTATTGACCCGACTATAAGCCTAGGGTGGGAAATGCAGCAGCCAGAACACAGGGACAGGAGCCATTACACAGGTATTGTAGCCATTACCACCTGCCCACCACCTGCCCTGGATGGTACTGGCAGGTGGCACTGATTGGCACTGGATGGTACTGGCTGGCACTGGCAGAAGAGATGAGTAAGGTAGGGTCACAATGCACAGAGCACGGTGTTTCTAAGAGCCGCTCTGAGCATGAAACTGTGAGCTAATTACATTGGAATGCAGAGAGAGAGTTGTCAGATCTTCACTGAGATTGGAGGTGGGCGGGACTGAACAGCTAACACCTGCGCTCCCGCCCACCTCCCGACATCAAGTTGAAAATCTGACAGCTCTCTCTGCATTCCAATGTAATCAGGTCACAGTTTCGTGCACAGAGTGGCTCTTAGAAGCAGCGCGCTCTGTGCAATGTGAATCTACTCATCTCTTCAGACCACCCACAGACACTGACTCGAGTATAAGCCGAGGGGGGCCTTTTTCAGCACAAAAAATGTGCTGAAAAACTCGGCTTATACTCGAGTATATACGGTAAACGAAAAAAATTAGTTAAGGTAATGACTAAAAAGCTAGCTTCTAACCAATTGTTTATACAGATATTAGTCCTTAAAAGGGTTTTTGGGTGTGTAGATCTGAGTAATCAGATATGTACTCAAGCATAGTTTGTTAGAGCAGTAAACCCAACCACTAAAATCCTATATAATCTTTAAAATTAAAATATCACTTGAAATGTCTATTTTTATTTAATCACCCACTTTCATGAAAATAGCAACTGGTGATATTGATATACAGTATCTCACAAAAGTGAGTACACCCTTCACATTTTTGTAAATATTTCATTATATCTTTTCATGTGACAACACTGAAGAAATGACACTTTGCTACAATGTAAAGTAGTGAGTGTACAGCTTGTATAATAGTGTAAATTTACTGTCCCCTCAAAATAACTCAACACACAGCCATTAATGTCTAAACCACTGGCAACAAAAGTGAGCTCACCCCTAAGTGAAAATGTCCAAATTGGGCCCAATTAGCCATGTTCCATCCCTGGTGTCATGTGACTCATTAGTGTTCCAAGGTCTTAGGTGTGAATTGGGAGCAGATATGTTAAATTTGGGGTTATCACTCTCATTCTCTCATACTGGTCACTGGAAGTTCAACATGGCACCTCATGGCAAAGAACTCTGAGGATCTGAAAAAAATATTTTTTTCTCTACATAAAGATGGCCTAGGCTATAAGAAGATTGCCAAGACCCTGAAACTGAGCTGCAGCACAGTGGCCAAGACCATACAGCAGTTTAACTTCGCCATTGTCGACCAAAGAAGTTGAGTGCACATGCTCAGCGTCGTATCCAGAGGCTGTCTTTGGGAAATAGACTTATGAGTGCTGCCAGCATTGCTGCAGAGGTTGAAGGGATGGGGGGGTCAGCCTGTCAGTGCTCAGACCATACGCCGCACACTGCATTAAATTGGTCTACATGGCTGTCGTCCCAGAAGGAAGCCTCTTCTAAAGATGATGCACAAGAAAGCCTGCAAACAGTTTGCTGAAGACAAGTAGACTAAGGACATGGATTACTGGAACCATGGCCTGTGGTCTGATGAGAGCTAGATAAACTTATTTGGTTCAGATGGTGTCAAGCGTGTGGGGCTGCAACCAGGTGAGGAGTACTAAGACAAGTGTGTCTTGCCTACAGTCAAGCATGGTGGTGGGAGTGTCATAGTCTGGGGCTGCATGAGTGCTGCCAGCACTGGGGAGCTACAGTTCATTGAGGGAACCATGAATGCCAACATGTACTGTGACATACCGAAGCAGAGCATGATCCCCTCCTTTCAGAGACTGGGCTACAGGGCAGCATTCCAACATGATAATGACCGCAAACACACCTCCAAGATGACCACTGCCTTGTTAAAGAAGGTAAAGGTGATGGACTGGCCAAGCATGTCTCCAGGCCTAAACCCTATTGAGCATCTGTGGAGCATCCTCAAATGGAAGGTGGAGGAGCGCAAGGTCCTTAACATTCACCAGCTCCATGATGTCATCATGGAGGAGTGGAAGAGGACTCCAGTGGCAACCTGTGAAGCTCTGCTGAACTCCATGCCCAAGAGGGTTAAGGCAGTGCTGGAAAATAATGGTGGCCACACAAAATATTTTGGGCCCAATTTGGACATTTTCACTTAGGGATGTACTCACTTTTGTTGCCAGGCGGTTTAGACATTAATGGCTGTGTATTGAGTTATTTTGAGGGGCAAATTGACACTGCTATGCAAGCTGTACACTCACTACTTTACATTGTAGCAAAGTGTCATGTATTCAATGTTGTCACATGACAAGATATAATAAAATATTTACAAAAATGTGAGGGGTGTATTTACTTTTGTGAGATAGTGTAAAAGTAATTGTTTGGGCACTTTGTGTTAGGGGGTGTTAACTCTCTGCCCTTGTCTCCCATAATCTCCTGCCTGTAATTCACCCTGTCTCATTCTCTCCCAAAGTAAACGGTAAGCTTCTGTGCTGATGCACATTGTGAAGGCATTCTTTACAATTTAATGAAAAGGCCTGTGAAGAAAAACATTTCAGGCAGCAATAATTAGAAAATATGCCCTGTGTAAAAACACATGCAGTCCGTTATCACTGTAGTGCATGTGGAATTGAACAAGCCATAAGGAGGCTGCAGGGCCTCAGTAGCATTAAGGTGTAGCAAGGGATAGAAAAGTTAAACAAAAAAAAACTTTCCCTCTTCATCCAAGATTCTCCAAGACACACAGAGTTGTCTACCTCATGATACACAGTAAGGGTTGATATTTGCCTTAACAGTGCCTACAAGCCACAAATATCTCCCTATGCACTTGTCAGTGACATGCCCCATGCTTTCCCAAGCACAGCTATTGCACATTTTCAACATGGCTGCTGTGACCTCACCGTTTTATAGTGAACAAAAGCAGGTGTCAGGGTCCAGATCTAAACCTACAGCCTTTGCGTTGTCTGGCTGCAACTTTTCTTGCTGTACCACCTGAAATGCTAGACAGCTCACTATCTGATTCCTTGGACAATCTTTCCTTCTACCTTGTTTTTAATTAATCTCAAACTCTTTGCTCCTCCCATGAACTGCTTGGTTTAAGCCAGGTCTCTGTAATTCCTGCTTGCCAGATTATTGTGCTCTTCTCCAACCAATGTCTTGCTCCTTTTGCCACCTGTGTCTTCACTGTCACTTGCTACTGATCTTTGGCTTGTTCCTAAAAGTTTCCACTTGATCCCAACTTGCAACCATTTGTTATTGACCTTTTCCTTGTTCCTCGACTGCATTTCTCTTTTATCCCAAACTGCAACCAGGTTTAATAACTTTTAGCTTGTTAACTGACTATGCTTCTACTTGACCCCTGTCTGCTACATTTGCTACCGAACACTGGGTGAGCCAGAGGACTGCGACCTGGCACTAGCACACAGTAAAACCCAGCTTCACCATCAGGAGCTTTGGTGAAGGCTTGTTAGTGCTTAGACCCCTTATCTCAGGTGTGACCTATTTGTGTACTTCTTCTGCTAGTCAGTGGGAGACTCTCTACTGCTATAGCTACTGATCTCTGATCCTGACTATGACAGTAGGAATTTTAGAGAATTTTTTTGCTGAAATCTATATTTATAGCTTTTAGCTTGAAGTGTTTTTTCCCTTTTTTTTACAGCAGTAATGAAGTGGGCTTTAGTGTCTCATAGCAAACAGTTGAAATAAAAAGTAATGTAACATAATTGTTACAATTACAATCTACAATGAGATGTACAAGGTGTTTCCTTTTAAAATGCAGTCATATATTGTGTGATCAAAGAAGAAAGTCAGATACTCAAATGCTGAAAGTACCAAAGCAAGAACTATTTTTCATGGTGACCTGAAAGACCAAACTATAGATATGGATAAGACAACCTAAATCACTGTAAAACCTTTGACTGAAAAAAAAATACACAACATATTTTACTGATTTATTTATTTTCACTGCAAAATAAAACAGATATGTGAAAAAGGGTTTATTGGTTATAGGGCAGCAGTTCACAGGGCACCAATCACAGGACAGCAGCCACAGAGCAGCAATCCCAGGGCAATAGTTACAAGGCAGCAGGATGGACTACTTACACTTGTGGCTTCTGATGATGGTGGAGAGTTCAACAGCAGGTGGAGAGTCAAAAAGACACAAGAGACTTGTGGATCTAATGTGGGCAGAGTGGACAGGTCTTATGCACTCAGCTGCAGCCTGGGGTCAATACAGACAGAAAGGCAGCAAAAAGACACAGGGGAGAGGTCTTCTGCCCTCCAATGTGTACTCAGAGATGCAAACCTGATCCAAGATATGATCCCCTGGCCAGAAAACCTGATGCTTGATATCTGGTTGCTCTGTTGATCCACCCCCTTTCAATCTGAAAACATATAGGTACCCAACGTCTCATATAGGCACTTTAGCACACAGAGAGTGGAGCCGTGCCAAGCCCACATGGACAGTAGGGTGCCTACAGTTGGAGAAGTCTGTAGGCTGCATGTAGTAAATCCATATGCAAGCACAGGGGGGGATCTGACTCTCCAGTGCCCAGCTGGGGAACAGGATAGCTGCCTGGGGAGTTCACGGCCCTAGGGACTAAAGGCTGCAGCAGGGATCCAACTACCCAACGATCATCATGTTATTAGTGTGGAGTGACATTATTTAAGTGTGGGTGTTGAGGCCATAGGATGGAGACTTGTTGGGGAAGCTCTTCTCCCAGGATGTAGGTGGTGTGGATTGGTGGGTTACATGTGGGGAGTGGGAAAAGACATGTGGACAATTGAGGGATAGGGTGGCTTTATCACTCTTAAACTGTTTTCCCAGGTTGACATCTCTGCATGGTGCAAAATATAAATCTATTATCAATGCTTGAACTGGGCACATCATTTGCTTTTATTGGTCCATGCATAGCCATTGAAACCCCAATGAAATAATGTTATAACATCATACCTTTGCCCACTTAGCATCGTTTTGATGGTCAAGTGCAACATGTCAGCTATAATAGTTCTACTAGGCCAAAAAATGCCATCAGACAACTTCACTCTTTCAGCACATTTCTTTGAGTGCAGGAACTACCAGATTGCAAGCCAGGACAGATTTTAACATCTTTCTCCCAAAAATTGTGTTTGCTGTAAAATTTGCTGCAGTAATACAACACAAACACAAGTGTCAATAATCTGGTTTTGTTATAATGTTGTCCTGTACACAGACAACAAACCCTTTCATGGTTCCCATGGAAATGCAGTGGTTGCTATTAGGCAGTTTAGTGATCCATTGCCATGTATATACTGTATGTGTACACTGAGGTCATTACATTGACATCTTCTTTCTGCAGGCCTAACCTCAGCATACAGTGCTACTATGATAAGCATTACTGTGTTCTTATTCAGAGCAAAAGAGGCTGCGTTCTTTATAAAGAAACATCTCATTCTATTTTATTATGTATACTTACTGCTTAGACTGTACTGTTTGATTTTCCCTGTTGCAGTAAATTAACCATGTGAGAAGTGGGAGAATCAGCAAGTGCATCTGTTGTGATACCCAGGCTAAAGCCCAAGGCTGTCATCGCTGGAGACTGTGCAAAGCATGCTCAACAAGTTTCTTAGGGGTAAAGAGGTTAATATTATCTGTCTTCTGGCCTTTAGGCAAGGCAAGCTTTCACAGTGAAGGATGCTTATTACAGTGGGAAATGACACTGCCTGCATGGCTGACCGTCACCAGGCTCTGATTTATTGAGACATGTGGCAGACCTGCAGAGCATAGGAATGGCTTCAGCCTCTGCAAAAGCGATTCTGTCTTTATTTTCTTCTTAGAGATTGTGACAGCTTACCCCACGGATTCACCAGCTTCCTGCATGGTCTGCTTCACTCTGCTGCCTGTCATATTCTGACTCCCCTCTATTGCATCTTATTTCCATCTACCAGGCTGCCATGTGGATTGACATTTAAAGGATCATACAGATCTAAGTCACTCACTTTAAAACTATTTTATTAAAACAACTTCAAACCTAATTTCCTGTATAGTGTATTACCCACTATTGCATGCTTGATTATATATGCATTATGCAGTGTTGTGATACATTACAGCTTTTTAAATAAGGCAACAGTGGAAAGATAGTACCAAAGGTAAGAAGCCCCAGACAGACTGGTTCACAGCTACTGTATGTACATATAGAAATGCACATTTCACTTTTGCATGTGTTACACATGTTCATGCACAATTTAAGTGTTTTCTCTCTATGTTTCTACACGGCACAAATTTATTTTTCTTGAAAGAAATTTGCTTGATCCCCCCATCAACACATACAGTGTTGATGCGGGAATCCCTCCTGCCGAGCCGTTGTCTATTCCCGGTGGGGGGGGGGGGGGAAAGCCGCCTCCGCCGAGAGAAGACAGTGATTATTGGTAGCGGCTATAGCAGCCACTTGCGAAAAGGTAAAACATGGCCTGCTTGTTGTACCCAAAGCACATAAAGGGAGACCACTACCCATGCCACATCTAAAATTCAATATTACAAATAGAAGGAAAAAGACTAGCAGGAAAAAATGGTTAGTCCTGAACTTTACTGGTATGACGTAAGACAAAAACCATATTTATATAAAAACAGAATTTTATTATATCACAATTAAAATTCACAATATTCCTTATAAAATCATTTTAACAAAGTAGTATATCAAATAAAGTACTCTGTTGTGATACTTGAACCCTCCAACATATACCCTTGTGCCTGGGTGGAACAAGCTGGAGGTATGTTGGCGGTTAAATGTTCCTAGGGTCGAAGCGTTTCACTGAATTGCATAGCTTCTTCAAGACCTATATATTAAGCATCGGATTCTGTATAATATGACAAACATATATTACAAATATTTTTTACTGTATATTCATATGTAATATCATCCATATCACCCAGTTAGAACTTACTATAGCACATACATGGACTTAGGAGACAGACACGTCAGTGGAGCGGACACAGGGGCCTATCCGTAGCTTCAAGAGTACATCACCACCTTTGAATTAGTTCAATACAGATATCCACAATCCTAGTTGAAATTAAAAAAGTATATACAGTATGTCTATATTAGAAAAGGGCACATCATCTGGTCTGATCTCATATAGAGTCACAGGGATATGGTATATATGCAAATGTATACCCACTTGTTCTTAGAGAGTAGTGATGTCTAGTTGTTAAAAAAGGAGATGTTGTGGTGGGAGTTGCTCTATGCGGGCATGACAATCCCCTGGGGGGCCAAGATCCAAAAAGATCTAAAGCATAAACAATAGGTTAGAGAGCGAGAATAAAACAAATGGCTGGAGTGTAAACTATACCTTATTCCTATATAGTATACAGAGCAGCTATAAATATTTTATATGCATAGGTAAACTGAGCTGGAGCAAGGAAAGGGGAACCTCCGTCTCCCTAGTTCTCTAGCAGCCAGCCCTAGACATGTGCAGAGGGCAAAAAATTTGTTTAGTTTTGTTCCGTTTCAGTTCGTTATTTACATAAGTTTGTTTAGTTAGATTAGTTTTATTCATTTAATTTGTTTTCGGAATTCGTTTTGTTTATTCCTTTTAAAATCAATTAGAAAAGTTTTCAAATCAATTTCGAATAGTTTCCGAATTCGAAAGGTTTTTGGATTCTAATCGTTTTCAAATTTGAATTGTTTTCGAATTCGAATAGTTTTCAAATAGTTTTCCAATTTTCAAGGAGAATAGGGGGGGGGGGGGGATTGGAAAGTGGAGGAATACAATGGAAAAAGATAAAATACAATAGAGGGGAATATAACAGAAAATCAAAGAATATAATGTGGTGGAGTGGAACAGAGCTGTTTTACTCTTTACTCTTTACTGTTGTATTCTATTTGTTTGTTTTCTGATATATTCTTTTGTAGTCTATTGTTTTTTCTCTGTTCTATTCCTTTGTTTTCTATTATATTATACTATTCAAATTCAAGGACTTTTCAAATTGAAATTTGAAAACTATTGGCATTTGAAAACTTTTCAAATTCGAATTTGAAAACTATTGGAATTCGAAAAGTATTCGAAAATGATTCAAAAATTATTTGAATTCAATGTTTGTCCGAATTTTCTTTTTCGTTATTTTGGATTCCTTTAAATTCGGTGCTATTGTAATTCGGAAATTTGGATACATCCGAATTTCTGAAGAATGAAAATTTGTCCAAATTTTAATTTGGAACGAAACTAACTGCCCATGTCTAGACAGCCCAAGGTGCAGGACCTAATAAATTGTAAGGGGCCCATATAAGTCACCATTCATTGTATCCATTTCAGCAAAAGTGAAAAAAAGGTAGCTTACCCTGTGTTTCCCTATACAATCAAGCATGTCATCGCCAGCCCCGGGATGTGTATTTGTGCCCGAGCACTTATAAAGCCCCCACGAATGCTGGACATAACCTTGGCTAAACATTGGGAAATGACGTCACTGCGTCACGCATCCCCAAATGCACCCTCACATGTGCGCCGTGCACTCGCGGGAGAGCCGTAGCTTCACAATACCTGGGAGGTGGCCAAAGGGGCACGTCCACGGTGGTGGCTCGGGTGCATAGGAAAGTTCACACAGCAACCAATAGAAGGGAGGCTTCACAACCACTGAAAAAGTGGAGTGCTGGGGAACGTATGCCCGCCCACACTAGACAATATGTCTCCAAAAACCGCCATCTTGGTGGAGTCCAAAGTGCTGTAATCTAAAAATAACATCAAATTGTTTCTCTTAATTTATAGTGTTACACATATCATGAGGCATGCACTTTAAAACATCCGGACTTTAATTCTAATAAAAATGCGCTTACATATAAAACAAAAATCAACAGCCTTTTAAATCCACAATGTCACTTGGTACATAGCTGGTATCAGACTGCCGCTCTCTCACATGTCATTGCGGTGTCCTCCCCAGCTCCTACCATTCATCAGAGACGTCGTATGGCCTTTAGAATTAAAGTCCAGATGTTTTAAAGTGATGCACTAACCCCCCCCCCCATTTTTCTTCCTTTTGAGGAGTATCACGTAGTGAAATTTTGTAGACCTGAAATTAAGATTTCCGGTATGCTGCAGAGACTA
>BLSH010100050.1:21796-31799 GCA_018402905.1 Glandirana rugosa | reverse complement strand
CGCCAACGTTATGAAATACAGTGTGGCGTAAACGCGTCGTCAGAATGTTCGCGGAAAAAAAATTGGTGAGGTCTAGGCGCGATAACGGTATCATGCCGAGGTCGCGCCTAGACCTTACGGCCCTGCTGCAGCGGGGGACACGCGCGAGGAGCGCGCGGGGGATCACCGTCGTCGCCGCGCGCGTGCGCGCGCGCACGGGCACGGAGCCCGCCTGAGCTACAGGCGGGCCTGGGCGGCTAGAGGAAGTCCTCGGGGTCTTGCCCCTTGGCGGCAACATTTGTGCCGCCAAGGGGCAAGACACTGTCCCCTGTATGGTCTAGCGGGACATAACAGATCTAACTGATCCCAGTGACAGGGATCAGTAGATCTGGTATGTCCCCTGTCACAGAACGGGGAACCGCCGTGTTTACAACGGCGGTTCCCCGTTCTGGGGCTCCTGAAGGAGATCGGCGGGTCCGGGCGGACATCGAGTCCGCCCGAGGCACGGGCACGCGCGCGCGTGCGCGCGCCGCTGCTGCCACTAGGGGGCGCGCGAGGAGCGCGCACAGGGGGCGACGTCGTCCCGGCATTCCAGATCCGCGCTGGAGCCGTACTATGGCAATAGCGCGGATCTGGAGTGGTTAAAAAAAAGGCGCTTGTAAGACTGCTGCGCAAATGCGGTGTGACATAAAGTATTGCAACCGCCATTTTATTCTCTTGGGTGTTTGAAAAAATATATATAATGTTTGTGGTTTTAAGTAATTTTCTAGCAAAAAAAATTATTTTAACTTGTAAACACCGAATCTCAAAAAGAGTCCCGGTCCTTTATGAAGTGTTTACGAAAACTAAGATCATGACAACGGGTCCCATCACTCCTTGTCAAATAGAAGGAGAGGAAATGGAAACAGTGACAGATTTTATCTTCCTAGGCTCTAAGAACATGGCAGGTGGTGACTATAGCCATGAACTTAAGAGACGCTTGCCTCTTGGTAGGAAAGCAATGAAAGCAATGACGAACCTAAACAATATTATAAAAAGCAGAAACAAGTGCCGACAAAGTGCCATATAGTCAAAGCTATGGTATTCCCATTGGTAACCTATATCTGTGAAAGTTGGACCATAAGGAAGGCTGAACGCCGAAGAATTGATACTTTTGAAATATGGTGTTGTAGAAGACTCTTGAAAGTCCCTTGGATGGCAAGAAGATCAAACCAGTCAATACTGAAGGAAATCAACCCGAAATATTCACTGGAAGGACAGATCCTGATGCTAAAACTCAAATACTTTGGCCACCTAATGCAAAGAGAGGACTCATTGGAAAAGATCCTGATGCTGGGAAACATGGAAGGAAAAGGGAGAAGAGGACAACAGAATACAAGATGGATAGATAGCATCATCAAAACAATGAAAATGAAGTTAAGCATGCTCCGGGAGGCAGTGGAGGACAGAAAAGCCTGGCACGCTAATGACTGAACAACAACTAGATAATATTTTCCAAGCAGATACTGCAACAGTTTTCTCTTTTGGCTCTACATGAACACGGCCGTAAGAATTTCTTAGGTCTCTTTTAGTCCACAAAATAAAAATGGAAATGGACTGCTACCTAAATGAATAGATCTGAGGTAGCTTAAAATAAATGTATGCAAATCTATTTTCTTTTGACTGCCCATGGATCAAACATAGGAACGCCATAAAAATGCAGAAATAAACTGAACAGGCACGGATGTCACAAAAGAGACACCTGCCTCACTCTGCTTTGATTTAGCAGGGAATCTGTTTACATATCCCCTCCTAAATAGACCAGATGCGGCCTTTTAAAAGGACTCTAAATGAACAAGCTGAAGTTAGAAGCTGATTGGTTACTTTCCCAGCTGCTCCAGTTTTAGTAAATTCGGCCCATTCGTTTTTGGTATATCGGTCCTTTAACCTCCCTGGCGGTAATCCCAAGTGTGGCTCGGGGTGAAATTTTAGTACCATTAGCGGTAACCCCCGAGCCACACTCGGGATTGCATCGCTGGATCCAGGCTGGGTTACTCACCTTGTCCCCTGGATCCAGCGATGTCCTCCCGCGGTGTCAGCGTGTCTGTCCTCTGCCCGATGCCTCTGTGTGCCGGGCTCCGTTCCCTGCGAGCGTCGCGTCGCACGGGGCGGAGCCCGGCGGCAAATTCAAATAGTGAAACACACAGTATACATACAGTACACTGTAATCTTACAGATTACATTACTGTATGAAATCATTTCACATCCTCTTGTCCCTAGTAGTTTGCCCAGTGCCCTGCATGCACTTTTATATTATATATGTCATTCTTTCTGCCTGGAAACTTGAGAATGTCCATAGCAACCAAAAAGCGCCCCTTTACGTAAAAAGTGGTTTTTGATCAGCTAGAAAACAGCGATAGTAAATAAGAATCATTTGCAGAATTGAGTGATACTGATTTTTGGGGAAAGTTATCATCAGAAACTGAAGGTGACGGCAGAGACAATTCTGCAACTGAGCAAATGTCAGTGTTTTTGATTTAACCACTTCAGCCCCGGAAGGTTTTGCAGCTTTAGGACCAGAGCACTTTTTGCGATTCGGCACTGCGTCGCTTTAACGGACAATTGCGCGGTCGTGCGACGTTGTACCCAAACAAAATTTGCGTCCTTTTTTTCCCACAAATAGAGCATTCTTTTGGTGGTATTTGATCACCTCTGCGTCATTTCTGATCGCCGCTATAAACAAAAGAAGAGCGACCATTTTGCAAAAAAACCCAAATTTCTTACTTTTTGCTAAAATTCAAATCCAAAAAAAAATATAAAAAAACATTTTTTTCACCGTTTTTGGCCGATTTATATTCTTCCTCATATTTGCGATAAAAAAAATTGCAATCGGCGTTTATTGATTGGTTTGCGCAAAAGTGGCCGCGTTTACGGATGATGAGAATTCATTTCTGGGGTTTTTATTTTTTTTTTATTTTTTACTAGTAATGGCGGCGATTTTTAGCGGTACTGCGATATTGCAGCGGACATGTCGGACATTTTTGACACTTTTTTGGGACCAATGACATTTATTCAGCAATCAGAAATTTAAATGTCCACTGATTACTGTATAAATGTCATTGGCAGTGAAGGGGTTAACCTGGGGGGGAGAGCTAGGGGTTAACTGTGTTCCCTGGGTGTGTTCTTACTGTGGGGGGGTTGGGATAACATGGGCATGAGAGATCTAACTGATCCCAGTGACAGGGATCAGTAGATCACCCATGCCCCACTGACAAGGCGGGAAACCGCAGTGTTTACATCGGCGGTTCCCCTTCTTTTCCCTGTAGCCGCTCATCGCGGCTCGCCGGCGGACATCGGGTCCGCCCGAGCCACGGGCACACTCCTCAGGAGTGCGGCGGGTGCGCGCACGCGCCCCCTGGTGGCCAAAATGCGAATCGCCGTTTATTTACGGCGATTCGCGCCCAGCTCCCCGACTGCCGCCGTGAAAAGACGGCGCGCGGTCGGGAAGCAGTTAATTACATAATTGAATAAATTTTATTACTATTACGTTATTATTTTTGATAATTATTTATAGTTACTTATTATATTATAATTTATGATTTAATGTTTCAAACTTTATCATACCCAGGATGTCTACTAGACTCTTGTTTGGACATATTTAAGTTAGCTATTCCTAAGAATTACAGGCCTACAATATAAAACGCCAAATTTCCATGCAAAATAATCGTACCAGTTCAGCACCAAAAATCTGACATAATCATACCGACAGGGAGGTTAAGAGAAAAAAATGTCTTTAAATGATTTCTGCCTGGCCTATAGCAGAATAATGGCTGAGCAGGAGCTCTCCATCCTGGGTGGACATCATATGATGTCTTCCCAGTAGTGCACCTCCTGGACCTTCTAGTAGCCAGCTCTACAGCTTGAGCTGTGATCCACAGTGTTCACGGGGCACAGTAGAAGACAGATCGCTGTACTGGGACAGCCCAGGTACCATGTGATCGCTGTAACCAATCACAGTGATCACATGACAGTTGTACGCAATGAATGGCTTTCATTCATGGCCATTCATTTTGTACTATTGTGATGATCGCTGTAATTGGTCACACAGTGATCACATGGTACAGACAGGGCCAATCACAGCGCATCTGTACCATGTGACAGCTGTGACCAATCACATCTATTACAATATTATCCTGTGAATTAATGGATGCCGTTCATAAATATGATTGCTTATAACAGTGATCATCACTGTTATAAGCAACTATAGTGTAAAAAAATTCTGATCACTACGGTAACACTCTACTGCTCTGGTCATGGTATGTAAACAAAAACGTAAAAAAAGGAAAATAAAAGTAAAACTAAAGAAAAAAAATGTTTAAAAAATTGGATTTTCTTTTACCATACTGTCACTATCCCTGATCACCACCATGGCAGTCATATGATGATGCTATACTGCTCTGGTGACAGCCTGTACAAAAATAAATTTGTGGGAAAAATTGCAATTTCTTAATTTTACAAAACATTGTGACAAAAAATTAGAACTTCAAAAACCTTTCCATGCCTCTTACTAAAAACCTTGGATACTGCTTTTCAAATGGGGTAATTTTGGGACAATGCTGCATCCTACCAAGCTGGCCAAGGGCTCCACTCCCACTTCTTCATTAGATAGGGTACACACACACACACACCGGCACAATGGGTAAAATCTGCCATATTGTGTCCCACATACTCTGAGACGAAGGCCCACCTTTCACACAGTTCTCACATTTTCTTGGCCAATGGCCTTCTTGCCTTGTACTTGTTAGCCTGATCCCACTGTCTCTACCTGTTCCCTTTGTACATGATCCCCACTTTGCCCCCCTTTCTGACCCATTTTACCCATTGTTTCTTGCACCTCCTAAATGACCATATTTTACCTGACCTCTCCCCCTGCTTGTATATAGTGCACTATAGCTACTTTGTTAGTTAGGTAGATGTTTAGTAGATTCACTTTTCATGTGCATTTCACTGTTTCTTGTATATTGTTTGTGTTTGGTGTTCGTTGGGGTTTTGCTTCTGTTATTAATCTTAAATCTTATATTTGCACATAGTTTGGGTCCAGTCTTCTTTGCACAGCTACATAGATCTGGCCACTCCTGCTTTTGCTGGATTTCAGCACTTGGTAGTCTAACTAACATGATCAATCACATCATTTGTGGGTAGGGCTGTTGGCAGCGCCCAGTTGTACTGCAGCCATAAGATTGGAGCTGTGTAGCTGGGCTTTATTGTACAAAATGGAGATTATTGTTTTCCTATGACTCAAACACCACTTAGAAACCAAAGTTAGATTATCCCTTGTGCACTCTGCTCGCATTCAGATTCTAAAGTAATTGGCCTTTATATGTCTGTGGGTTTTATGTCCTTCACATTTTAAATGCATTGCCTTAACACCAGATCCATTTCTGCTTCTAACGTATTTAATGGAGATACATAGAAAAAGCCAATGATTCTTAAATCTGCTGGGTAACCTATAGAAAGATCCTGGGTCAGAACAGGAAGGGAAGGAACCACAGCTTGATTAAAACCTGTCATAATGATATACAGCCAGTACTTCACATACAGTTCAAAACACTCCCGCACCCCTGCCCACCAGCTGAATATTGAAATTCAATTTCTGGGAACATGAGTGGGACCAGATTGCTGAAATTATAAATGTAGCTGGGAGGCCTGGAATGCACAGAAAAGTAAAACTGTTATTGCATTCAGAGATAAAAGGCAGTATTTTGAAGTACAATAGCTGTACAACCATACATAAACTGTAACAAAAATAAAGTGCCAACTAGTGTCAAACTGAGGATAAAAATAAGCTCTGCGCACGTGACCGAAATTTTCAAAAAGCAGTAGAATTTACAAACTGTCGCCACTATAAGTTCTATAGATTTGAAGCCAATTATAGGATATGTACTGCATGCAATTGTGTATGTTGTATTAAAGTAGTATTCAACTCCAAAACGAAAATGTATTATGTTACAGCCTACCAATTCTTCGATGTGATGGCTGCATTCATTTTCTTCTTTTAGTTTTTTTCCTTTATTTTCACCTGGTGATTTGGCCAGTAAGTCCGTTATTTTTAAACTTCATTTACAAAGCTATCCAGCAAAAGTGGCATTTTGAGGGATAAGACAAACCATTTACCATTGACAGGGGTTCTTAACAATTCACAGCTGTTATTAATTTATGTAAAACCTTTATCCCAAAAAAAAACCGATTGCTGTAACTATTTAGTAAGTGTTAGCTGGAGTTCAGCTTTAATTTTTTAGTCAAATCCATCTAGATCCAGTAGAGCATCTAGCACTACCCTCTCCCCGGGTTGACAATGCTGCTGTCCAAAGGTGTCTCTGTTGCTTCTCCATCCAGAGTGGTGACACCTTAAGACTGGACGTGTAATACTGTCCACATCACCAGGTGAAAATAGACCTAATTCACACATTTGTACTTAAAGTGTAAATTGTCCAATACAGAAAATCTGTTAAGTGACCTTACATTGGACCCCTCCTCATCCCACCCGGTCCCACTGTACCAGATTGCCATGATTTCCGGCTGGCATGCACCGAAAAGCCACATTACCGTTCCGGGTATTTGAAATCTCAGAGGCTCTCTCTCCACTTCTAGCAGTGCTAACAGTACAGGCTAGACGGCTCCTGATTGGTCAGCGCCATCCATGTGATGGTGCTGACCAGTTCGAAACCCTGCAGTCAGTACTGGCTAAGCAATATGGACACAAGATTAAGCTGCGGTGGTTTCAAATCCCTGAACTTGTGAAACAGCATTTTTGGTGTCTGACAGTGGGGGATTGCGGCAGTCTATTACAGCGGAACCGGGTGGGTTGGGGAGGGTTTCCAGTGTAAGGTCACCTTACAGATTTTCGGCAAAGGTGAACTTACGTTTTAAGCGTATGCCTGTGCCAGGGCCTTGTTTGCCCGCATTAGGATGCACAGGTGTTCTGTTCTTCAGGTAGTCCCATTCAATGTGACTGCTCCCAAATTGACAGCCACTTGGGCGCAGGTACAGTGGATCCCCGCTCACACACCCACAGGGCAGTCACTTTGTCCGTGCAGCCGCTGCATTCCAATTGACATTATTGTGCATCCCCATGTGGGCAAACATAGCCCTCGCATGGTCCTATACAGAAGTACGCCTGGATGACTGAAGTCTAAAGGAAGAAAGCCTAAAAAAGGAAAACTAACACAGCCACCACATGTAAGAGCTGGTAAGATGCAATATATTGCATTTTTGTTCTTGAGTTTAAACACACTTTAACACATATAGCAATTGTGGTACCTTCATAATCTGTTCTATCAGGTGTTACAAATGCATTTATTGTTTGCCCCAAAATGTGCAACATAAGCAGAGCAATCAGTGCTGTTAATGATATGCAGATTTCAAGTTGTTGTAAGACGTGCCCCATATTGCTAGTGCAAGAGATGGCGTGATGTATACATGTTTAGTATCCCTGGACTTCTAACATGTTTGGACATTGTATGCATTTGAAAATAAAGAGCAGCAGTAATTTCTGCTTCACAAAGGTGTTCATCCTAACAAAACAAACAAAACCTCCAGGGTGTGTACATTTGCTAGAAAAATAATAATCAATGACTCCATGAAAACCCAGTGAGATTTTGTACAAGCCCACTAAGCTGCCACTTTATTTTCTATGTTGAAGTATGGTGAAATATGTCCTTGTGTGGTGAATATCTTATAAGATAATGTTGCTTAGTCAAATTGCCATTTATTTCCATATCAATATTTAGGTTATAAATTCACTAACTAATAAAGTGTTCATTGTATTCCTTTTTAAATTCAACCATAGTATATATCTGAATTTAACTCAATATCAGCTCTATCCAATCCATTATACAGCAGCACTTAGGCTACTTTCACATTGCAGCCCAGCCGTGTTCGTGGTAAAACCCCGCTAGTTTTAGCGGAGTTTTACCGCCGATATGGCTCTGCTATTCAATCGGGAGTGCGGTTGCTTTTAACCCCCCACAAGGGGTTAAAACGGGGTTAAAAGTGCCAGCTCTCCAAGCTACCGAGGTGGTGTGCAGCTGTTTTGGAAGCGCTTGCCATTCATTTCAATGGCAGGGGCGGTAGAGGAGCGGTTTATATACCGCTCCCCTCACTGCCCCAAATATGCTGCTTGCAGGAATTTTTGTAATGTCCCGCAAGCGCACCGCCCCAGTATGAAAGCACTCAGGGCTTTCACATTGGAGTGGATTGGGGGGGACTTTTGAGGCACTTTACAGAAGATATCTTTAGCTAAATAGCGCCAGTAAAGTGCCTCAGTGTGAAAGTAGCCTTAGAGTGGGAGATGAAAGGGCAGCACTAGGAGCCAATCAGGGGTGTTGCAAGTTAATGTGCTGATAAGGAACACGCTGAGGAGATGAGGAGTGAGGAGAATAAACAGAGGGATGACCTCATCAGTCTGTGGCTGATTCTTCATTGGAGGCTCTGGGTGGAAAGAGACACAACTGTATCCCTTCTATAGGCTATAACTGTGTCATCTGCTTGGCTGTGCTGCCAGACAGGCCTCTGTAAATCTCAGGACTAGATGGCCACAAATACAAATCCTTTGGCAAGTAAGACTGCTCTGCTATATGTATTTCACCTATGTATTTAGCTGTCTGTCTGGACTGTTGACTTAAAGTGTTATTAAAGCTTTTATTTTTTTTCTACTTTACTGTCAAAGAGGAAATGTACATTCGGTGCAGCTTCTTCAGGTAGTGAAGCTGTGCTTTCCTACAGCTTCTGCAGGTTCCCTTGGCACTGGCCCCACTTCCTTTCAGGATGGCTTCTTTTCCTTTTGGGTTCTATGGAGCATACTTCCAAGACCAGACTACAGGGTAACTTGATGACACTGCCTGTGCTAATGTACACAGACAGCCAGAGATCAGAACACACAGAACTCTATTCCTCCACAAAGGGAAGTCATTGACAGTGGCTTCTGAGGGTCTTCCTCAGGAGTCATAATCAAGCACTTCCTTTGGAGGAAGAGCAGAAGTGTGTCCACTTGGAAGCAACACTTAGACATTGGAAAATAATGTACAAATGCTAGGGTATGCATGGGTGCTGAAATAGAGAATCATGGGACATGTAGTCCTGAGATTTGTCACCATTGACGCATTCCAGGGAAATAACTAAGCCAGGGGACCCGGCACATCATGGGTCATGGTGAATGGCCGCTGTGAGCGGCCTTTTACCACATGATCGCTCAGTCAAATGACGGAGCTATCACATGTAAACAAGCCGGCGGAAGTTCCGGCTTTTCTCTCCCCTATCCGCACCGATCGGTGCATTGTGAAAGGAGAGGGGGGAGAGAGAGGACGTGCTGCAGCGCTGTGGGTGAAGTGTAGTGCCCACAGTGCTGCAATGTGACAGGCTGCAACCCCCACCATCCATCCAGCCTCACCACCCACCCAGCCATCCTCACCCCATCCATGTTCACCCACCCAGCCATCCTCACCCCATTCATGCTCACCCATCCATCCATCCATGCTCAGCCACCCATCCTCACCCATCCATCCATCCATGCTCACCCATCCAGCCATCCTCACCCAGCCATGCTCACCCATCCAGCCATGCATGCTCATCCACCCATCCATGCTTATCTAGCCATCCATCCATGCCCACCCATCCATCCATCAATGCTCACCCATCCAGCCATGCATGCTCATCCACCCATCCATGCTCACCTAGCCATCCAGCCATGCTCACCCAGCCATGCTCACCCATCCATGCTCACCCACCCAGCCGTGCTCACCCATCCATCCATCCATGCTCACCCAGCCATCCATCCATGCTCCTCGTACCGACCCACTCGTACTTACCTAACGACCCACTCCTACCTACCTACCTACCCACTCGTACCTACCTACCGACCCACTCGTGTCGACCCACCCACTCGTACCTACCTACCCACTCACACCCACTCGTACCTACCTACCGACCCACTCGTACCTACCTACCTACCCACTCGTGCCGACCCACCCACTCGTACCTACCCACT
>BLSH010100011.1:329761-342150 GCA_018402905.1 Glandirana rugosa | reverse complement strand
CACACCCTGCAGGAATTCGGATGGGTGATCAACCTCCTGAAGTCGGTCTTGATTCCTTCTTACCGCCTGGGCGATTTGGTGCTGCCTCTCCCATTGGACGTCGAGGCTACACGGGTGCCCAGTCCGGATTCAGTCGGACAATGCCACGGCCGTAGCATACGGGAACCACCAGGGCGGGACAAGAAGCTCGGCTGCGGCCTCGGAGGTAGTCCCCGTCCTGCGGTGGGCAGAAAGTCACGTTCCGGCAATCTCTGCCGTCCACATACCGGGCATAGAAAATTGGCAGGCGGACTATCTCAGTCATCAGCGCCTGTACCAGGGAGAGTGGTCCCTACACCCGGATGTGTTGTGTTGCTATAAATGGGGTGTCCCGGACGTGGACCTGCTCGCGTCCCATCTCAATTGGAAGGTAACTCCCGCTTTACGAGGATCTTCTGTCCCAGAGGCCCATCTTGCACCCTGCTTTACCCTCTCTGGCTTTAACGGCCAGGCTATTGAATCCCAGGTGTTGAGGGATCGGGGGGTTTCAGACTCGGTGATTCCTACCATGTTGAAGGCACGAAAGGCTACTTCACATAAGATTTATCACAGCACCTGGAAGGCTTACATTGCCTGGTGCGAGGCCTGCAGAAGGGCCTCGACCAAAAACTGGCGTTGAGCACTATCAAGGGCCAGGTTTCTGCTCTGGCAATCTTTTTTCAGCGGCCTTTGACGACGCATTCGTTGATCCGTACTTTCATGCAGGGGGTTCGGCATGTCGCCCCCCAGGTACAGTCGCCTTTGGCGCCATGGGACCTCAATTTGGTCCTCTCGGTACTTCAGAAGCCGCCTTTTGAGAATATCTGGAAGATCTCTCTGCAGTTGCTTTCACAGAAAGTGGCTTTCCTGGTGGCTATCACATCCGCCCGGCGGGTGTCTGAATTGGTGGCCCTGTCTTGTAGGTCCTCTTATCTGGTCCTACACGGTCCTGCGCCCGTCACCTTCTTTTTTGCTGAAGGTGGTATCATCTTTCCACATCAATGAGGACCTTGTCCTTCCTTCGCTTTGCCCGTCTCATCCTAAGGAGGTCGATTTGCACTCCCTGGACGTTGTTTGGGCCCTGCGGGTGTATCTGGCGTCCACGGCCTCCTTTCGGAGGTCATATGCTTTTTTTGCCGTGGTGGATGGCCCACGCAAAGGCTTGGCGGCCTCATCAGCCACTATCTCACGTTGTATTAGACAGACGGTGACCCGAGCCTATGTTGTTCGGGGTCTGGAGCCTTCTTTCCTGGTCACGGCTCACTCTACCAGGGCGATTAGCACTTCCTGGGCTTTTCGACATCAGGCGTCTGTGTCTCAGGTGTGCAAGGCGGATACTCGGACCTCTGTGCACACCTTCACAAAGTTTTACAAGGTTGATGTTCTAGCATCCTTGGATGCAGCGTTTGGCCGCAAAGTTTTGCAGGCGGCCGTGTGAGACACATGTGGTTCCTCACTGAGGGTTCAGTTGGGTGTACTTCTGTTGTTGTTCTGTTACCCACCCCTCATTTTTGGCACTGATTTTGGACGTCCCACTTAGTCCTAAGAGTCGCTGACGAACGAAAGAGAAAACTGGATTTTTTTTCACTTACCGTAAAATCCCTTTCTCTGAGTTCGTCGACAGGCACAGCACCCACCCCTCTGATGTTGCTTTGCTTGTTACGAACTGAGCTAGCAGAGCTGGGTGTGGTGTTATCTGCCAGTGGGGACTGCCCCCTGGGAGGGGCTGTGTCTGTTACTGTTCTTTTTTGCTGTTAGAACTGCCTGTTCTGCCTAGTAAACTCCTGAAGAGGGCAGTATAACCCACTTAGTCCTAAGAGTCGCTGTGCCTGTCGACGAACTCAGAGAAAGGGATTTTATGGTGAGTGAAAAAAATCCCGTTATTGCTCACACATGCCATGGGTATATGTTAAATTACACCCCAAAATACATTCTGCTGCTTCTCTGGAGTACGGGATACCACGTGAGACTTTTTGGGAGTCTAGCCGCATACGGGGCCCCAAAAACCATTCACCGCCTTCAGGATTTAGGATAAGGGCATACATTTTTTATTTCACTCCTCACTACCTATCACAATTTCGGAGGCTATGAAATGCCAAGATAGCACATCTATTTGCTGAGAGGCATGTTGAGTATTTTGCAGATCTCACTTTTTTTTTTTTTTTTTTTTCAGATATAATTTTAATTAAGAAAAGAAAGTCAGGGAGAACAAGGTTCAGATACTTCACATAAAACATATATGAAATTCTCAATTCCAGGGATCAGGTTTATGATAAACACAATATATATAATCGTTAATGTTCCCTGTTTACCATCAGGGGATGTAACATTAATCACCTTGTGTAATTGGAATGTAGGTTCGAACCGCCCCCTTCCTTCAGTTTTGTGTTTCTAGAGAACATACTAAGGAAGAAAGAATAGTTATAGTTTAGAGATAAGAATAAGCGAAAAAGAAAGTTGAATGGGTAGAAAGAGAAAGTGTGGGGGGGGGGGTACGTAGGGCCCAGGTGCCTACGGACCCCCATTGTTCAATGACTATTCCTGTTCCCATTATGCGCTAAGTAGAGACAATCCCTCGTCCGACAACACAAACATGTTCCATAGTCTCCATGTTTTGGAGTACTTCTCATGTCTGTTTTGTGCCGAAAGGATCAAATCCTCAAATGTATTAATTTCCTCAACTGTGCGCATAGAGATCTCACTTTTTGTCACAAAGTTTTGAATATTGAAAAAAGAAAAAAAAATAGAATTTTCCTTTTCTTTCTTCATTTTCCAAAACAAATCAGAGCTGCAAAATACTCACCATGCCTCTTAGCAAATACCTTGGGGTGTCTACTTTCCAAAATGGGGTCATTTGGGGATGTTGTGCTATTTTGACATTTCAGGGCCTCTGAAACTGATAGGTAGTGAGGAGTAAAATCACCATTTTACGCCCTTAGAAATTCTGTATTTTGGGGTGTAATTTCACATATACCCATGCCATGTGTGAGCAATCTATCATTTAGTGACAACTTTGTGCAAAAAAACAAGTTTGTCATTTTCCCGAAAAGTGTGACAAAATAGAAAATGTTCCATGAACTCAACACACCTCTCAGAAAAAAAGCTTGGGGTATCTACTTTTCAAAATGAGGTGGGGTCATTTGGGGGGCTTGAACTGTCCTGGCATTTTATGCCCAACATCACCCACTCTTCTAACCACTTGAACCACCGAGTCCTTTCTGACACTTTGTTTACATAAAAAAATATTTATCTTTTTGCTAGAAAATGACCTTGAACCCCCAAACATATATTTCTCAATTTGACATTTGCGGTGATACCTCACATGCATGGTGCAATTGCTGTTTACATACGACGCGAGACTGACGCTTGCGTTCAGCTTTGTGTGCGGGCGCGTGGGGACAGGGGTGCTTTCATTTTTTTTTTTTTTTTAGCAATTTTCTTTCTATTTTATTTTTACACTGTCCCTTTTCATTTTTTTATTTTTATCACAGGGAATTTAACCACTTCAATACTATGCACTTAGAACACTTTACTACCAGACCAATTTTCAGTTTTCAGTGCTGTTGCACTTTGACAATTGCGCGGTCGTGCGACGCTGTACCCAAACAGATTTTTTATCATTTTGTTCCCACAAATAGAGCTTTCTTTTGGTGGTATTTGATCACCCCTGCGGTTTTTATTTTTTGCGCTACAAATAAAAAAAGACCTAAAATTTTGAGAAAAAAAAATAAAAATTCTCTATTTTTGTCACAAAATTTTTTAAATAAGTACATTTTTTCCATCACTGGTGGGCACTGATGAGGCTACACTGACGGGCACTGATGTGGCAGTACTGATTGGCACTGATGAGGCGGCACTGATGAGGTGGCACTGATGATGAGGCACTTATATGCAGCGATGATGAGCACTGTTAGGTGGCACTGATAAGCAGCACTGACGGGTACTGAGAGGTGGCACTGATATACAGCACTGATGGGCACTGATATGCAGCACTGATGGACACTGCTAAGTGGCACTGATGGGCACTCATAGACAGCACTGATTGGCACTCATAGGTGGCACTGGGCACTGATAGGTGGCACTGATGGGCACTGGTAGGTGGCAATGGTGGGCACTGATAGGGGCACTGGTGGGCATATACACTGATAGGGGCTCATTCCCTGGTGGTCTAGGGTGGCATCTGAAGGTGGCACTGAGTGCCATCCACACTGAGCATTATGTCACTTACCTGGTGGTCTAGGGGGTTCTCCCTGGTGGTCCAGATCGGCTCCCTGGTGGTCCCTGGTCGGCTCCCTGGTGGTCCTGGGTGGGCACATCCCTGGTGGTCCGTGGGCAGGCTCCCTGCTGGTCTAGGGTGGCGATCCAAGGGAGGGTTGTGCTGCTAAATCATCAGCACAAACCCTCCCTGTCAGGAGAGCAGCCGATCGGCTCTCCACTCCTCAGGTCTGCAGACCTGAGTACAGGAAAGCCGATAAACGGCTTTCCTGTATTACACTGTGACCAGCCATGATTGGTCACGGCTGGTCACATGGTAAAGTGCTTCAGATCGAAGCCCTTTACCGAGATCAGTATTGCGGGGGGTCAGACTGACCTCCCACACCACCGATCGCCGCGATGCGCGCCCCTCCGGGCGCGCAGCAGCTTGTTATCCTGAGGACATCATATGACGTCCAGTCAGGATAACTAAGCCACCTCCCGGCCGTCATTTTGCATACAGCGGTCGGGAAGTGGTTAAATATCCCCTATTTAGTGACAGGTACTCTTTTTTTTCAAAAAAAATCTAATAGACTCTAGATCACTCCTCAGCCCTTTAAAGCATCCGACCACACCGAGATCGGTGTGATAAGATGCTTTCCCGGCGCTGTTTATATCCAGCGAAACCTAAGTCATGAAATGCTCGTAGCTCCAATCATCTCTAGGCCATAGAGATGATTAGAGCCATTCTAGTCTTTGATCAGCTCAATGGTCAGCTGGCAGAACCACCGACTGCATTCTCAGGTTCCTCGGTGGGACAGGAGAGACTGAGACAACCATGGAATACGGTGGAAGGGGGGGCGTTCCCTCCCACTGCTTGTAAAAGCAGTCTAGCTAATTAGCCGCTAGGATTGCTTTTACATGAAAGCCGACCACCGGCTGAAAAGAACGATACCAAGATGATACCTAAACCTGCAGGCATCATTCTGGTATAACCACTCAAAGTCCAGCAGCATACCAGTACGTCGCTGGTCCTTGTTGGGCATATGTTGTAATGTTCTTTTTTTTTTTTTAATGCAGCCTGTGGGTTAAATAAAAAAAAAAGAATCAATCGGTGGTACGCCCACCATTGGAATACTGCGCTGCATCCACCCACTTCTAATGATGGGCATAACACCGTTCTAAAAATATATGCCAAAGCATAGGGGCAATCCGCCCCTATGTCCACCCCTGCCCCTATGCTTCGGCACATATGCTCTTTTGTGGTGAAATCACCTCCTACAGTGCTGGAGTCGCTGATTTACATATCCTGCGAGCAAATGCCGTTGCTTTCAAGATAAATATATCAATACTGCAGCTGAATGGCATACCTGAAAAGCAAATGATTTACAATATAACACAGTAAACAGTAACATATAAAAGTAGAATTACATACCTGGGGCGTGGCTTGCAACCAATGGAGTAGGACACACGAGGCACTAGCTCCGCCGAAACTCCGCTTATTTATTCTGATATCGTGATCCTTGGGCCATACGAAACACTTTCTCCACGGGGAGAGTCTCTGGCATCCTGCCCTGCGATTGAACACCTGCATACCCTGATACAAGATGTCCCGGAGAGGAAAAGACACGCTGACAGTGACAGAGCATGGAGGCCAAGATGGCGGCTGCTCGCAGCGCTCGGCGAAGGAGGCCGCAATGAAGTTATTTGCCAAGCCGGCTAATAAGGACACCATTAATAAGTCAGCATCCCTGCCCATGGAACAACCAGACTTGGATGCAGAGGATGACCTGGAAAATGCCTGGCAGGAAGAACCGGTTAACAATGCCGCATGGGACACAGTGAGTACACAGGCTTCAGCTCCAGCTGCAGGGAACAATGACCCTGAACCTACATTGAGGGACATTATGGCTGCAGTAACCTCATGCAACACTGCATTAAAGGCAATGACTGATGAGATTAAAGGTGTCAAGCTGGAAATAAACATGGTCAGGCATGATATGCAGAAGTTGAGGGACCGCACGGCTGCACTAGAGGACAGGATGAGTAACATAGAAGACCAGGTGGCGCCATTACAGAGGGAGCTACAACACGTGCAAGCAAATAATTCAGACAACACTGCATGTTTAAAAGAAATGGAGAACGGACTCAGACGCAACAACGTGAGAGCGGTGGGAATCCCAGAGTGGGCAGAAGGGAAGAATCTGGTGGCTTTCATCGAAAACTGGCTCACTACTACGTTTGAGTCATCCTTTTCAAAAATGTTCGCCGTTGAGAGGGCTCATAGTCCCCACTAGGCCACGAAAACCAGGGGAGCCACCGAGACCCTTCCTATTTAAGTTACTCAAGGATAGAGACATGGCACTGCACCTAGCCAGAACCAAAGGAGACCTTATGAAAATGGATAACGTCAGTGTTTCTTTTTACCTTGACCTTTCTGCCGAAGTACAACGCAGGAGAGCAAGGTTTATGGATGTGAAGAAGCTCCTCAGGAAGTATGCAGTCACATATGCAATGCTCTATCCTGCAAAAAAAAGGTGAAACTCACTTTTTTGAAAACCCTGCCACTGTATCTGCCTGGCTAGACAGAGTGGAACACACTTTACAGAAAAACAATTGATCCAACAACTGTCTAGTGTTAATACCCTGGAGTAGAAAGAAATTTGCCATACTCTGTCGGTTTACGGTACCATGTAAAGGGGAACACATACATGTCCTATAAGGCACTATGGTGAGGTATGTACAAGAGCTGTTCTGAGGTGTCCTCCGAAATGAACGCACAGTTGCAAGTTCCTTCGGATTACAGTTTGTGTTAAGACGTTGGGGCCCCCTTTGCCCCCCTTTAGTCCCACGAGTACAACCTAGGTTTTGTTCTGGATGACTACCAACCAGCTTGTTTTACTACCACTTTTGTTATTGCACGGCTTACATTTCTAACAGTGGTCGTCTATGAGGAAGCCTAATGACAAGACTGGTTTGATACCCTTCCTATTTTTAGTTTTTTGCTTTTTTCCTCTTCTTTTGTTTTCAAGTTGTTTACTACCATGATTTGCTGCCAGGAATGGTATAACTTGCAAGCCATCTGCTTTCCTGGGACACGATACAGATCGAAGCTTGGACCGCCTTGTTTCACACTTTTGGCTCGAGAGACATTGTTGGTGACTGTTAAGTATTTTGCTAAACAAAAATATGGGATATATGGGCATACGTATCAGACTTTTTGGGTGGGCTCTCAGACTGGGAACACTGATATAAGATATTGCTTAAGGGTGACATCCTGTAATCTGAATGTATCCATGATAGTATTATGGCTGATGAACACAAATTTATCTCTTGGAATGTGAGGGGGCTGGGTGATGGAGTGAAGCAGGCGGCATTATTCCATGCTTTATCCCAAACTAAATCAAAGGTGGCCTGTTTACTGGAAACTCGCCTACAGCCTCTACATTAACTTCTCTTAGGCACGGTCGTTACTGTACCCAGTTCCACTCCACTCACACAGCTTACTCGAGGGGTGTTAGCATCTTAATTTCAAATACTATACCGTTCAAGCTACTGAATTCCCAAGTTGATGACCAGGGCAGATATATTTTTTTGCACTGTAAACTAGCTGGCATGACCTGCATAGTGGAAAACATCTATATCCCCCCACCCTTTTCTCCTGAGAGCTTAAGTAAATTGGCACAGTATATAGCAAGGTATCCCAGTGTGGGTATTGTGAGACTTCAACATGGTTCTAGATAAACGGCAGGATAGGACCCGAACCCCAAGAGGGGGGGGGGTTTGGGAATAAATGGTCTTACACCCTTTGCCAAACTGGTGCATGAGTTGGACTTGAGAGACGTATGGAGAGAAAGGAACCCAAACACGCAGTGTTTCTCATGTTACTCAACTTCCCATGAATGTTTATCATGTATTGATCTATGCCTGGGAAACTCAGAGGCTCAAACTGAAACTGTCTCAGTCATCTATGCCCCTCGGAGTATCTCAGATCACTCCCCTCTCCTGGTCATGATTGTTTTTTCTCTGGTAGGAGGACTCAGACTATGGAAAGTAAATCCATTTTGGCTGGCCCTGTTCCCAGAGAATGACCATATACCAAAGGAAATAGATGAATTTCGCAGCCATAACAAGGAAACGGCTAGCCCTATGGTAGTGTGGGACTCCCTCAAAGCGCACTTGTCACACAAGGTGAGGGAGGCTGAGGCCCAATACATCAATGACCCGACGGTAGATACAGAACGTAGGTGGTTGGAGGCTCAGGCGGTGTACCGACAAGCAATTATAAATGCAGCAGAGAACAAAAGATTCTTTGTGCAACAGAACTACTTTAATGAGGGGGAAAGTACAGGTCATCTGCTGGTAGTGATAGCTAGAGCACAACAAAGTAAGACTAATATAGACTCCATACAAACCCCTCAGGGAGACAGTTTGTGACCAGGAGCTGGTGGCTTTGGTGTTTACCAGTTTTTTCCAGGATGTGTAATCATCAAAAGTTAGCCCCACGGACGCTGAAATCGCCCAGTTTTTGGACCAATGTGAACTGCCTCAGGTAGGCCAACAGTTATGTTAAATGCCCTCCTCAAACTAGAAGAACTATCGGAGGCTGTATCCCAAATGGCAAGGGGCAAGTCCCCGGGTGCCGATGGACTGCCCGTGGAGTTATATGGGAGGTATGGGGAAGTCCTTTTGCCTACTTTGCTGGAAACATTTAATGCTGCCATGAGAGACGGATGCTTGCCACTGTCTATGGGAGAAGCGATCATAGTGGTTCTTCCCAAGCAGGGCAAAGACCCGCTGCAGCCAGATTCGTACAGACCCATTTCGTTACTTAATTCGGACATCAAAATATTGGCCCGAGTACTAGCGTCTAGATTGGCAAAAGTAATATCTAACCTGATACACACTGATCAATCTGGGTTTATCCCAGCAAGATTCACCACCTTGAACATAAGAAGGCTGTTCCTAAACGTACAAATCCCAGCAGATAACATGGGACATAGGGCAGTTTTTTCACTCAACGCTGCCAAAGCTTTTGACAGCGTTGAGTGGAAATATCTATGGGCGGTCTTGAATGGGTTTGGCCTGGGAGATCAATTTATATCTTGGATCAAGCTACTATACGTTGCCCTGACTGCGCAAATCAAAATAAATGACTCATTGTCCGCGCCCTTTTCACTCTTCCGCGGCACTAGGCAGGGGTGTCCTTTGTCACCCCTGCTGTTTGCCTTGGCGTTGGAACCACTGGCGGCTAGGGTAAGGGACTCACCAGACATCGTGGGGTTTAGGCGGGGACCCAGGGAAGACAAGATCTCCTTATATGCGGACGACGTGCTACTGTACCTGGGGGATACAGAAGGGTCCTTGGTGGCAGTCCTGCAGCTCATTAAGAACTTTGGACTGCTATCTGGTTTTACCATTAACTGGCATAAATCAGTCTTGATGCTGTTGGATGCCTTGGCCGCGGACTTGCCTGAATGTGTCTCCCGGGTGCAGGTGGTAGCGTCGTTTAGATATTTGGGCATTGCGGTGACCAAGGATCCCAATGATTATACAGCCTACAACTTGAAGCCATTGCTACAAAAGCCCAAACAGAAATGTAAGGCATGGTGCAAGCTACCACCGACTGTGACAGGTAGAGCTAACCTAACCAAGATGATATGGCCCCACAGCTATTATACATACTGCATAATTCCCCCGTTTTGGATTCCTGACTATTGGTTCAGACACATAGACTCCGAATTCAGAGCACCCATTTGAAAAAATGGAGTTTCCCGCATAAAATTGGCCACCCTCCAATGCCCCAAGGATGGGGGGGGGGGATTGGCAGTCCCACATGCACAGACTAATTATTTGGCGGCACAGATGCAACACTTTACGCGGTGGGATTCTAATGAGACCCCGGATCCCTCTAAAGGACTACTAATTAGCCCGAACACAACATACTCAGCGTTATCGCACATGGAAATGGGCTTCCCGGACGCTCCTTCCCATTGCCCCAAGGTTGCTATGTTTAAAAGGTTGTGGGGGAGTATTAAGAGAAGATTGGGAGTGAAGGGCTTCTTGACTGACACGCCAATATGGTGGAACAGTTCCTATAGAGAACTAGGTAAACTAGATGGATACCAACAATGGGAGCTGGCGGGAGTAAAATACATGTCCCAAATTGTGAATGACTCCGGGCTTAAGCCCTACGCCCATTTGAGAGAAGAGTTTCCACTACTGAATTATATTAAATTAAAACCTGCCATTAGATACCAAAAAACAGTCGCATTTGCAGCATACGGGGATGCCAGTGGTGGAATCTATGTGTATGTTGAACAGAAAAAAAAGGCATTATATCCAGAATGTATACACATTTGTTAACGCATATACAGGCCCCAGACGTATTCTCGTGCAGGGAGAAATGGGAAAGGGACATTGGCCCCATAGATAATGAATGATGGGAGCAGATACTGAGTGCCGTCCCACTGGTGTCGGTGTCTGCTAGTCAGAGATTATCCCAATTGTTCATCCTACATCGAACCTATAGAACCCCACTTCAATTGTATAGATGGGGGAGGAGGAGTTCACCCATATGTCCTAAATGTCAGATTTATCCCGGGAACCTCATACACATGTTGTGGCGCTGCCCCAAACTTGTGAGATACTGGCGGAGGGTGGTAGAGACCATTAATGTGGTGTATCAAGTCCAAATGACAATGGATCCCATAATATGTTTACTGAGTGGCCTGGATGAAGAACCTTATACACCTCATGTTTATACTGCACTGACCAGACTACTTTACCTGGCCAGAAAATTACTAGCGAGGTACTGGCTATCTGCCCAGGTACCAAAAATCTCACAGTGGATAAAGTCAGTTAACGATATTCTCAGAGAAGAAAACACATACATTCATAGGAAAACGCCATGTAAATTTGAAAAAATCTGGCAACACAGGCTAGATGCCCCAGGAATAGCTCCCCCGCAACTCGTTCTTAATAGATTATTACAAGGCCTCAGCCCTCCATAGACGATAAATACACATTATCTGTATTTAGGTTTTGGTAAGAGAGGATGGATACATCACCTTACTGTATGTTAGAGTACGGTGGCGAAATATGGGATACTAGGCGACAACATGATGGTTACAGCTATTGTTTCTTTTCTTTATTTTATTCTATCTCTCCTTTTTGTTTGGCGCACAAAAGGCAGTGTAAAGATAATTGGAGATACCTGTTAATGTGTAATGTAAAAATGCTTTCTATGTATGTATATTTGGTGCAAGAACCGTGCATTTATATATGTGTATGATGACAATACCACCTGCTTTTTGTACCAATCAAGTTTCTTTGATTAAAGAATTACATACCTGCTAAGCAAACATAATAAAACACAGTAACAATAAAACATTCCAGGTAAGCATAAAATATAGTAACAATAGAGAGGAACAAGAAAATGACAACTATTTTTGACTACTTTGTTATATTTTGTTTTTTTAACATCTTTTGATTTATTTTTTGTTTTAAAAAATATATATATTTTTTATTTATTATTTTTTTGTACACTTTTTTTGTGACGGTTCCAGCTTCGGGTCTCTCAAAATGCGGTGGCATCTTTGAAGACCCTATGAAAGTGTGCCCTATGCCTGTGTAGTGCTGTACCCTACACTAATACTCCACTAGTGTGTGGTAGCAAAGGGAGGGACAATAATAACAGGTGTCACACCTGTATCCGCGTTTCCTACAGGTACAAAATCTTTGGGGTGCTTGTTGGGTAAAGGTACCACGGAGGACTTCTGAAAAGTGCCTCTCATGCAGCCGGCTCACTACATTTGCATTGGGAAGTTGGGGAACAGCACCGTCTGGAAACAGAAGGGCTGTGACTATCTCTTCCTGGAATTTAAGGAATTATCCATTCCGTCCTGCAGCTTTGTATAGCACATAAGCATTCAGCAGAGCCAATTGGAATAAATATACAGACACTTTTTATACCAGCGTCTGGCCTTACGGGCAATTGACTACAGCGCCAATAACTGGAGGAAGGCCCCGACTTCACCAATTATACCCTCCCCACCTGAAATTGCTGGTCAATAACCGCGACATCAGTTAACGGGCATTCCGGTCTGCGACCATATTTTTCACAGACATATAAATAAGGTTAACCGAGACGACTTACGAATACACGATATGTTTCG
>BLSH010100011.1:283690-300856 GCA_018402905.1 Glandirana rugosa | reverse complement strand
AATCATAGAGGGAACCGTCAGGGATATAGGTAGTATCGGGTTGTGTTAACAGTCAGACTGTAACGACTTGAATCAACTCCACGGTGTTAGCCCTGAGTTTTTTAGGTAGAAATATTTTAAGGAAACAGACGGATCTAGGTATCCAACTGGGTAATTTTAGGTGTGGAATCGGTGTTACAGAGGGAAGAGCTGAAATTTCAAATAGAGAGAATTGGGATTCCCTGACTTATAGGGACTTTTCTCTTGGTACCAAGAAGCCCTCAAGAGGTTTGTTTCGTGTCCATCGTAAAAACGTTCTTTGGGTAAAGAGATGGATTTTTTGAGTCCCGATTGTGGCACCTCAACTAAGTTCAGCAATGTCAGACTGACAATTGTGTTGGGCTATGATGGATATAGGGACTGCCAAGGGAGATACTAAATGGGAGGGGAGTGGAGGTGGGAGGGGAAAAAAAACAAGAGGGAGGAGAGTAAGTAAGAAGAGAAGGTGGGAATAAAGAATAGTTCGGGTGGATCTAGATGAAAGATCTGTTCTAGTCCACTAAGGCAACCAAAGAGGGGTACAGTCTGCTTAAAAAAAAAAAAAAAACAGACTGCTTTGGGGGTAGATAGGTTTTACTGGACAGTGAAGAAATGTCCGCCCAATGGGAGGTCCAATATGAAATTATCAACAAAGCAAAATATAATTCTCTGAGGCGAGTTTAAAAATTAAACATCTGCAACTTATTTTGAGTCAACAATGAACAAGAGGAGCAACAGCATGCATAGGTTCAATAATGCTTGTGGAATAATACTTATAACAAGAACTAACAATCAAGAAATAGCCTTGGGTCGTCTGAATGAAGCCGACTGACCCAGGAGTTGCTGATGTTGTCCTCTCCCTCCAGAGCCCATACTCTCGGCATGTCAGCAGAACAAAATCTTTAGGCATATGTTAGTGATACTAATAAAAGATGCCTGACACTTTTTGGATATGCTAAGATCATAGTGCAGAGGGTTCACCCCCGATTAGAGCTTCTGCATCTAATTGCCATCTTTGTTTCACCACCAGCCCCTGTCCCCCAAGGTCGGTAGTGTAGGCCTTGGTGAAAATGTCCCCCCCCCCTCCTCAAAGGATGTATGATGAAGCAGACAATACTTTCAAATCTGAAATCATGGGAATGGCAAGGGGCTAGAGTGACGCAGCCCTGATAGGCATGCGACTGCAGGCAAACACATGGTATCTGCTTGTCCACTTGGGTAAATGACCAAACTCATTCCAAAGAATTACTTGCAGAAATAGGAGAATTTTGTTCCTATGTGGTGATAAGAGGTCGGGTGGTATGAAGGGAGATGCCAAAGGACAATAGTAAATGAAACACAAGGTCAGATTATTTATGCAGACGAGAGGGACCTCTTAGTTGATGGAACAGTATTTAAATTTAGGCAATTCTAACTATTAGGTTATTAAAGGTCAAGACATCCCCCCTCACACAACCTCACTAGCATGTATAGATTCATTGACCTGAGCGGCAACTTCACAAGATAAAGACAATGGTAAACATAACTAGTGAGCAATAAACTGAAAGGTTCAAGATCCTATTAGGAGAAGTATATAGGGATCTGGACCTTGTAGGCAATAGCGTCTGGCAATAGCATGTATATCAGCTGTATGCCATGTTATTCTGAGAAGGTGGGATCAAAAAGAGTTCGCTAAGTAGTATTTGACCTGTGGGCTTTTACTCCTAGAGAAAAGGTTGGTAGAATATCTCAAAAACGATAGACAAATCGGTTAGTTAATCTGCTGTTTTGTCATTTTTGCAAAGGCAAATAGTAACCAGTAAAGTGAAACCAGCAATCAAAGGGAAAAAGGCTGGGTAAATAGGAGTCCGCTAGCTTGGCATAACAAATCTCAACAGATCGAGAAACAAATGAGAAGAAAACCATAGACAAATGTAATCGTTGGAAAAGGTATCCAGTAATCCAGGCAGAATACTGATCAACAGAAAAGACCAAAGTTACGAATCATCTGGAGTATCCAGGGGTTCCTCTATAGGGTTAGCATGTCGGGTTTGGTGTGATATACAGTATTCTGGGTTGGCAGGCAGCATATCTCTCCAATGATCTGGGACACTGGAGTGTGGCCTGGAGCTCGATGCGGTGAGACGTGAGTGAGGCGAGCTCCGCAGCTTAATCATCCTGCACGACTATCCTGTCTGCCATCTGGATCGTTCAGACCGCCGAACAGGTGTGTAAGACCTCCGGCAGCCTGGGGAACATGTCGCCGCCTAAAACGGCAAATGAAGCATCTAGTAAACTAGCGAAATTCCGGCTAGAGGATAAAGAGCCCCAGGCTGAAAATGGCGCCGGCAACGAACCGGAAGTGGACCGCGCGGCCTCAGTGTCTAGAGTGCTGGAAGCTATTGCATTCTGTCAGAGCACCCTTACATCCAAGATCGAGGAGATTAAAGTTGATATCTCACTCATCCGTCATGACTTGCCCACCCTTAGGGACAGGGTGAAAGAGATGGAGGACCGTATTGGCAGCGCTGAAGACATGCAGCACCCCCTGCAGCACACTACCGAACAACTCCAACGCCAGGTACAGCAACTAGAAGCCAAGCATGACGATATGGAGAATTGCCTCCGTCGGTGTAACCTGCGCTTCATTGGTCTTCCGGAGAAAGCAGAGGGCACAGACCCAGTGGGCTTCCTGGAAACTCTGCTTAGTGACACGTATGACAGGGAGGCCTTCTTGGGGATGTTTGCAGTGGAAAGGGCCCATCGTATCCCGGCACAGCCCCCACCCCAGGGTGCTCCCCCGCACACATTCATTGCAAAATTCCTCAATTTCAGGGACCGTGACAAAATCCTGCGTCTTGCTAGAGAACGAGGCAATCTACAATTCATTAACACCAGCGTGGCTGCATTCCCAGACTTCTCTAACGAGGTTCAGAAGCAAAGGCTGCAATATCAGGATGTCAAACGACGGCTGAGAATCCTACACTTGAAGTACTCCATGCTTTACCCGGCGAGGCTCAGGGTGGAAGAAGACGGTCGTACCCACTTCTTCAACGATCCCAAGACAGCCTCTGAGTGGCTTGATCAACGTGCAGGACCAGCCTAACTGACACTTGGAGATGTCCGGCACCATACTGGCGGTAAGACACGCTGAAGGCAGGTACTCTGTATCCCCATGTTAAGCTCTATCCATCCCGGCCTCTTCCCTTCCTTCATAAGGATTCCTTTCACCTCCTCCCCTCTGTATTCTCCCTCACCTTTGTTCTCTGACTGAGACTTTACTTCCCGCTGGCACCGTGTAAGGGTTTTATAGACCCCCCCAGGCCATGATTTGAGACTCCCCCTTCCCCCTCTCTCTTTTTCACTGAGCAGGGGACTGCCGGAGCAATCCCCCTGAAGAAACCCTATGGTATTAATGGCGCTTCTGAGAGACCAACGAATGCTTCTTTGCCTAGGGGGGACTTACTCTGGATATCATATCCCTGTGTACTGAATGCGGATAGCCTAATGGGCAATCGCTGCTCTATACTTGGATGCTCTACATAGGAATTTCCGCCCCACCGGACCCTCCACCTAGATGTCGTCACCTGCCGCTGACCACGATTTTTGTTTACTTAACCACTTAAGGACCGGAAGGATTTCCCCCTTTAGGACCAGAGCCCTTTTTGTGATTCGGCACTGCGTCGCTTTAACTGACAATTGCGCGGTCGTGCGACGTTTTACCCAAACGAAATTTGCGTCCTTTTCTTCCCACAAATAGAGCTTTCTTTTGGTGGTATTTGATCACCTCTGCATCATTTCTGATCGCCGCTATAAACAAAAGAAGAGCGACAATTTTGCAAAAAAAAACAAATTTCTTACTTTTTGCTAAAATACAAATCCAAAAAAAAAATATAAACTTTTTTTTCATCGGTTTTGGCCGATTTATATTCTTCCTCATTTGTGATAAAAAAAAAATGCAATCGGTGTTTATTGATTGGTTTGCGCAAAAGTGGTCGCGTTTACGGATGATGAGAATTTCTGGGGTTTTTATTTTTTTTAATTTTTTACTAGTAATGGCGGCGATCTGCGATTTTTAGCGGTACTGCGATATTTCAGCGGACATGTCGGACCATTTTGACACTTTTTTGGGACCATTGGCATTTATACAGCGATCAGTGCTATAAAAATGCACTGATTACTGTGTAAATGCCATTGGCAGTGAAGGGGTTAACCTGCAGAGGGCGCTCTAAGGGTTAACAGTGTTCCCTGGGCGTGTTCTAACTGTGGGGGGACTGCCCTAGCTGGGGAAGGGAAGCTATCACAGCTTCCGTGTAGAGGAAGGCTGTGATCACAGCCCTACCCCCCTCACAGAACGGAGGTCCGTGTTTACTTACATGGACCTCCGTTCTTTCACTCCGGGGGGCATCGCGGGTGGCCGGCGGAGATCAAATCCGCCGCACCCGCTCCCTGGCCCTCCCCGGACACAGCGCGCGGGGCGCCTCCAGCGGCGCGCACACTCACTGGGCACGATCTCGCGGCCGCCGTCATATGACGGTGATCCACGTTACAGAGCCACTCTGTTGCTGTCAAATGCAGATCAGCCGTCGGCAAGTGGTTAAGTGAAGCTAGTCCAGGTGTATCCCGTACCGTGGCCATAAGACACTTGCTGCATGGTTGGCACTGGCGGTGGAGGTTCCTTTTACATGTTACAGTTATGGGATTGATGCTCGCGTCCAGTTCCCTGGATGCTGAGCTGGGGTTGGGACGTTATACCAAGATGAACTGTTCTCTCTCGGGACAAACTGTTTTCTATACTTTGACATATGAGAGCCCATATACTTATTTAGTATTGCTATGTTATTGCTGTATGTGTTGCTTTGGTACAGATGCTGAAGGTACATGTCATACACGGTGGTACCATCCCGAGCCTGCCCTGCTGGTCCTCCCCTGTGGTTTCTTTGCCCCTATGACCCCCAATGCTATGGAATGGCTTCACTTAAGCTGCTGACCTGGAATGTTCGGGGCATGCGGGACAAGATTAAACGTATGGCTATCCTAGCCTATCTGAAAGCCCAACAAGTGGGGATCGCAGCTCTAGTTGAAACACACATTACGGGACAGGTGCAAATGGCCCTGAAACGCCCATGGGTTGGTTGGGGATATCATTCCACTCACACCCAATACTCCAGGGGAGTGTCAATTCTCATAAGTAAGAAGATCCCATTTGAGCTTTTGCAGCTGCAGACTGACCGGCAGGGCAGGTATGTTTTTCTACATGGCACCATTAGGGGGTCTCCGATTCTACTGCTTGCCTGCTATGTCCCCCCTCCATACCGCTCACACTTGATCCTAGATGGTTTCGCCTTTATGTCACAGTACCCATCTGTCCCGGCGGTGTGGATGGGGACTTTAATAATGTTGTAGACCCCCTGCTGGATAGGTGCCCCACTCAAAGAGCCTATTCCTGTTTTTCAACAACCCATAACGCCATGTCCCGGATTGATTTCATATTTATATCTGAGGCTCCTACCGAAATTAACAGCTGCGGCCTTTAGTAGTAGTATCCTATCGGATCATGCCCCGTATTGGATAATTCTACACCTTTTTGCCGATGCCTCTGCGTGCCGGTGGAGACTGAATCCTTATTGGTTGTCAGTTTTGGAGGGACAGCTGGATATCCCTAGGGAGTTCCAGTTTTTCCAGGAATTTGGGCACTTCCACTAGGGGGCTAGTTTGGGAGGCCTTTAAACTGCACGCTAAAATGATACTATCATACCATATAAACAGACATAAGGCAAATACCAGACTCACTTTCCAACAGGCCTCGGAGCATCTCCAGGTGCTAGAGGAGAAATTTGCTGGTGATCCCTCTGTCCCGAATGATAATGCACTTAAGCTTCATGCCAGGATGGTCACCCAATTACATATCGATAAGGCCAAACAACATTTGTTCTTTAGTAAGCAACGCGTATTCGAACAGGGTGAAACAGCTGGCAAGATGCTTGCTTATCTAGCTCATCTTGATGGTGCACCTCCAGTTGTCGTTTCCCTAGTGGGAGCGAATACAGAACCTCTAGCCTCCCCCCCAGAAGTTGTGGAAGAGTTCAGGCGTTGCTACGCCAACTTGTACGCATCTCAAGCCTCACAATCACCACAACAAACTACTGAATTCTTACAGGAGATAGAATTTCCCCAGCCAGATCAGATCAGTCTCCTCGAGGCCCCTATTACACCTGACGACATTGCCACGGCGGTGTCCCAGATGGCGAGGTCCAAGGCACCCGGGACGGATGGTCTTCCACTGGAATTCTATGCCGCATACACTGACATATTAACGGACAAACTTTGTGCATTATACCAGTCCATATTTGAGTCCGAGACCCTGCCCAGCTCCATGCAAGAGGCAAGATTGTCGTCATCCCCAAGCCTGATAAGGATCCCCACTCCCCAGACTCTTATAGGCCGATCTCGCTGCTTCAAGTCGATATTAAAATCCTGGCCAAGGTCCTCGCTTCCCGCCTGAATCAGGTGATTTCGTCCCTGATACATCATGATCAAACGGGCTTTATGCCCGGTAAAAACACAGCAATGAATATCAGGAGACTATTTATGAATATCCAGGCGGTGCACAAGAACGTTGGGACAAGGGTCGTGGTCGCATTAGATGCGGCCAAGGCCTTTGACTCTGTGGAGTGGGGGTTCCCCTGGCAATGCCTAAGGAGGTACGGCTTCGGGCCCAAATTTATTAAATGGATTAGACTACTGTATCAGAATCCCAGGGCTAGGGTATTTGTGAATGGGTGGCTCTCGGGGGAATTCCCTCTGGGTCGTGGCACCCGACAGGGTTGTCCCCTCTGCTGTATGCTCTCGTTGTCGAACCCCTTGCCATCACTATCAGAGCTAACGGAAATTAAAGGACTGCAAATGGGAGAACTTGTGGAAAAGGTCGGTTTGTACGCAGACGGCATGATTTTATATCTGTCTGATGCGGACACCTCTCTCCAGGAAGCCCTGCGTGTTATAGCACAGATGGGCACCCACTCGGGCTTGAGAGTCAACTGGGACAAATCGCAGATTCTCCCCCTTGATCATTTTCCCCACCTGAGAACAAACCCCCCATTGCCATTGCCCCGGGTGTCCCTCATCAAATACCTGGGCGTGAAAGTATCCAGAGATCTGACGGACTATACATCCCTTAATATAGAACCTCTGTCCCAGTTAGGAACAAAACTCAGATATGGGCTAAGCTTCCATTGGGAATTACGGGTCGCGTTAATATCATCAAGATGATCTTACTTCCCAAAGTTTTATACATGGTATGGCATGCCCCCCTCCCCATCCCACATAAATTTTTCAAATCCCTGGATTCCATCCTCAATTAGTTTGTATGGGGCCACAGCAGGCACAAACTCTCATGGGCCACTCTTAAAAATCCCACAGACCGGGGGGGTGTGGCAGTGCCGGATTTTCAGGACTATTACCTGGCATCCCAACTGTCACACTTCCGCCTTCATATAATAGTAGAACAGTCCCGATACCAGTCCCTGCTTGTCCGAAAACCCAATGATCAGGCTTATACACCCATTCAGTCTATTTCCCGGAATGTAACGTTTCACACACCCCCCCCTAACGCCAGTAAAGATATGAATATGCACTATCAATATATATGGAGAACGGCCCTGAGGAAGCTGAGAATAATAGGCCCACATGCCCATACCCCCCTATGGTTCAACAGAGACCTGCCTGAGTTAATATACCTGACCCCAGACTCTGGATTGAGCACGGGATGATCTACCTGTCCCAGGTGTTCTCCCCCTCTGGCATTGAATCATTTCAAGAACTGAAAGACGAGTTTTTGCTCCCAAATCACCTATTATTTCTTTACCTTCAACTCAGACATGCCCTGCAGACCCAGTTTCCAGATGGCAGTCCCATAATGCCCGCTTTGCAAATCACTCAAATACTATTGGGCTCAGAACCCTCACGATTAATTTCTACAATCTATGCTTTACTGCGTCCTCCCATCACTTCTGTATTGGTAAACGCTGTAAAAATCAGATGGGGGTCAGAACTAGGGAACATTCGGGGAGAGGACTGGGATGATATATTAGGTAGCACTAGACTAGTCTCCCCTAGAGTGCCGGACCGGTTAACGCAGCTGTACATTTTACACTGCTCCTATTTAACCCACCTAAGGATAGCTAAATTTCACCTTTCTGCGGGCTCCTTGTGCCCCGCGTGCAGGGAAGACCCAGGCACTTTTTTCCACCTGATCTGGTCCTGTGCTGTGGTCCAAACGTTCTGGATACAGGTGGTACGCTTCCTACATGACTATATGGGATCCCCAGTTACCTTGGACCCTAAGCTATGTCTTCTGGGTCTCCTCCCAGATGTGGACATGGATAAATATAGTGCGACTTTTGTGCGAGAAACTCTGTACGCGGCTCGCAAGGTGATCGCTAGAAGATGGATGAGACCCACACCCCCCAGTATCCAAGACTGGATACGAGAGATTAATACTACTTTGCCGTTCAAGAAACTGATTTATGAGCATAGAGGCTGTCCCGCTAAATACGCCAAAATATGGGATGTTTGGCTTAATAACTCTAACTCCTGCAGTAACTAAGATGGTACAATATGCCTATTACACCCTGGGTTGACAGGTACTACGATGAAGCGGCTGCTTGTTAACACACCTCATGCACCCCCTGCGAAAAGCTTAGATGAATAGAATGTATGTTGCTATTATAAACTATGCCCAGATGCTCAGTGTGGATAATACCTCTATACCAGAAGGCGTAGAATGCTATTTGCTTGTACTACTGGTGCCTTTTAAGTATGTATCGCTATGACCATTGTATGTAACATATACTGCTCTGTTCAACTGAAGCTCTTAAATAAACTTGGTTTTTGATTGAAAAAAAAAATGATCCGGGACACTGAATTCCTGGTACCATTCCAGGACCTATATGAGTGGAATATTTACGTGATCGCAAAAACTGTGTTAGATCCACTGGCGTTTGAAGAATAAACGATCGCCTTTGCACTGTCACACATAGGCCAAATGGGAACCACCTTTTGTAGGTCATGTTTCTCTCCCATAAAGCCACCACGATAGGGCGTATGGCTCTTCTGTAATTCAAAGTAATCTGTGACAGATCTTGAAAATGTTTTACTTCTGATCTAAGGAGATTTCCTCTTGATCTCGTGCCCGGATCGCTACCTCTTTCTTAAGCCGGTAGCCTGTAAAGCAACAGATGTTATCCCTGGGGTGGGGGGTCGCCTTCTCTTCGGGGATGCAGAGCCCTATGCGCCCGCTCAAATTCAACCAGTAGGTCTTTCTAAAAGGTTAACATGGTACTGCAGTGCAAGTGGAATCTGGTCATGCTCTTCCGATTCCGGAAAGCCCTGGAATCTAAGATTTCCCTGTTTGCCCCTGTTGTCAAGATCCTCCGGCTTGCGCTGCATGGCAATCAGATGAAGGTTGAATTGAGCGCCATGCTGCTGGAGTTCTTGAATGTCAGCATCATGTCGACCTGCAGCCCATTCAACTTCTCCCAAGCGGTCGGAGACACCCCGCAGCTCCTCCTTAAGCTCTGAGGCAGCATCCGTAAGCACGTTCTTGATATCTGAAGCGATAAGTTGTAAGTCTGCAATTTTTGGCACCGGTTGTATCAGTGATAGAACGGCTTCCATGGCTACTTTCTGCTTAGGCCTCTGCTGAGAGTACATCTCAGTGACATGGTGGACTGAGAGGAGCACGAGGGAGACTCCTCTGGTGCAGTCGCCAACTGTGTGCAGATTTCTGGGAGATTATGCCCCAATTGTGAATGGGGCATAACCTTCTGTTAAAGGGTAGGGAGTGTCCAATTTCCCATTGCCGCTCACAGAGAGGGATAAAAGCTGTGTTAGTCCTCCTGCTGTGCTGGAGCCCTCCGTTTAAGCGGACATCTTTACTGAGCGCCAAGCCACATCCCCAAAATTTTATATATTAAATATTGCATATAAGGATTGTTTCTGTATGAAGTCAGCAGATGGAAGTTTCTCTTTATCTCTGTTACAAAAAAAAGGCTGGTTTACAAAGTGAAGTAACTCGAGATGAAAATTAGAGCAGCGACTTCTTATCAGGGATGAGCTTTCACTCCAGTGTGAACCCTGGTTTGAAGTGAATTTTGGCTGTTTGGAAGGTTGTATGCCCAGAAAAAGGATCTAGAATAGATTTGGCTAGATTTACCTTCACTTCCTATCCCATAGCCAAATAGGAAGTGAGAGCAAATCCTTTCAAATTAAGGAAATCTCTTGGAGACCCCAAGGTCACCAGAACCGGTGTCCCCATTGGAAGATTCCCCTCTATCACTTTTCTGTGGACAACCCCAAAATTTTGGGATTTTTTTTTTTTTATTTCATTTTCAATGATCATGGTAAACAGGACAAATCTAAAGGGTGAATCTCCCGAACGGGGACACAGGCAGCAATAAAGACTGGCATGTGTTCTAATCCATTTTTCCTCTTCCTCTTATCCAAAACTATAAAAAAAAAAAAAAAAGTTGCCTTTAGTTATACATTATGCATACTATGGTTTATTAAATAGTAAGACATTGTAATTTCCTGAATGCCTTTGATAAAAAGAATGCCTTGTAGACTGCTGTCCTGAAATAAACCAAATGTAATACTTTATCTACACAATTCCTGTGTAAATTCCAGGATTATTTTTAATGTGCTACATTTTACTGTAAAATGTTTTAAATTGATATGCAGTATAACATTCTGAACATTTTATACTTTTGACATGCAGTCCTAATTCCATCAACAGGAACTGCTGTCTATAATTAAAGCAAATTAGGCTCTGATGGGCATGATCTTGTTCATTTTATTAAATTTCCATATTTACTGCATTCAGTTTACTTTTTGTAAACAATCTAGTGTTTTTTGGGGCTGTTTCCTAACTAGAATTTTATTCCTTTTTCCCAAGGATCGGTATGCTGACTTGCGCCTTCATGGTTATGTCGATGAGGTTCTGACACAACTTATGCAACATCTAGATATTAAAATCCCTATATGGACTGGCATGTCTACTAAAATAGAACCAAGTGAGCACAATCCTGAATCCAAAGTGGTTTCAAACTGGAACGAAGACCTGGGTTCTTTAGAGAGTCAAGAGAACAAGAGGGAATGCTGTGTCAAAATTTCCAGTCTGCCAAAGCAAAGTTGAAACTGGCTGCATATATGTGCTTTCATGGTATATATGCTTGTTTTAGTGTATAAATATGTATTTTCTTTACAAGGATTAGTTATCCTAAATTGCAATTTTCCTTCAAAGGAAGAATAAAATATACTGGCAAAACCATGAAAAAACCTATGTTGCTGATTTGGTTCAATGCTGTATGTAGTTCTATGTGGTTTTATCAGATGTGCTATGGGAGTTAATTGCCAATCTGCCATACAGTCTTCCCTTACACCACTGTTCACATTTGCTGTTTCAAACTGTTTTTGTTTTGTCACTGTATACGTTTAACCCCAGATTCCACACATAGTCCCACAAAATGATAACCAACACAAATGTCCTCAAATATCCTCCATCTCTTGGACATTTTACACACTTTGGACCATTTAATGAGTACTTTGTGGGCCAATGCTCACTACTTGTTTTTTCACGTCTTATATATATTAAGAGCTGTTCCTGTTTTGAGAACCGAGAAAAGGATAATGCCTCCTTTTTTTTTTTGGACTCTTCAGAAATCTTTCACCTGTAATACTTTACATTCCTCTCCAGCAATAAAACACCTGCAACGTGTCACTCTCACATATGTAACCAAGTGCTTTCTTGGTCTTTCCACTATACTCCTTACTTCCAGCAGTCTGTGCCTACTTTCAGTGTATGTTCCTGTCCCCAACATCTTAAAACTCAGCACCTTGCTGTCTATACTCCTGGCCTCTCCATTAAACTGCTCACCCTCCCATGAGCCCTAGCCGTTCCTGGCAAATTGCTCATCTCCTGTTTACATCCTTGTTCTCCTGTCAGCTCAGCTGTTTCCCTCACACCCTCTATGCAAGCTCTGTGTGCTTCCCTACCACATCTCTCTCTCCCTTACACATCTTTAAATTTCTTAGTACCTTACTCTCCAACCTCCTAGTAGCTTCACTACATTCTTTACCTCCTGCAACCTGTTTCCGTCAGTACTACTTCCAAGTTTCCCTAAATTCCTAACTACAAGCTCCTGGCTGCTCCACTATTACCCCTGATCAACTAAAAGCTTGGTTTGCTAATCTGCAACATGCCATTCCTCCTCTGACATAATAATCTACTCCTTGGTGTCTTACAACAAAGAAATAAGCCCAAAATTGCAAACTACCTATAAAATAAACCAAAAAAGTATATTGTGACAGTATACGAGGCAAAGTGGTAGACGGACGCTACCTATCGCCTCGTATGCATTCATGTGGACTAGATTAAATAGAGTCCAGTCCGGATTTTGCCAGCCACCATGGCAGAGCTGGTTTCGGTCCAGAGTTTGTGGTCCACTGGAGTCCACCAGCAGATGGCTTAAATGATCAGGAAGAGATCTCACTAGAGCTCTGACCTGAAACTCGGAGGGAAAACACAAGGTTTGCATTGTGGCTTATGTTTTGTGGGTGTCGGGGCCAGCCCCACACAGTATAGTGAGGAAACAATGATGTTTAGCGCCAGATGGCAAAGATTTATTTTTTGTTTTGTTTATTAATATGCAAATCTTTTACCAATAAACCTGTCAAGCCGCCAGATTTTAAAGAAAGTTGCCTGCATGCTGACTATTTTTCCTCAGGAAAGTTGATCCCACAAGCTAATCTCCCACACATGGTGAAGGATGCGGGCACCTTTCCAAGATGGAGGGAATTCTAAAGGCCCTGCTTCAAGCCAATGCAGCTCAGCGGGAAGCCAACCGACAGGTCGCAGAGGCCACTACAGCACAACAGGCAGCTCATCAGGAAACAACCTCTGGATCGCACAGTGGGAGGAAAGTCACCAAGCTATCGTGGCATAACAGCAGATGAACGAGCAGTTTGTGGAGGCCTTGCTGGAATTAAAGAAGGGGCCTGCACCTCCGATGACAGTGGAATCAAAGTTGGTAAGTGCCTTTTACCACATGCAGAAGATGACACCTACGGATGACATGGAGGCATACCTCTTGACTTTTGAAAGAGTCGCACTTCACGAAGGATGGCCAAAAGAACAATGGGGGTGAGACTGTTAGCACCATTCTTGACCGTTGAACCCCAGAAACCATACTTCGATCTGGAATCAGATAAGACCCAGGACTATTAGACTCTAAAGGCAGAGATACTTGCATGCCTAGGGGTCACCATGGCAGTCCTGGTGCATCAGTGGACCTACAAGCCACCCCGCTCGCAAATGTTCGACCTGCTCCACCTCACCAGGACGTGGCTACAGCCGGAGACAGTCAGGTCCCCAGATTGTGGAGCGCGTGGTCATGGACCGCTATCTATGTGCGCTCCCTGCTGCTTTGAGGAAATGGGTCAGTTATGGGGACCCCAAAACCACCAACCAACTCATGAACCTCGTGGAGAGATACACTGCTGCTGAGGACTTGTTGCACCCATCTGCGCCCCACTTCACTGTATCTAGGGGTGAAAGATCGCCCGGCGGACCTGGTAAGACAATTCCAGGGGTGTGGGGAAATTTGATAAGGCTGCTACGATTAAAGAGACTATGGCCTCTAGACTTGGAGACTGGCCAAAGAAGCCAGGAAGGTCTTGGGGACCCTGGAAAGAACTGGCTATAGAGCACATACAGTGCTACCGATGGCATGCATTGGGCCTTATTGCTGCCAATTGTCTCCTGAATGATTAACCCATGCAATATGATTATACTTATGTAAATAGATGCCTTTCTCTTTTTTGCACAGGTTGCATATACAGCATCATGTTCAAATTGCATTGAGAAGCATATGTGTGTGATTTTTGTTGACTGAAAGCCAGTCACTGCACTGCTTGACTCTAGTAGTTTGGTAACATTGGTAAAAAGCAATTGTATAAATCCTGGAAGGTTACATCCTAGTATTGTCTGGGTCATTTGCATCCATGGGGACACTCGTGACTACCAGACGGCTGTGGTTGAGATTGACACCCCTTGGGGCAGTGTGACTCATTCAGTGGGGGTAGTACCTTCACTGCTATATGACGCCCTAGTGGCCAGGGATTTTCCCCATTTTTGGAGGCTATGGGAAGGCACAAGGAGGCTGGAAGATGGAGCTCACCCTGCTGCAGAAGCACGGGAACTCTCACCTGAACCTTTTAGCCAAATGAAAGGCAGAAAATGTCTGACCCTGACTGTGAGAGTGAACAGAATGTACCTGACTTAGAGGTCAGGAGAGAGGACTTCTGTACAGAGCAACTACGGGATGTCGTCTCCTTAGAGCCAGAGAAAATGTGAAGGTGATGGATGGGGAACCTGTGGACCCTAATTGGGGGGGTGTCTTCCCTACATGGCTCTTAAAAATAATTTGTTGTATCAGGTAGTGAAACGAGGGATGGATGAGGTAGAACAGCTAGTGGTTTCCAAACAGGATGGTGCTAGATCTGGCCTATAGACATGTAATGGGGGGACATCTGGGTATGGATAAGACCATGGAGAGAATAACCCAGAGATTCTTCTGCCCTGGGTTGCATGCAGATGCAAATGTCAGAGTATTGTGAATCCTGCCCTGAGTGTCAGTTCTCTGCTCCCTCACCCCATTTTCGTAGTCCACTTGTTCCACTGCCCATAATTGAAGTACCTTTAGAAAAAATTGGCATTGATCTCATGGGACCTGTAGTAACCTCTGCTCGGGACACCAACACATCCTTATACTAGATTACGCAACCCGCTATCCGGAAGCCATACCCTTGCGGAACACCTCAGCTAAGACTATCACGTTGGTCCAAGTGTTTAGCCGGGTGGGATCCCTAAAGAGGTCCTAACAGATCAGGGCACCCCGTTTTATGTCCCGGGTAACCAAGAAATTGTGCAGGTTGTATAAACTCTCCCATCTCCGTACCTCGGTCTACCACCCCCAAATGGATGGACTTGTGGAGAGATTTAAAAAAATGCTCAAAAGCATGTTGAAAAAGGTTGTGGAAAAAGATGGGAGAGATTGGGATATGTTGCTGCCGTATCTCATGTTTGTCATACGAGCGGTTCCGCAAGCATCTACGGGGTATTTCCCCTTTGAACTCCCAGGGGGCTGCTAGATGTCACAATAGAGACGTGGGAAGGAGAGGCCACCCCATATAGGAGCGTCATCAAGCATATTTCCTTAATGCAGGATCGAATCGCAGCAGTCCTGCCCTTGGTGCGAGAACATATGGAGTGAGCCCAGGAAGCCCAGAGAAGGGTTTATAATTGCGGTGCCAAAACCCCGACTTTCAACCCCGGAGACAGAGTGCTGGTCCCTACAGTTAAAAGTAAATTCCTAGCAAAGTGGCAGGGTTTCTTTGAGATTAGGGAAAGAGTAGGGGAAGTGAACTACAAAGTTTACCAGCCAGGGAAAAGGAAATCCGTGCAAATTTACCATGTGAATCTCTTAAAACCATGGAAAGACAGAGACTTTATTGGCCGTGCCCACTCCTCAAGAAGACAGGCTATCCATGACTCCAGACGTCCCCATAACTGAGTCCTTGTCACTGACGCAACAAAATGGCGTTAAGGAATTTATTAGTAAAAATAGGGATTTTTTTCTCACCCCCTACCCGGACTGACCACCGTCCTACAACATGACATAGTTATGGAACCTGGGGTCCGTGTAAGCGTAAAACCCTACCAAATACCTGAGGCTAGACAGGAGGCGGTGGTGAAGAAAATAGAAACCATGTTGGAGTTAAGCATGATAGAGGAGTCCCACAGCGCCTGGTCGAGCCCTATAGTGCTGGTCCCAAAGCCCGATCACTATCAGGTTCTGTAACGATTTCCAGAAGCTGAATAACATGTCTAAGTTTGATGCATACCCCATGCCGCGGGTTGACGAACTTGTGGACAGGTTGGAAGGTGTCTGGTACGTAACTCTAGACCTAACCAAGGGCTACTGGCAGATCGCCTTAACGGAGTCAGCAAAGGAAAAAAACTGCCTTTTCTACCCCGAGGGGTCCTTCCAGTACAAGCGCATGCCATTTGGTCTGCATGGGGCCCCTGCATCCTTCCAGAAAATGATGGGACAAAGCCTTGAGGCCGCATCGCCCCTATGCAGCCGCCTATTTGGAGGATGTGGTCATCCACAGTCCAGATTGGGAATCGCATCTGCCCCAAGTACAAGCCGTCATAGATTCTCTTAGTGTAGCAGGTTTCACAGCCAAACCAAAAAAGTGTGCCATAGGCCTGGAGGAGGCCAATTACCTTGGGTATGTTATTGGTCGGGGGCTGATCTAGCCCCAGACCAACAAGATCGAGGCAATTCAAAAGGGACCCCAACCTGCGAATAAAAAACAGGTTTCTGCCTTACTGGGTATTAGACGATTCAGCCTCGATTTTGCCACCATTGCCATCCCTCTGACCGATCTGACAAAGGGTAGAGGGTTGGGCATGGTTAAATGGAATCCCGAAGCCGAGAAGGCATTTGCTGTGCAAACTGACGCCTCTGAGGTGGGACTAGGTGCTGTTCTGTCCCAGATCAAAGACTGTGAGGAGCACCCGTTCGTCTACTTAAACAAAAAGCTTAATAGGCAAGAAGGGAATTATGCCATTGTGGAGAAGGAATGCCTGGCTATTAAGTGGGCTTTAGAGGTGCTGAAGTACTACCTTAGAAAGGTCATTTAGGCTAGTCACTGACCGTGCCCCCCTGAAGTGGGACAACAGGGAGAAAAATAGTCGGGTGACTAGGTGGTTCCTGGCCCTACAGCCATTTAAGTTCACGGGAACACCAGGCGGGAAGACTCCAGAACAATGCAGATACCCTCTCCCGGGTCCACTGTATGGTTGGGACAGTTGCTTAGCCACAGGGACTTGAACAGAGGGGGAGGATATGTGACAGTATGTGAGGTGAAGTGGTAGACGGACACTACCTGTCGCCTTGTATGTGTTCATGTGGACTAGATTAAACTGTGTCCGGTCCAGATTTTGCCAGCCACCATGGCAGGTCTGGTTCTGGTCCAGAGTTTGTGGTCCACTGGAGTCCACCAGCAGGTGGCTTAAATGATCAGGAAAATATATCACTAGAG
>BLSH010100011.1:268284-278803 GCA_018402905.1 Glandirana rugosa | reverse complement strand
ACGGGAATAACGCATCTGTCCAGTGCGTCCATAATTGAGATGACAAAGATGTCAGAACGACATCGAACCCGGTGGTTTTCCTAGAGACGTTCTCAAGTGTACAGAAGGCCTGTGGTTTCACCGGACGTCCACCCCTTAGTACCGTGTGGAACTCCTGAACTCTAGAGCGGGGGACCCCTTCTTTCTAAAATAGGAAAACGGTGTCCTCAGGGAGTACGAAAGAGCCGCTTTCCCAGAGCCTAAGTCCCGTTCGTCGTCTTCGGGGAAACTAACACCATGGTTCCAGCCCGACCCGGAAGACATGTGAACTCTTGCAGAGATCCTTTTGGTGGCCCAAGCTACAGCAAGACTGTAGAAACAGTAGAGTTAATACCTGCGTGACCTGTCTACGCAATAAGGGCAGCAATATCAAGACCTGGGGTCTATTGAGGTCTCTCCCCATCCCAGAGCAACCTTGGAAAATGTTGTCAATGGACTTCATTGTGGGCTTACCCCCTTCAGAGGGATTTACTACCATTCTGGTGGTTGTTGACAGATTATCAAAGATGGCCCACTTTGCACCCATGAAAAGTACCCCTTCAGCTGCAGATACCGCTCAGCTATTAAGGAGATGGTACGGCTGCATGGGCTACCCAACATTATCGTCTCTGACAGAGGGGTGCAATTTACCTCCAAGTTTTGGAAATCCTTGTGCAAAGCTCTGAGGATTGAGGTCTGTCTGTCCTCGGCATATCGCCCGCAGAGTAACGGTCAAACAGAGGACAAACCAGACACTGGAACAGTATCTGAGGTGCTTTTCTTCTTTTTCTCAGGACAACTGGGCTTCTCTCCTTCCATGTGCTGAGTTTGCGTATAATAATTCTGTCCATGCATCCACAAACCAATCCCCATTCTGGGCAATCTACGGGTTCCATCCTGCTTTCCTACCAGATGTGGTTCCAGAAGCCGCGGTCCCGCAGTTCAGGATAGACTGACGTTCATACAGTCTAATTATCTGGTGCTTCGGGAGACTATGCAGAAGGCTCAAGAGGACTACAAGAGACACTTTGACAAAAAGAGGAAAGATGGTCCTGTACTGAAGGTGGGGGATAAGGTCTGGCTCTCCACGGCAAATCTCAAGATTGCATGCCCATCTTGAAAATTGGGCCCAAGGTTTATTGGACCTTTCAAGATTAAGCGTGAGATTAATCCTGTGGCCTTTGAACTTGACCTCCCAGACTCATATAAGATCCATCCAGTTTTCCACATCTCCTTGCTCAAGCCTGTGATCCCCTATTCTTTTCCTGAAAGAGAAGAGTCTCCGCCACCTCCACTTATGATTGGTGAAAACACGGAATTCGAGGTAGAGGCTATTGTGGATGCTCACACAAGAGGGAGACATGTGCAATACCTCATTAAGTGGAAGGGATACCCACCTGAGGAGAACTCTTGGGAGCCAGCAAATAATGTACATGCCCCCCTTCGGAGTTCTTCAACCGATTCCCAGAAAAACGTGCTCGTGTGGGCATCCGGAGGCTGCCCCTTGGAGGGGGGGCAACGTCAGGAAGAATTTGTGGCAAAGCTGGCAAAGTTTCCATAATCTAAGATGGCCGCACAGGCGCCGTAGCAAACGGCCCCGTTTACGAACGTTCGTCCGCAAGGCGCGCAATACGCACCAATCTCCAGCAAGAACCGGCCTATAAAAGGGCACCAGTGTCTGTCACTAATCGCTGGATTATCTTCAGCTCAGTACCCTGTGTTCCTGAGATCTGCGTTCCTGTATTGATTACCTGTTACTGACCCGGATTGCCTTGACCTGCTCTGCTCTGCTCTCTCCTGGCTCTGATCTTGGCTTGTTCCTCGGACCTCTCCTGCCTTATTTGTACTACCTTACGTGTTTGACCCTCTGCCTGGCCTTTTGACGCCACACCTTGCCTGATCCTCCCACAGTGATCCGCCTGCCTGTTTAGCTTCGGGTCCACCTGCTGTGTATCCAGAGTACTCTTCATCTGGAACTATTGTCAAGCTTCAGCTGCAGGTGACCTGTGCATCTTTTGGACATTACACCTCCTGTCACCACCTTCAGGAGTGTCGTGCACTTAGCCGCAAGGGGAGCCCTCTCATCATCTCAGCCTCCTATACCGGTACGTGACAACCTGGTTCCTCAAAGATGTTTCGGAAGAGTTTTAGACCGGCTAGAGACCACGGGGTCACTCTTCTCCCACAGAGGGACAGCCCAGCCTAAAGCATCGCTGGATAGGAGAGAAATAATGTAGGCCACCTTCGCCCGATCAGACGGGAAATTTTGAGGCTGACGCTCAAAATGAATGGTGCAATGGCTGAGGAACCCCCTGCAGGTTTTAGAGTCTCCAGAGTACCGGGACGGAGCCGGTAACTGCAACGCATTGGCTGCTGAGAGCATAACTGGTACCGATATGGCCGCAGGCCGTGGTGGGCTTTGCTGTACAGAATATCCCTGGGAGGACTGGAGCTGGTCAAAGCGGGATGCCAAATCTTGCAGGAATCGCATCACCTGCGTCTGATTAGCCCCTTGTGTCTCCAGTCTGCGGACTATGCCCTGCATCGGATCATCTACAGGTAGCGGCACATCAGCCAGGTCCATGGCTGATCAAACTGTCACAACTGCAATGGGGTCTGGTAACAGGTGCGTACCACTGGAGTGCGAATCGCACCAAAATAGTGTAGTGCACCACAAGGTTGTGGATCTATGGCTGACTGCTGCTAGGTAGTACCGGCTGATACAGGGAGAGGGCTCCCTAGAGCACGGACACTGAAACTCAGGGAGCTAATGCATCGGTTTTCCCAGGGCGCGGAATCCAAGAGCCAGTGGGTGGTCACCAGAGCCTCTAGTGGTGAGGATGGATTTGGCTGCAACTGGATCCAGGTCACGGCCCCCAGGGTCCCCTAGCTCTCGCTCGGCTGGCCCCATGTGATAGAGGGGAAGCAGCAGCACAGGAACAGTAAGAATAGTCAGAGGAATAGCAAGGGGTCAGGGCAACCAGAAGACAGGAGAAACCGAAGACAAGCCGAAGGTCGAGGTAACAGGCAAGAAGGGATAGTCAGATAAGCCAAGGATCAGAATACGGATAAGACTCAGAGCAACCAAATAGACAATCACAGATACAAGCCAAACACGGACAAACATTGATCAGCAATGCAGCCTTGTACTGTCAGGCTTATATCCTGTTACCAATTAAGGCCTGGGGCAGAGACCAGCTGAAGAGGGCCTAATAAAGCACACAGGTGAGGGAGGCCCGGCCTCTAACTGGACCCATGCAGCAAAGGTAGGCAACAGATAAGACGTGTTAGCTGGTTACATGACACAAGGTTGTGCAATAAATCTTTATAGTGTGAAATCATCAGTGTGTAGCCTCTTTCTGGACTGTTGCTTATTGGATTGTTGCTGTATATATTTTTTGCTATTTGTGTTGGTATGTTCACCATAAACTATATTTTTCACTTTAACAGTACTGTGGTAAAGAAAAAAATTGTGTAGAAGGAAATGGATGTAAACCCTCACATATACCCTGTGATGTAAACAGCCTCAGATGGTACACAGAGATGAAACATATCTCCCTACATAAGTTTTACGTGCATATCTGCTGTCTTCAGCTTTATATATTCTTTAGGAAGTGCACATACTGTTACAGATTTTTCTCTTCCTGTTCAGCACTGGGAGTGGATTATTGGCATACAGCCAATACAGCTGATTGGAGGAAAGGCACACACCCCCACTCCACATTGGCAAGGAAGAAAGTAATGTGCAGACCTCTGCTCTGACAAGTCAAGCTCTCTGCTAATCTATTTATGGCAACCTTCCAGGACACAAATGTCAGGTGCTTTTATCTTGTGTGTCAGAGAACTTGTCAGCAGTTATCATGCTATTAACAGAGGGTCGGAGCCGCTGGCGGTAGGCATTTTGCCATAGGCGGTAGGCATTTTGCCATAGCCGGTGCCATTTCATTGGAGTGTATGTATTCCTAATGACCGGCGGCCATGTTTGGTTGGTCTGGCATGCTGGTAGAGCGGCGGCCATGACAGTGGTGTCTACTGGGGCTGTGGGAGCCCCTCCTTTTCCCCTGGTGTTGACTCCTGGGTTTTTTCTTCTCTTGGTTGCCACACGTGGAGCTCAGCTATCTCTGGTGCAGACTAGTGCTACTCTGGTGGGGTGGTGAGTCTGGTGGGGTCCCTCCCTCTCTCAGATGCATGTTGTAGGGGGGGGTTCTGTTAGTGTCCCGGTGGTGCTACCGGCATGGTGGGGGTGTCCCATAGCTGTGCTAGACACTTTTTGTGGTGGGTCCCCCTTTTTACTTTTTAGGGAATCTCAGGAGCTTGTTTCCCCACCTGACCTCCTCTTGGAGGTCACAGGTCCCTCGGGGGCCCAACCTCCCATTGATGCACTGATGGCAGGCCTGGAATCCTTTGTTTCCAGGGTAGAGGAGGCTTTTGGGTGGTGGGCTAGCAAAAAGTGTTGTCCCCTGCCTTCCCCTGCTTAATCTGTCTGGTCAGATCCTGACTCGGCCGTCGTAGAAGTGGTCCACCCTGTGGGGTTTGCAGCCACGCTCCCAGTTTTGACTGATAGTGAGCCTGATTCCTTTTCACCTGGGGCTGCGCAGGATAATGTGGTTAGTTAAGACACTGGTTACATTTGTAATGTAATTAATTTTTTCAGAAAGTGGACTTTAAAGGCATGTCAGATAGAAAAATATAATATACTTTATTTGTTACAAACAATAGCATCCATGTGCTCACAATACATAATTATTTTTTTTAAAAATCTATTAATAAAAGATTGCATGCATAAATCTCGGACTACTAAGAATCCTAAAAGGTTGGCATCAATTCATGTGCGATTCCCCGGGATCATTCAACTAAAGAGTTGGGTCCCTGGTGAATCAACATGATACCGATCCCCACTGGTCTGGGATATACCCCATCGTAACCTAGTTTATCAATATACAACCGTAGTCTTGATAAAAAAATGATATAATTGTGCGATTTAAGTAGGCTACGTTGACGGGGCTCCCAGTAGGTAGGATGAAGAATGGTATTTTGCTCGCTCAACTAGTTTCGCGCTTTGCGCTTCATCTGGAGCTTAAGAGTCAATCTAATGAAATCGATAAACAACATACATATTAGAATTTTGAAAAAGCATGTCTACAAAAGTCATCTTATTTCTCATCTGTTAGTACATTGCAACAAATACATGCAAAGCGGAAACCACTCACATGATAAGTACCATGTGTTTGTACACCAGCAGTGTTAGGTATTTCCCCAGGGGTCCAAGAGGACCACTACCCCAATTTGGGGAGGCTCTCTAAGTGGGTGGAAACTGTCACCATACCAGTCACGTCCCCCACCAGCAAACAGAACTGCACCAGGCTAGCACGGGGGCCTAAGTGTAAAAGTGAGAGAAACATAGTGTTTGATACAGCTTATAGGTCATTGACCTTAATAACATGTAATGTAAAACCACAATCCATAATTACCTGAGGGTATTGTGTTATGAGGCACGATGTCCAAAGAACCAAATACACCATAGGACATATACATATATCAGTTCCCTCAAATCGATAATGTCAATATTGCAATCTATAGTCGGGGGGATTTTTTGTAGGAAACAGCTTTGTGGGACTTCAAACCTGGTTACATCTGTGCGGGAAACTTTAAAAATGGAGGATGCAGCTGAGTCTACAGTGGAGGTACCTGTCCCCTTTGGCACCCACAAGCTGTCTCGCTGGGCAACGGTGTTTTCTTATCCCTCCTATTTTGACAAGTTTGTCTATAAAGAATGGGAGCATCCAAAACGTCCCTTTTTGGTTCTTAAATGCTTTGCTGTGAGGTACCCCTTTGAGGAGTCACTTCTCAAGAAGTGGACGGTCCCTCCTGTGGTGAATCCCCTGTCTCCAGGCTGAACAAGGCCACCATGATTCCGGTAGAAGAGTCTCAGGTTTTTGAAGATTCAGCTGAGAGGAAGGCGAAGTTGGTGGCCTGCAATATGTTCACTATTGCTGGCTCAGCGCTTAGGCCGGTCCTGGTCATTGCTCGAATGGGCAAAACTTTTGCGCCGTGACCTAGGGGATGAGCATGCTGAATTGGCGGACCAGTAGGTCCAGGGGCTTCAGTTCGTCTGCGATGCCTCTTTGGACACAGCTCCCCTGATCTCTAAGCTTTCTGTTTTGGTAGTGGTGCTAAGGCGTGTATTGTGGCTTGTGTTGGTCTGCAGATCAGACTTCTAAAAAAGCTTTGACTGATTCACCCTTTCAAGGCGATCGCCTTTCTTTCAAGTACCATTCTTCCACAGTCTAGGAATGGAAAAGAACCTTGTCGCAAACGTGGCCCATCTTTCTCGGCTCACAAAAAGTTTTTTCATCCCTCAGGGTCCACTGACAAGGGTTCAAAACCTTTCAAGTCCTCCTCGGGAGGTCCCAAGCAACCTTGTTCTGGCAAGCCGAGAGTGGGATTCTCTAGACTCGCGGACAAGGCTCCTTCAGCACGAGGGCGTGCCCTCACCCATGCCTCGGGTGGGGGGACATCTTTGCTGGTTTCCGGGCCTGTGGACCCATTTGTCATCTAACAAGGACGGAAACCAGCGAAGACGTTCCCCCACCCCAGTATCTTGTAATACTGTCCGGGTTTCGTTCTTGCCCTCTGAAAATGTTCTTCCCATCCAATGTGAGTCTGTTCCCGGACCAATTGCAAGCTCTCTTTGGGGCGGTGCAAGACCTGTTGCTTCAGGGTGTGATTGTCCCGGTTCCAGTATCAGAATGGCTTCAAGGTTTTTATTCAAACCTGTTTATGGTCTCAAAGTAGGAGGGCAAAGTATGTCCGATCCTGGACGTCAAGGCCCTGAACGGCTCTGTGCAGGTACAGAAGTTCAGAATGGAATCCATTCACACGGTGGTGAGGTCCCTACATCCGGAGAACTTTCTTGCTTCTATCGACATCAAGGATGCTTACCTGCACATTCCAATATGTGCCCGACACCAGCGTTTCCTCCATTTTGTTGTGGAAGAGGAGCACTATCAGTTTGTGGCATTACCCTTTCATCTCACCTCCCCTCCTCAGGGTCTTCACAAAAGTCAGCGGGGTATTGCGGTACTGGACGGACCAAGAAAATGGTTGTCCACTTCTTCTGCGACCATTTCCAGATGGATCAGACAGACGGTGACTCAAGCATATTCTATCAAGGGTCAGGTTCCTCATTTCCCTGTAACGGCGCATTCTACTCAGGCGCTTAGTGCTTCTTGGTCCTTCTGTCATCAGGTATCTGTGGCACAGTTTTGCAAGGTGGCCACTTGGTCGTTGGTGCACACTTTCACAAATTTCTACAAAGTGGATGTGGAGGTTGGGCTCCAGTTGTTTTTTGTTGAGCTCTGTTACCTGGTTGGCACTTGGGCTTGGCCTTGGGATTTTTTTGTTGTCCCACTCCTCATGTTTGGCACTGCTTGGGGACGTCCCTATGATTCTGAATATAGAGCACTGTGTCCGTCACTGAAATAAAGAGAAAATAAGATTTTAGTACTTGCTGTAAAATCCATTTTTCTAAGTTCATTGACGGACACAGCACCCACCCCTCTATGGAGTTTTTAATACTTATGACAATGCTTGTTACTAAACTGAAGACCTATAGCAGGAAGGGGGATGTATACCACCTAGGACTGCCCATAGGCATAGCTGAATCTTTTTTCTGCCTAGTGTCCTACTCCTGTAGGGGGCGATATAACCTATGGTTCTGAATATGGAGTGTTGTGTCCGTCAATGAACTCCGAGAAATGGATTTTACAATAAGTACAAAACTCATATTTTTTTTGGTATCCTATAAAAGCCGAGGTTGCACAGAGTAAATGGATACCCATTATGGCAATACCCTATATTTTCCATAGGTGACGCATTAAAAGCCCCCTATCGGTTCATCAGTTTACCGTTACGAAGGAAGTCTGGTGCTAAAATTATTACTCTCATTTTAATACTTCCAGTAGGATAATGCACCATGTCACAAATCTCAAATCATCTCAAACTGGTTTCTTGAACATGACAATGAGTTCACTGTATGCCAATAGCACCACAGTTACCAGATCTCAATCCAATGGAGCACCTTTGGGATGTGGTAGAACAGGAGATTTGAATAATGGATGTGCAGCCGACAAATCAGCACCAACTGCGTGTTAGAACACATCTAACAATTTTTTTGTTTATCCGAACTCCCTGATGACTCCACCAACTGTGGAAGAGGCGTTTCACATCCTTACCACTCTAACAGTGAGGAAACCCTTACGCAGTTGAAAATTTAACCACTTTTTGTCAAACTGTAACAGCATCTCTTTAGAGATTTAAGAATATTTTTCACCCGATGATAGTCACCGTTTAAAGATTTGTATGATGTACACTCATACGCCTCTTTTCCTGGGAGAATAAGTTTGTAGTCATTCCTCATAACAGAGGTCTTCTAGTCCCCCTTTTAGCTTGGTTGCTCTTTCTGGACTCTGTCCATTTCAAAGATATCCTTCCTCAGGATTGGTGACCAAAACTGGATGGCATACTGAAGATGTGGCCAAACCAGAATGTTGTAAATTGGTACAGTTCTACTGTATCTCTTGAGTAAATACCTTTTGTAATGCATACTAATAGTCTGCTAACCTTTCTTTCTGCAGCTTGGAATTGCATTCTATTGTTCAGTCTGTGATCTCCTAAGACTCCCAGATCTTTTTCCATCCTTGATTTCCCCCACAGGTTCTCCCCCTTATGAGTTAGACCTCTGTCACGTTTGTTCTGATCAAGTTTGTCTGTACGTTTTTTTAGGCGGACCTGATCAGATGGTCTATTCACCCTATGTACCGGTGGATGTAAGCGGACTTGTGTCCATTTAAACACGCCTACCTGCGATCCAATGCGGTCCGGACATGGTTTGACTAATATTTATTGAAAAATGATCAAACCTGTAAAATTCAAGGTAAACAGCACAATTCTGCCCTCACCAAAGTAAAAAAAGATACATGCCCTGTCCACAAACACTGTCTGGACATTCCCCCTACGCACAAAAATGGACACACATGAAAAACTCAATATAGTTGTATGCATACCTCCAGTAGAAGTAATGAAAGAACATTTGCCACATGGGGTTATAGTGGTATTAAACTATCACCTCCAAAATTAAAACTGCACACTCTGGACTGGTCCCTGTGGTGCTAAAAGGTATGGATCACGGTCATCAACTGTTGCATGTTCTACTTGATCCAACAGGCTACACTGGAATGAGAACATTCACATGCCACACCAAGCACATAGACACTGAGTATGCCAGTAGACGTAGATGACCCATGCACACAGCAATACTCATGTAAAACCCCATGCACACAGCAGTAGCTGCAATTTATGTGCTACCAAGCGATGGTTGACCTCTGTACACAGTAAACAGGCACCCAAATATAAAGCAATTTATCACCAGGACACTTCTAGTGCATAGTGATGTACAGTATCTTACAAAACTGAGTACACCCTCACATTTTTGTAAATATTTTATTACATCTTTTCATGTGACAACACTGACAAACTGACACTTTGCTACAATGTAAAGTAGTGAGTATACAGCTTGTATAACAGTGTAAATTTGCTGTCCCCTCAAAATAACTCAACACACAGCCATTAATGCCTAAACTGCTGGCAACAAAATTGAGTCCAACCTTAAGTGAAAATGTCCAAATTGGGCCCAAAGTGTCAATATTTTGTGTGACCACCATTGTTTTCCAGCACTGCCTTAACCCTCTTGAACATGGAGTTTACCAGAGCTTCACGGGTTGCCACTGGAGTCCTCTTCCACTCCTCCATGACGATATTACAAAGCTGGTGGATGTTAGAGACCTTGCAGGCCTCCACCTACCATTTGAGGATGCCCCACAGACGCTCAATAGGGTGTAGGTCTGGAGACTTGCTTGGCCAGTCCATCGTTTTTACCCTAATCTTCTTTAGCAAGGCAGTGGTCAACTTGGAGGTGTGTTTTGGGTTATCATGTTGGAATACTGCCCTGCGGACCAGTCTCCAAAGGGAGGGGTCCATGCTCTGCTTCAGTATGTCACAGTACATGTTGCCATTCATGGTTCCCTCATGGTGCCGGGAGTGTCATAGTCTGGGGCAGCACTCATGCAGCCCCAGACCATGACACTCCCGCCACCATGCTTGACTGTAAGCAAGACACACTTGTCATGGTACTTCTTACCTGGTTGCAGCCACATGTGCTTGACACCATCTGAACCAAATAAGTTTATCTTGGTCTCATCAGACCACAGGACATGGTTCCAGTAATGCTTGTCTTGTCTACAGCAAACTGTTTGCAGGCTTTTTTGTGCATCACCTTTAGAAGAGGTTTCCTTCTGGGATGACAGCCATGCAGACCAGTGTGATGCAGTGAGCGGCGTATGGTCTGAGCACTGACAGGCTGGGGGGGGGGGGGGGGGGGGGGGGGGGGGGGGGGGGGGGGGGGGGGGGGGGGGGGGGGGGGGGGGGGGGGGGGGGGGGGGGG
>BLSH010100011.1:245402-258496 GCA_018402905.1 Glandirana rugosa | reverse complement strand
TTTGTAGACAAGAAATATATAAAGTACAGACACAAAAATACTCTTTACCCGGACCAAACGTCCAATGTTCTGCCAAGTGTTAATGTTTCCCTAAAGAACCACGGAAGTTTTGAGTACGTATTATTACTCCCACCAGAAACGGAAGTTATGTTACTCATTATTATGCATGAGTTTTGAAGGCACCAAGAAATCCCTTTGTAATTGTGAACCGTCTTGTAACCTGCAAACCAGGCCCATTTCTCATAAAAACACAGACATGAAATATATAAAGAACAGATGTTTCCTATAAAATATGTAAATTTCACTGGGCATGGTATATACAGAACTCTCTATCTTCGGGGATAAATTCTGAACTGAAAGAGACCAAACACGGGGTATCTTGGAGCACCTTGATACAAATATGGATTTCCATCGTCCTAATAAGGATCTGACCAGAATGTACATCACTTCACCAAAATATCAAAATATTTCCACATCAACTGCTTCAAAAACCTAAGGAGTCCCCTCTGGAATTGGATCTCATCCACAGGGCCCTGGGCCCCAAAATACCCAAACCTAGGGACGTCGTTTGCAGGGTGCACTTTTATGCCGTTAAAGCTACAATCATGCAGGCAGCCCGCACACAGGATGCCATCTACTTTAATGATACCCAAATCAAGCTACTCCCAGACCTCTCCAAGCTGACCTTGGATATGCGCCAGGCCCTGAAACCAGTCACCAGCGCCCTTCAGGCTAAGCAAATCAAGTACCGCTGGGGGTTTCCGTTTCATCCCTCTTCCTCGCATAACAGTCTGCTATATTCCGCACCCTGGGGGACCTCTCAAACTCCCTTGGTACCTTTTTGAGCTCCCGCAGATCGCCATTCCAGACTGGCCCCTGCATGCTGCCACTCCAGGCCTCCCCATCACCACTGGCTGGCAATAGCATTCCAAGAAACAGAAACGTCCCAGATCTGAAGCTTCCAGGTCCTCAGCTGGATGAAAGATGATTCTCTACCTCCTGACCAAATTTCTACTAGGCTATGGGCCTACAAAGTCCTCTTTAGTTCACAGTTATGTTGGGACAATATTAACCCTCAATGTTTTCCCCTAAGCAGGTTGTTTAATTATTTTCAGACTGAATCCCTTCGGGATAATGTTTCTAAAGTTTTGTTTCAAATCTCCCCCCCCCCTCCATAGTTGTGTGAGACGTTGGCTATAGACCCTGGGTACCACTATTGTTAGATCACAAGGTATTAGACCTATGTCTTTTTGAACTGTCATCCAGGGTCAGCGTTGTATTTACTTTATCTTTGTATTTTATTGTTATCTGGTGTGTGTGGGCCCCTCTGTGTGCTGACTATGTTCCCCACGTTAGGGTTGTCAATGCCCAAAGTGGCCCTGGCTGAATTAATATTCGCGCAGTCTTTATTTTGGCCATATAGGCCTTGGTTTGCATTCTTTTTTCTCTTCCACATCTTTTCTCCCTTTCTTTTCTTCCACTATTCCACCCCTAGAGGTCACCTTCCTCATTTGTATCATCTCCCTCCTAGAGACAGCAAGCTTCCACCAGACACTATCAGTCCCCAACCCTCTGTCATATCCCAAATGGCTTCACAATCCTCCCTGCAAGTTTCCTCCTTAAATTGCAGAGGTTTTAACACCCCTGAGAAACGGAGGCAAATACTGTATTATTTTCATAAACTTCACACTCAAATCCTCTTGCTCCAGGAAACCTACTTCAGGTCCAATGCTATCCCACTTCTCTTCCATGAGCACTATCCCACCTGGTTCCACAGCACTGACCCCTCTACAAAATCTAGAGGGGTCTCTATCACCTTCCACGCCTCATTCACCCCTGAAATTGTCTTACATGCAATCAATTTTCACTATTGTCACTATACCCAACAAGGACAAACTGCGGTTCCTCTCATCTGACAGTTTGGTGCCATCAGCGTGATCCTAGGTGGGGACCTCAAAGCTGCCTTGATACCACGCCTTGACTTGTCTATGGGCAAGTCCTCTTTATCCCCAGCCTCTCTGGTGAAAATTTGCCTACTTTTCTGAACTATCGCTGGTAGAGATGTGGCAAGTATTAAATCCTTCCAGTAGGGATTACACCCATTACTCCCCTGCGCACTCTTCATACAGTCACATAGACTACTTTATGATTTCACAATCCTTATTGGATTACGCCCCGACAGCATCAATTGGCCTGACACTCTGCTCTGACCATGCCCTGATCCATCTGAGCCTGGGGTACATCCCCCCACGCAGGAAAGGGTTCATGTGGAGACTAAATGAGAACTTACTGACTGACTCGCTCTGCTCCCAAGCAGAGTAATCACAGTATACAAGACTTCATCAGAAACCATGCTAGAGACGACACTAACCCACTAACTAAATGGGAAGCACTTAAATGTGTTCTTGGGGGTAAATTTATTCAACATGGAGCCTGCATCAAGTGGCGGGCTCCATTTCCCGCCTCCTATCCAAAATAGCATCCCTGGAGAGCTTCCATAAATGTTCCTTAGACCCCCTGACCCAACTCAAACTGTCCAATGCCCAGAGGGACTTATTGCGTATTTTCGCGGAACGCTCCCTAGTGGCGAGGGACGCTTTGCCCACTACTCTCAGGCCAACAAATGTGGCAAACATCTGGCCCAAGTTCTGCATCCGAGACGCATACGCAAATCTATCCCTTCTCTCCAGTCCCCATCCAAAGGTGTAAAATACACACTAATTCCACTATAGTCGAATAATACTATTCCACTCTTTAGAATCTGCCTCCGCAGGCTATACCCTCCACCCCCCGGGTAGACAACAACCCTCAAGATTTAGCCACTTATATCCAGGAAACCGCTCTCCCGAGCCTTTTCGGAACCAGACTCTGTGGACTTAGAAGCTCCCTTATCGGACACTGAGTTCCTACAGGCTATAACAGCCCTCAAAAACGGTAAGAGCCTGGGCCCGGATGGGTTTAACCCTTGCTTCTATAAAATGTTCACCCTGCTGTTGGCACCACTACTATCGCAGGCATTTAACACAATAGATGAGACTCATCTACCATCCTCCACTCTCTTACGCGCCCAGATTGTGGTTATTCCCAAACCGGGTAAAGATCCCTCTGTGAGCTCCAATTATAGACCTATATCCCTTTTAAATATAGACTTAAAATTTCACTAAAATCATGGCAAATCGTCTCTCCCCCTTACTACCATCACTGATCCATAATGATCAGGTGGGTTTTGTCCCTGGATGAGAGGTTAGAGACAACACCACTAAGACCCTACATCTTATCGTCTATGCCCAGCGTAAACATCTCCCGACTTGCCTTGTCTCCTTTGACGTGGAGAAGGCTTTTGGTAGGGTCAGTTGGTCTTTTCTCCAGATCATCCTCTCCCAAATAGGCTTAGGCCCGTAAATGTTCTCGCGTATTATGTCTCTCTATTCCACCCCTACAGCAACTGTCTTGGTGAATGGGACCCATTCGGAGACCCTGACTATTGCCAATGGCACCAGGCAGGGCTGTCCTCTCTCGCCACTCTTATTTGCCCTGGTCATTGAACACCTAGCCCAGGCCATCAGAGCCAACCCTAGCATTCATGGAATATATACACCCTCATCGCACTGTAAACTCTCCCTATACGCGGATGATCTCCTTTTATACGTCACCCAACCGCAAATCGGCCTCCCTTCCATATTAGCCGAGATCCGTAAGTTTGGCCTGTTTAGTAACTACAAACTAAACCTCTCCAATACGAAAGCCCTGAACCTCTCATTGACACAATCCACCCTTCAAACCCTTAAAACCAACTTCCCATTTCAGTGGCAAACCAAATCGATCTCCTAGGTACCGCAATCCCAGCTCATCTATTGGATATATATGCCCTGAATTTCAGCCCACTCCTTACTAAACTTAGATGCCTAACGGAAAGTAGGTTGGACCTACCCGTGTCCCGGTTTGGACGCATGGACGTATTAAAAATGGACATACTCCCCAAGCTGTTATACCCGTATCAGGCTGTTCCTGTAACACTGCCGTCCGCCTTTTTCTGTACTCTTCGCTCCATGACCATTCGCTTTGTCTGGCATGGAAACCACCCTAGACTAAAACACAAACTCCTCTGTTGTTCAAAAGCAAAGGGTGGAACAGGGTTACCTGACTTCGAACTTTACCACTCCACAGCTGTGATCACCCGCACCTTAGAATGGTTCCCGCACCCACTCCCCAAACCCTCCACCTTAGTGGAGCAAGACATGTCCCCGGTCGACTTCCGTGCACTGCTATGGGGATACAACCCGACCTATAAATTCTTAACAATCCTATCTCTGCTAACATCCGATGCGCTATCTATCTGGTACAGAGACAGGTACTCGTTATCTACTGAACTCAGCCCGCTCACCCCCTTATTCCATAGTCCAGCTCTACCAGAGGTCAGGGACACCTTAGCCCTGGACACCTACCATAGGTCCAATTTGTCCACAGCAACTCGGGATCTTATGTAACAGATCTGACCATCACGTCATCCAAAACAACTTGGTTAACGAGATTTCACATGTCATCTTATTGTAAATCATTATTTGACTCAAAACAAATACATAGATCCTTAACGAGTTTTGAACAACTACGTACACTTTCTGAAACTCCTCGCCACACTCTATCAAAGATATATAAAATGATCTTACCCATTCACATGACTCTTTACCGACCTTTACCAGGGTCTGGTCCAGGGAGCTGGGGATAGATGTATGATAAGAGGACTGGCACAAAGCCTTTCTTTTTATTCACAAGTCTTCCATCTCAAGTTATACCCATGAGAAAAATTACAAGCTGCTGTCAAGGTGGTATTGAGTCCCAACTACGATTAAGCTCATGTTTCCATCAGCCACAGATGTATGCTTGAGGTGTCAAGCAGAAAAGGGTACCTACCTACACACCTGGTGGGATTGTGCTGGTATCCATTCATTTTGGTCACAGATTTTCCAAATCTTCACCGAAATTTACAACGAACCACTAACACCCTGCCCTTCCATTGCCCTCTTGTCCATACCTTCGGGATCAATTAAATCCCAAAAGACTAGCCTCCTGAAATTCTTTCTTTGCTCTGGGAGACAACCGATCTCTAGACACTGGAAAAGTACCTCCGCCCCCGTCCCTCTCAGAGTGGGTTAGTGAGATCAATGACATGATGCTGATGGAGGAGATGCAAGCCAAGGTCCTGAATAGGTTGGATAAATTTAAAACCACCTGGGCGATATGGATGCACTACGGTACGTCCGAGAAACTAAAAAGTAGGGTTTCCACCTGAATCCTCACAAAGGCCTTCGGAGCCACTGCCTTTGCCTTCTCGGACCTAATCAAATCCTCCAAAAATTTTTTCTAATTTGTTCTGAATCTTTCCAATAAGTTCCCCTTCAAACGGATGCTTGCTGTCCTTACCCCCCCCCCCCCCTTTCGCTCATACTTTCTCACCTTTTCTATCACCTTGTGTAGTTTCACTTCTTTCTCTCTATCTCTGCCACGGTTTTCTTTCCTTTTCTTACCTCCTATCCTTATGCTCAGAAATCCTGGATATCAATCTGTACACACTTTCCTTTCCATGTGTTGATACTTGATCTAACTTAATAATAAATAGTGCACAATGCGGTGCTCCTACCCTACAAAACAGATTGTTCCCCCTGGGGTGTCAGGGTGGGTCACCGCCGCACTCAGATTATACTGAGTCACCCCGATTTACATGGAATTGCTAAGTACCGTTTATGTTCATGTATTTTGTATTTCGTACCTTTTGGATATCTGAACAACTCGTGTCCACTTACCCAGTGTGCCTACTGGTTATACGATGTTATCCTCTTGTTTTTTTTTTTTTGTCTTTCCCTGTTGATAAACTAATCAGCAAATGAAATCTATTGAACCTAAAAAAAAAAACGTTGCGCTCGTTGTAAATATTGTATGGGAAGGCAGCACTCTATCATCTGAATAATAGACCAGTTATAATAGAAAAAAGGGGTCGTGGCTCAACCATGGTGGAGTGAAGATGGACCCGCACTGAGCTCTGCGCAGCGGGAGCTAATTCCTCAGGAGACCTTCGCACCCGCTCACTGTATCGACTCATGTCGAAAAAGGGGAAGACCCTGCAACTACAGCACACGCCAAGCTATCCAGATATCACCTGGTTCCTTTAGTTAAGAAGCTCCTCTGCACCGCCGACCGAATCCAATATGGCGCCGACCTGACTTCGGCAGCCGGAGCCCCTGCCATCCACTCCTAGCCACACTATTCAGTGGGATCCAGCCCCTGTCACAGCAGAGGGAGAGCATTTAGTCTCTCCTATAATCACCCCAGTCTTTCCCACTCTGAGCTCGCCATGGCCCTCTGTGTTACCAGGTTGGCCCTACCTGACAATGTGAATTTGAGGCAGCTCACCCAGGCTCTCCCCACCTCCTTATTGCTGGTCCCCCAGCATTGTGAAACCCCTGGATAGCTCTCGCCAAACCCCCCCCCCGCTGCTTACCTACCCCCATGGTTTGGTTACAGAAGACATGTCTGTCAAGCTATGGAACTATCTTTTGAGATACCTTTCTTACTACCACCATGTCTTGGTGACCACTGAAGGTTGCACAATTTCTTTGCTTTGATCATCTTACTGGGACCTTTATTGCTTTTTCTAATGGTTCAATGTGTTGCCTTTCAGAATATCCAAGATGGTTAGACCAATACATCGCCTAAATTTGTTTTCATCCTAACGGATGCTCCTGCAAATGTCCCTTTCTTTTTTTTTTTGATAACTTTTTCTGTTATTTGTTAGACCGATACATTTAGCTGCCTATGCTGTTGTGCCTTGGTGTGCCTTTACGGTGTTCATTATCCATTTATATTGCAACAAGCTGATGTTGCTTTGTCACATCCTAACTGCAGCATGAACTACCGATCTCTGCCCATGGCTGTGATGACCCAATTACGAGATACCCTATACTCCGCAAAGTATACAGCTGACACTGTTTTCCCTCACCAAGATGTCCTAGTCGGCATACCGGCATGGCTTGCTCTTTTTTAGCTATTGTTGTTCCATATGGAGGCTTTTTTGTATTACTGGCTTTCTAGCACACAGAGCAACATCCCACCGGGGTTGTCGAGTGGTGCACTTGGGAGGTCTTTAGGGTTCAGGACAACTGTGTTAGCCCAAAATTTGGCACATAGATTGGGCTGCTGTCCCCTTTAGGCACTTTTGCGACTCTCTCTTTGGTATCTTAATAAATTCCTCAGGTTGGTGGGGGGTTTTTTTTCTGGGCCTCTGGAGTGCACCGCTTGTTGGCCCAATTTACATGAATGAGATATACAGGTATTTGTGTTATACGTTATTTGAGTACTCGCTTTCAGTACAGGCGGTCCCCGGGTTACAAACAAGATAGGGTCTGTAGGTTTGTTCTTACCAACCCAAAAAGTGGAACTTCCGCTGGTCGGCTTCCTCCCCACTTTTAGGTGTCACATTTGGCACGTCTTTTACAGGTGTCCTTTTCCACATATCCAGGAGCCCAGTGCCGTGGCTGTCAGCAGCCGGGCTCCTTCCTCCTCTGCCGCCAATGGGAAAGCGCAGCGGCGGCTCCAACTAGCGCAGTTGAGACCCAGGCGTGAAGCCGAACAGCTACACGTCTGGGTTCTGAAGATCGTGGGGGGTGCCGACATCGCTGGGCTCCAGGACAGGTAAGTGTCCAAGTTAAGTCAGCAGCTACTGTATGTGTAGCTGCTGACTTTAAATGTTTAAAGGAACGGTGGCAGACCTCCGCTTTAAGTTGAATTTGTTTGTAAATCGGAACAAGTACATTTTTTAAGTGTGGCTCCAGCCAAAAAAAAAAAAATTTAGTTTTTTGTATAGCATAGCTTGAGGTGATTGCAACTGTATTGGTGCAATTGGGATAGAGAATATTCAGTACTGTCTGTGATCCTTTTTTATTTGCGCTAACATTCAATTTTTCAAGACAAGCTTTCCCCTTCTTCAAGGTCCAAGCAGTACTGATTCACAAAAGTTTTAGCAGAATGTTAAAAAAAACAAAAAAAAAAAAAAAACACAATCTCTGAGGGAAAGGAAAAAAGGGAAAGACATACAAAACCAATGTACATGGCTATAGTAATAAAGCTAGCAGCAGAGTCAGTGAGATAAGGCAGAGGAAGAGCTATAGACTGGGGAGGGGGGGTGACATTCACAAAGGGGGTCGTAAAACTGTAGAATAATGAGTAAGAAAACCTATATCTAAATTTAGGCCATTATTTTTTGTGTCAAAAAGAAGTATCATTCTTCAAACGTTTTACTTTCCTGGACAGTTCTGAAATTCCCTTTAAGAATGAAAACATTGAGGTCTTCAATAGTGTGGTCCGGTTGTGGTCCAGTCTATAGCTCTCCTGTCTTATCTCACGAACTCTGCTGCTAGCTTTATTACTATTGCCATATGCATTGGTTTGTGTTTGTTTTTCCTTTTATTTCCTTTCCCTCAGAGATTGTGTTTTTTTTTTAACATTCTGCTAAAACTTTTGGCAATCAGTACTGCTTGGACCTTGAAGAAGGGGACACACCCCAAAAGCTTGTCCTGAAAAATTGTATGTTGGTGCAAATAAAAGTATCACGGACGGTACTCAATTTTCTTTGTATAGCATAGGGAAGGTGTAACACCTCTGTAAGATTTGTTTTGCTGTCTGTGCTTCTGTTTAGAAGATTTCACCTCACTTTCTGTCCCTATGACAATTGGATTTTGAAAATTTTGGGTTGTTGGGGAAACGAAGATTAGTGATAAAGCTCCAGTGGACACACGTTTTTCCCATGATAACTCTTACAGGAGTGGATTTCCCTTCCTAGGGGTAGATTTCCTCTTACTTCCTGTTGTCTCCCTCTGTTTGTAAGTAGGATTAATTTGTAAGTCAGATGTTTGTAACTAGGGGGCCGCCTGTATAAGGAATTATCCTCTTTCACTGACGCACCTCAATACTTTGCCCTGGTTGTCCACTTCCCCCACCATACATGCTTCTCCCCCACTTGGAGGATAGACAGAAGCGTGGCATTTTTCTTTTCCATCCTTGCCTGATGGGATCCATCCTTTCACATCCCGCCCGACAACTTACCTTCGGTTACCACTAACATCACCTACTCTTTTCTTTCCTTTCTACCTCGTCTGTTTTTAGGGAAGTTTGTTTCCTGTTATCACTCTCTTCCCTCTAGGCCTCCCTTCTCCTTTCAACCCCCCCGATCCCTTAAGTCCCTGTTTCCACTAGTGCGACTTGACACATGTGAAGTCACATGACAAGCTAAAATCCATGTATTTCAATTGTCCCCGTTCTAATTGGTGAGACTCCTAAAATGTTTTTTGCACTACTTTTTACCGACTTCAGTGTGACTTTTTCTCCATAGACAGTAATGTAATTCTCCATAGACCGTAATGTAAATCGCAACAAAGTTGCATCTGCATGTATATTACCATGACTTTGTTGTGACTTTCACAGAAGTACAGTACATTTTTTTTTTTTTTTTTTTTTCGACACTTCCACCCAAAGCACATAATCTCTGCTCCTCCCAAATACATGATTTCCCATAGCTTGGTGTACAGTAGTGTGTGAGACAGCAGGAAGCCCGCCCAGGCCTAGAAAAAAAACAGCGATAACTTGACAATGAAGAAATCATCCGGCTTGTCAGAGAACATCTGGCAATATCACATCAGAGGTCCATTATACAAAGATGGGGGAACTAGAGATGAGGAGGATTTAGATTTTGTGGGAATTTCAGAGACTTGGTTCAACAGCTCTCATGATTGGCTAGCAACCATTCAAGGGTATTCCCTATATTGCAGAGATGGGGAGGGTAAGAAAGGGGGAGGGGTATGCCTGTATATGAAAAATGATGCACAAGTGAATGAGGGACGACATCACTAATGGAGCAAGGGAGGAGGTGGAGTCCTTATAGGTAGAGCTGCAAAGGGAGGAAACCAGGGGGAAAATACTGGGAGTATGCTATAGGCCCCCTAACCTGGGGAAGGCAGACCTCCTATCTCAGTTTGGAATGGCGGCAAGGATTGGAAGTGTCGTCATAATGGGGGACTTATCCAGACATAGACTGGGCAGAAGGAACCACACACTCGTCTAAGGCTCAACATTTTCTAAATGCCTTGCAGGACAATTGGGTTAGATGGCAAATGCACCAACAAGAAACAAAGCATTACGAGACCTACTGATTACTAACAATACAGACCTGATTATAGATGTGGAAATAAGGGGCAATTTAGGAAACCGCGATCACAGGTCAATTCGTTTCAGTATAAATCACACAAATAGGAAACATAAGACTACTAAGACACTGAATTTCAAAAGAACCAACTTCCATAAACGACGCTCCTTGCTAGAAGATATTAAATGGGATAAAACACTAGGAGCAAGGAACACGGAGGAAAAATGGTTGTGCTTCAAGAGCATGTTAACTACTTCCATACCGGGCCTATTCTGGCACTTCGCTCCTACATGTAAAAACCATCATTTTTTGCTAGAAAATTACTCAGAACCCCTAAACATTATATATGTTTTTTATCAGACACCCTAGGAAATAAAATGGCGGTCATTGCGACTTTTTATCTTGCACGGTATTTGCGCAGCCATTTTTCAAACGCGTTTTGTAACAAACCGTAAAGTTAGCCCAATTTTTTTGCATAATGTGAAAGGATGTTACGCCGAATAAATAGATACCTCACATCATGCTTTGAGATTGCGCACACTCATGAAATGGCGCCAAACCTTGGTACTTAACCACTGCTCTTTAGGTGGACGTCTATTGACGTCCTGCCTTTGAGAAGTGATATCTGAATGGTGCCTGCAGCTACAGGCACCATTCAGATATTGTTTTTTTCTGCAGGCGATTCTGTGTAAGATAAAAGCGGTCTTAGCGGCGGAGATGATCGGATCCTCTCCCCCCAGTGTCCGTGAGCCGACTGAGCGGCCGAAGCCGCTCACTTGGCTCCATAACATGGCAGAACGGAAATGACGTCAGAAGTCAACGGTCTTAAAGGGCCCATTTTTTTTTTTTTTTCCATTTTAGTGTAAATATGAGATCTGAGGTCTTTTGACCCCAGATCTCATATTTAAGAGGACCTATCATGCTTTTTTCTATTACAATGAATGTTTACATTTATTGTAATAGGAATAAAAGTGATCAAATTTTTTTTTAAAAAAAGAACAGTTTAAAAATAAGTAAAAAGCAAAATAAATAATTAAAAAAAAATTTAAAGCGCTCCGTCCCGCCGAGCTCGCACGCAGAAGCGACCGCATACGTAAGTCCTGCCCACATATGAAAACTTGAAGTGTTCAAACCACACATGTGAGGTATCGCCGTGATCGTTGGAGCAAGAGCAACAATTCTCGCACTAGACCTCCTCTGTATCTCAAAGCTGCTAACCTGTAGAATTTTTTTAAACGTTGCCAATGGAGATTTTTAAGTTGCAAAGTTTGTCGCCATTCCGCGAGCGGACGCAATTTTGAAGCATGACATGTTGGGTATCATTTTACTCAGTGTAACATTATCTTTCACAATATGGAAAAAAATGTACCTAACTTTACTGTTTTCTTATTTTTTAACTAAAAATACTAAATTTATTCAAAAAAATGCAAGCTTGGAAGACCGCTGCGCAAATACGGTGTGACATAAAGTTTTGCAATGACCGCCATGTTATTCTCTATGGTGTTAGAAAAAAAATATACATGATGTTTGGGGGTTCTAAGTAATTTTATAGCAAAAAAAAACCTGTTTTTAACTCGTAACACCGAACCCAAAAAACAGGCTCGGTATGGAAGTTGGTAAAAATCATCATAGGTGACGCTTTAAAAATGTTTACAGGCTACATGTTTAGCGTTTACAGAGGAGGTCTAGTGCTAGAATTGTTGCTTTCACTCTAACGTTTGCGGCAATACCTCACATAGGTAGCTTGAACGTCGTTTACATATGCAGACGCGACTTGCGTATGGGTTTGCTTCTGCTTGCAGGGACAGGGGCACTTTAATCTTTTTTTCTTTTTTACACTTTTATACCTATTACAAGGAATGTAAACATCCCTTGTAATAGGAATACTGCATGACAGGTACTCTTTATGGAGAGATGTGGAGTCTATAAGACCCCACACCTTTCCTCCAAGCTGGAAATCATCAGATCAAAAAAAAATGAATGATCTTATGATTTTTAGCCAGAAACTCGGCTTTGTTTACTTTTGCCGGCCCGGACGTGACGTCACACCCGGGCCTCCAAGAGCCAAGGGGGATGACCGGGGACCATCTATCCCTTGGATCTCTATGGTACTTCTGGCCGCAGCAGTTTCGTTCTATGGCTCACCGGCCGCTCAGGTGAGTCGGTAGAGGCACCGGAGGGCGGTGGGAGGGGGGATGTCCACTCCCGCTGCCTGTAAGAATTATCAAGCTGCTGGACAGGGAATCGCCGACTGAAAAGAATAATATGAATAATGTATGCAGCTGCAGGCATCATTGAGATATCGCCAGACAAAGACGAGGACGTCATTTGTCTATAGACCGGGCAGGAAGTGGTTTTTAAATAAGGGTATTAGACTTATAACCACGATGTAACCGAAAAGAGTTTAGTCATGACATCGGGGGTCAAATGAAGCACTTCTGACGCCTCTTCTTATATAAGTTTTAGAAGCGGTAGAGAGGTAGGAAACATTGGTTTAAGGGAAGTAGTAAGAAATATCTCGGTTATACTAGACAGAATGATAAATATATGAATTTATTAAAACGAATGAGAGGAGCCGATACACGGAAAGCACAAGATAGAATCGGTGGGACTAACGTGGGAATGTAAAGCATAACGTACGAAACATTTCAACCTTAAGACTACCACTGGGGAGTCGGAATATAAAAAACTTCCGGAAGAGGAAACGAAAATATTCGTAAAAATGTAACCTCAATTCGGTGGGTCCTGAAAATAATCGAGAAAATTAACATAAAGGGTATCCCTACGTGACCGATTATGGGAATAAATTTTTGGTGAAGGACGGGCCAGATATCTGTTTACTGCAGGAGCAGAAACAGACCGCTATAGAGTTACTACGGACGTCGACGTATGTAATAAGTAT
>BLSH010100011.1:154166-165080 GCA_018402905.1 Glandirana rugosa | reverse complement strand
TTTTATAGATGGTAGTAGTTTATTCTAACATCGTTAGTTCATCTTAAATGGTGCATAGAGATGTGGCAGTCTCGTTTTGCATTGTAACGTCATATCCCTTGTAAGGGACTCGTGGGTAAGGCGTGGGGAAGTCTAATAAGGTGTAGGAGGTGTGGGGTCAGGGTTTCGGGCAATGGAGTCAGTGTGTCCTGGAGTGTTCACAGTCTTCAGAGTAAGGTAACAGGGGTTTAAGAGAGTTTAAATAATCCCGTTGGAGACCGAAGTATACATTCGAATATTTAACCATCCTGGACTATATACTGCAATGTTACGTTTTGCTCTGACGGTGTAGAGATACGTGGTAAATTCTACTTGATTGCTACAATCTTATTTGATGATGGTAGATATTTTGCCAAAAATATGTTTTAGTACATAAGAAAAAGTGTCAGTAATTGAAAGTGACAAATGTATAATGATTTCCCACATGTTCAATGCAAGACATGTATGCTGAAATACTACTTTATATTCTATAAACCTTTGTCAAAAATGTTAATATGATGTGATGAAACTGACAATAAAACACAGTTTAAAAAAATATCCACCCAAACATATTTCAAGCCCACTGATAGGAATGGTTACACCCCTATGGACAGCTGCCACCATCCATCCTAGCTCAAATCCGTCCCCCACAGCCAATTCTTATGGTTGAGGAGGAATTGTTCGACTATCCAGTTCGAAATCCAGGCCAGAACACTTTGAAATAGGTTTTTAGAAAAGGAAGTTCGTATTGATAGGGAGATCCAGAAAGCTATTGAAATGGACAGGACCATATTACTGGGAGATAAGTCTATACCCAATTGGAAGGAGACTTTAAATGGGCATTTTTTACATCTTACTCCTTACAACACAGACAAATACATAGTATTCTCAAACCTCACTGGAATATTCTACGAAATGATCATATACTGGGTCCATTACTCCCAGAAAAGCTAAAGTCATCTATCAAGGCGCACCTTCCCTGAGGAACAAGGTGGCCCCTAACATTCTTGATCCCCTCCCAAAAAAGCCCTCCTTTTTCCATGACCTTAAACGGTTTTACGCATGTTTGAGATGCAGAGTATGTAAAATAAATGTGTGTAAAGACAGAAAAATTATCCAATTTCAGTCTACACTTACAACACATCTACTCAATCAAACATTTCTGCACATGTGAAACCAAGAACGTAGTTTACCTGCTTACTTACCCCTGTGGCAAGCAATATATAGGTAGGACCTTCTCCATTCATGTGAATGAGCATATTACCAACATTCTAAAAGGCAAAACAAATCATAGCGTTCCTAAACACTATCTGAAGTTTCACAATAAAAACCCCACAGGCACTACGTTTTGTGTAATCGATAAATACACCGCTCCCTGGAGAGAAAGTGATGTAAGACGTGGTGTATCCCAGCGGGAGGTTTTCTGGATCTATGAATTCAAAAGTTTCTTCCCATTTGGGTTAAATGTTGAATGGGACATTAAGTCTTTTATAAACAAAGCTTGATTTTATTGCTAGCATATACGTAGGTACTTTGAATCACTACTATTAGTCAATTCTTAGTCATTTGTCAGTTATTTTAGCCATTTAGTCTTTTTCTCGATTTTTTTTTTTAGCATATTCTTTCCTTCATTGCTACATTTTTTTCTCCCCTTTTTTGGCCATAGGCACATGCACACTATTCCATTTAAATATGGAACAGCAACATTTTATAATTTTTTAGATCAATTATTTCCTCTTCATATTCCGTGTGGAGTCATGATTAGTAATTGTGGCTAAGGCATCTGGACAAATTCTGGGGTGTTTACATCACTTGTCTAGATGAGGAGATATTATATTACATGTGGTTATGTATGCTAAGGTACTCAGATGGGCTGGTGACGGGTACTCGGATGGGCTGGTGACAGCTACTCGGGTACTCTGGGTGGTGACAGGTACTCTGATGGTCTGGTGACAGGTAGTTGGGTACTCAGATGGTTTGGTGACAGTTACTCAGTTACTCTGATGGGCTGGTGACAGGTACTCGGGTACTCTGATGGGTTGGTGACAGCTACTCGGGTACTCTGATGGGCTGGTGACAGCTACTCGAGTACTTTGGGTGGTGACAACTACTCGGGTACTCTGATGGGCTGGTGACAGGTACTTGGGTACTCTGATGGGCTGCTGACAGGTACTCAGGTGCACTGGTGACAGGTACTCGGGTACTCTGATGGGCTGCTGACAGGTACTCGGAAGGGTTGGTGACAGGTACTCGGGTACTCAGATACACTGGTGACAGGTACTAGGGTACTCTGATGGTCTGTGACAGGTACTTGGCACTCAGATGGACTGGTGACAGGTACTTGGGTACTCTGATGGGCTGGTGACAGGTACTCGGGTACTTTGATGGGCTGGTGACAGGTACTCAGATGGGTTGGTGACAGATACTCGGGTACTCAGATGGGCTATTGACAGCTACTCGGGTACTCTGATTGGGTGGTGACAGGTACTCGGGTACTCTGATGGTCTGGTGACAGGTACTTGGGTACTCTCATGGTCTGGTGACAGGTACTTGGGTTATCTGATGGGCTGCGACAGGTACTCTGGTACTTTGATAGGCAGATGACAGGTACTTGGGTACACTGATGAGCTGGTGACAGGTACTGGGGTACTCAGAAGGGCTGGTGACAGGTACTCGGGTACTCAGATGCACTGGCGACAGGTACTCGGGTACTCTGATGGGCTTCTGACAGGTACTCGGGTACTCAGAAGGGCTGGTGACAGGTACTCGGGTACTCAGATGCACTGGTGACAGGTACTAGGGTACTCTGATGGTCTGTGACAGCTACTCAGCACTCAGATGGGCTGGTGACAGATACTTGGATACTCTGATGGGCTGGTGACAGGTACTCGGGTACGCTGATGGGCTGGTGACAGGTACTTGGGTACTCTGATGGGCTGCTGACAGGTACTCAGGTGCACTGGTGACAGGTACTCGGGTACTCTGATGGTCTGGTGACAGGTACTTGGGTACTCTGATGAGCTGGTGACAGGTACTCGGTTACTCATATGGGCTGGTGAAAGGTACTCGGGTACTTTGATGGACTGGTAAAAGGTACTTGGGTAATCAGATGGTTTAGTGACAGTTACTCAGGTACTCTGTTGAGCTGGTGACAGGTACTTGGGTGCTCTGTTGGGCTGGTAACAGGTAATCAGGTACTTTAATGGGCTGGTGACAGGTACTCGGCTACTCTGTTGGGCAGGTGACAGGTACTCGGGTACTCAGATGGGCTGGTGACAGGTACTCGGTGTACTCTGATGGGCTGGTGACATGTTCTCAGGTACTCTGTTGAGCTGGTGACCGTTACTCAGGTACTCTGTTGAGCTGGTGACAGGTACTCGGATACTTTAATGGGCTGGTGACAGGTACTTGGGTACTCAGATGGTTTGGTGACAGTTACTCAGGTACTCTGATGGGCTGGTGACAGGTACTCTGGTACACATATGTGCTGGTGACAGGTACTCGAGTACACAGATGGGCTGTGGACAGGTGCTTGGCTACTCTGATGGGCTGGTGACAGGGACTCGGGTACTCAGCTGTGCTGGTGACAGGGACTTGGGTACTCTGATGGGCTGGTGACAGGTACTCTGATGGGCTGGTGACAGGTACTCTGATAGTCTGGTGACAAGTACTCAGGTACTCTAATGGTCTCATGACTTGTACTCTGCTACTCTGATGGGCTGGTGACCAGTACCCGTGTACTTTGATGGGCTGGTGACAGGTACTCGGGTACACAGATGTGCTTATGACTGGTACACGGGTACACAGATGGGCTGGTGACAGGTGCTTGGCTACTTTGATGGGCTGGTGACAGGGACTCAGGTACTCTGTTGAGCTGGTGACCGGTACTCAGGTACTCTGTTGAGCTGGTGACAGGTACTCGGGTACTCTGTTGGGCTGGTGACAGGTACTCGGATACTTTAATGGGCTGGTGACAGGTACTTGGGTACTCAGATGGTTTGGTGACAGTTACTCAGGTACTCTGATGCGCTGGTGACAGGTACTCTGGTACACATATGTGCTGGTGACAGGTACTCGAGTACACAGATGGGCTGTGGACAGGTGCTTGGCTACTCTGATGGGCTGGTGACAGGGACTCGGGTACTCAGCTGTGCTGGTGACAGGGACTCGGGTACCCAGCTGTGCTGGTGACAGGTACTCGGGTACTCTGATGGGCTGGTGACAGGGACTTGGGTACTCAGATGGGCTAGGGACAGGTACTCGGGTCCACAGATTGGCTGGTGACAGGTGCTTGGTTACTCTGATGGTCTGGTGACAGGGACTCAGGTACTTTGATGGGCTGGTGACAGGTACTCAGTGTACTCTGATGGGATGATGAAAGGTACTCGGGTACTTGGATGGACGGGCTGGTGACAGGTACTCAGGTACTCTTTTGGGTTAGTGACAGGTACTCGGGTATTCTGATGGTCTGGTTACAGGCACTTGGGGGCTCTGATGGGCTGGTGACAGATACTCGGTTACTTTGATGGGCAAGTGGCAGGTACTCGGGCACTCAGATGGGCTGGTGACAGGTACTGGGTGTACACTGATGGGCTTGTGATAGGTACTTGGGTACTCTGTTGGGCTGGTGACAGATACTCTGGTACTTTAATGGGCTGGTAACAGGTACTCGGGTACTCTGATGGTTTGGTGACAGTTACTCAGGTACTCTGATGAGCTGGTGACAGGTACACTGGTATTCTAATGGGCTGGTGACAGTTACTTGGGTACTCTGATGGACTGGTGACAGATACTCGGATACTCTGATGGGCTGGTGACAGGTACTCGGGTAGTCAGATGGGCTGGTGACAGGTACTCAGGTATGCAGATGCACTGGTGACAGGAACTCAGATGGGCTGGTGACAGGTACTTGGGTACTCAGATGGGCTAGTCACAGGTACTTAATGTACTCTGATGGGCTGGTGACAGATACTCAGGTAATCTGATGATCTGGTGACAGGTACTTGGGTACTCTGATGGGCTGGACACAGCTACTCGGGTACTCTGATGTGCTGATAACAGGTACTTTGGTACTTTGATGGGCTGGTGAGAAGTACTCAGGGACTTTGATGGGCTGGTGACAAACTTGGGTACTCTGATGGGCTGGTGACAGGTACTTGGGTAGTCAGATGGGCTGGTGACAGGTACTCAGGTATGCAGATGCACTGGTGACAGGTACTTGGGTACTCAGATGGGCTGGTGACAGGTACTTGGTAAACTCTGATGGGCTGCTGACAGGTACTTGGGTACTCTGGTGGGCTGCTGACGGGTACTTGGGTACTCTGGATGGTGACAGGTACTCGGGTACTCTGATGGGCTGGTGACAGGTACTCGGGTACTCTGATGGGCTGGTGACAGGTACTTGGGTACTCTGATGGGCTGGTGACAGGTGCTTGGGTACTCTGATGGGCTGGTGACAAGTACTCTGGTACTCTGATGGGCAGCTGACAGGTACTTGGGTACTCTGGGTGGTGACAGGTACTTGGGTACTCAGATGGGCTGGTGACAGGTACTTGGTAAACTCTGATGGGCTGGTGACAGTTACTCAGGTAATCTGATGATCTGGTGACAGGTACTTGGGTACTATGATGGGCTGCTGACAGGTACTTGGGTACTCTTATGGGTTGGTGACAGCTTCTCGGGTACTCTGATGGGCTGATAACAGGTACTTTGGTACTTTGATGGGCTGGTGAGAAGTACTCAGGTACTTTGATGGGCTGGTGGCAATACTCGGGTACTCTGATGGGCTGGTGACAGGTACTCGGGTAGTCAGATGGGCTGGTGACATGTACTCAGGTATGCAGATGCACTGGTGACAGGTACTTGGATACTCAGATGGGCTGGTGACAGGTACTTGGTAAACTCTGATGGGCTGGTGACAAGTTCTCAGGTACTCTGATGGGCTGCTGACAGGTACTTGGGTACTCTGGATGGTGACAGGTACTCGGGTACTCAGATGGGCTGGTGACAGGTACTTGGTAAACTCTGATGGGCTGGTGACAGGTACTTGGGTACTCTGATGGGCTGGTGACAAGTACTCGGGTACTCTGATGGGCTGCTGACAGGTACTCAGGTATGCAGATGCTCTGGTGACAGGTACTTGGGTACTCAGATGGGCTGGTGACAGGTACTTGGTAAACTCTGATGGGCTGGTGACAAGTACTTGGGTATTCTGATGGGCTGCTGACAGGTACTTGGGTACTCTGGATGGTGACAGGTACTCGGGTACTCAGATGAGCTGGTGACAGGTACTTGGTAAACTCTGATGGGCTGATGACAGGTACTCGGGTACTCTGATGGGCTGGTGACATGTACTTGGGTACTCTGATGGGCTGGTGACAAGTACTCGGGTACTCTGATGGGCTAGTGACAGGTACTTGGGTACTCTGGGTGGTGACAGGTACTCAGGTACTCTGATGGGCTGGTGACAGGTACTCGGGTACTCTGATGGGCTGGTGACAGGTACTTAGGTACTCTAATGGGCTGCTGACAGGTACTTGGTTACTCAGATGGGCTGGTGACAGGCAATTGGTAAACTCTGATGGGCTCGTGACAGGTACTCGGGTAATCTGATGGGCTGGTGACAGGTACTTGGGTACTCTGATGGACTGGTGACAGGTACTCGGGTACTCAGATGCGCTGGTCACAGCTACTCCGTGTACACTGATGGGCTCGTGGCAGGTACTCGGGTACTTTGTTGGGCTGGTGACAGGTACTCTGATACTTTAATAGGCTGGTGACAGGTACTCAGGTGTTTTGATGGGCTGGTGAAAAGTACTCAGGTACTCTGATGCGCTAGTGACAGGTACTTTGATTGGCTAATGACAGGTACTTAGGTACTCTGATGGGCTGGTGACAGGTACTCGGGTAGTCAGATGGGCTGGTGACAGTTAATGAGGTATGCAGATGCACTGGTGACAGGTACTCAGATGGGCTAGTCACAGGTACTTGGTGTACTCTGATGGTCTGGTGACAGGTACTCGGGTACTCTGTGGGTTCTGGTGTCAGGTACTCAGATTGTTTTGTGACAGTTACTCAGGTACTCTGATGATCTGGTGACAGGTACTTGGGTACTCTGATGGGCTGGTGACAGGTACTTGGGTGCTCTTATGGGCTGGTGACAGCTACTCAGGTATACAGGCTGGTGACAGGTACTCAAGTACTTTGATGTGCTGGTGAGAAGTACTCACGGACTTTGATGGGCTGGTGACAAGTACTCGGGTACTCTGAAGGGCTGGTGACAGGTACTCGGGTATATAGGCTGGTGACCGGTACTGAGGTACTCTGATGGGCTTGTGAAAGGTACTCGGTTACTCAGATGGGCTTGTGACAGGTATTCAGGTACTCAGATGGGCTATTGACAGCTACTCGGGTACTCAGGTGGGCTGATGACAGTTACTTGGATACTCTGATGGGCTGGTGACAGGTACTCGGGTACTCTGTTGGGCTGCTGACAGGTACTCAGGTAATTAGATGCGCTGGTGACAGCTACTCGGGTTCTCTGATGAGCTAATAACACGTACTTTGGTACTTTGATGGGCTGGTGAGAAGTACTCAGGGACTTTGATGGGCTGGTGACAGGTACTAGAGTACACAGTTGGGCTGGGGACAGGTGCTTGGCTACTCTGATGGGCTGGATACAGGTACTTGGATACTCTGATGGGCTGGTGACAGGTACTCGGGTTCTCAGATGCACTGGTGACAGGTACTCGAGGACTTTGTTGGGCTATTGACAGGTACTTGGGTACTTTGAAGGCCTAGTGACAGGTACTCGGGTACCCTAATGGGCTGGTGACAGTTACACAGGTACACTGATGGGCTGGTGACAGGTACTTGGGTACTCTGTGCTGGTGAGAGCTACTTAGCTACTCAGATGGGCTGGTGACAGGTACTCGGGTACTCAGGTTGGCTGGTGATCGGTACTCTGTTAGGCTGGTTACAGGTAATTTGATGGGCTGGTGGCAGGTACTCAGGTACTCAGTGACAGTGTTGTAGAAATTTAGGATATGTTAATTATTGTCACAGTGTCTCCCAGTGTCGGTTTACCGGTATACGCTGTGTATAGCGAATATGGCTTTAACCGATATTGAGGACAGGCCACTTACAATGGAAACCTTCCATTATTTGGTAACCACACGCTACCTGCCCGATCATCCCGGCCGGCAGGTGCTCTGAGCGGTTAACGCGGGTGCTAACGCTAGTCCGGATCTTTGAGGTGCGATGCAAATTCTGTGGCGTGGGTGTATTACTGTCAATCAGGGGCCTCTGTATTATGTACAGATTGATCTGCTTGGCAGCGATGTACTTGCGGTATGGAATCAGTATTGACTTTTCTGTAAGGATAATGATCTGTAAGCTTTCTGTCGCATCTGATCAATGTGGCAGAAATCTACAGCTATATTCCTTTGTGCATAATTTACCCTTTAATGGAACAGTAGTATAATCACTATGAGATATAGTTCATAGAGCTGTATTTGATAGTGATTCGTTGTAATGGCAGTTCAGGCTTTGCATGCATGGCGTTTTGCTTGGAGGGCCTCTGTGAGATAACGCGTTGGTTTCAATGGAAGCCATGTTTCCACATGGCTTTCATTGTTCTCTGGAGTCTGTGATCTCCACCCACCCAACGGCTGTTGCTCATTCAGGCCTGCCAGTCATTCCACATGCATGCACGCCTCTTCTATTATATCATTTGAACATAAACAAGTGTGTCATTGGTTGTTGTTTTTATTGAGTTCATGTCATGTGACTGTGACTTGGAAGCTGATTGTGAAGCCAGCAGGTCCTTTTGTTATCCATGTCTGAATCATATAAATTAAAGCAGCAAGCATTGATAGGCAGGGTTGTTTTTCGAGCTTGCAATGTGAAAACAGCTATGGTGTCTGTCTTACTTGCTTTAACACGAGTGCAGTCAAATGCATTATGCAAAATAGCTGAAAAGTGCGCTTATTAGCGCAGGCAAAATATAATGCACACAAGGTATTATAATTGCCCCCACAGATGGCGAGCCAGAGAATTTTAGGAGCCTACAGAAGTTTCCTTCACAGCGGACCGAAGGGAGGAAGTGATCCGGACAGGACATCAAAACAGCCGGCTATTGGTAAAACCAATTTTATTAAAATTTTTGAAATCTTTTGTTGTCCTGAGTCCAGGATGTTGCTTTCTCTGTCCGCTGTGTCAGGTAAATTCTGCTTTGCTAAAAGAACCTGTTTTTCCTCTTTTTTGCATAATGGCGGGGTTTTAATTGTATGTTATCATTGTAGTTAGGTCTATTGATTAGGAAGATAGCTATACTTGTCCTCTATATGTCCTAATCAATACACCTAAAGCGTGTGTTATGAGTAACTGTATGCTTTGAGTGCATGATCGGTGTGTGTGTTTTATGAATATGCTTTGCTATGAGTATGATTATTAATATGCTTTGAGTGCATGATCGGTGTGTATGATTATGGATATGCTTTGAATGCGTGATCTGTATCAGTGTTGTGTGTGTTATTTTGTAATTTTGGCGGTAATTCGTTTAAGCGTTCGTTTGGAGTCTCAGATTGTTAAGTCAGTTTGTAAGGGGAGAGATTTCAGTTTGTGCTGCTTTTGGTGGGAATGGTGTAAGTTACCACCATTTTGTTGTAAAATTGTTACAATTTCAATTTTTGTTTCTGCTGAACTTTGGTTCTGGCTGAAATTATTCTGCGTTTGGACCAAAGTTCAGCATTTTGTGGAATTAAGTAATTGTCTGCAGGAATTTCAGTGTCTGGTTTTAATTGCTTTGTTTTTGTGTAATATTTCAGTCTCAAGTGAAAATAGTTTGTTATTGTACTGAATTCTATTTCCAGTAGAATCATTTTGGTTGTAATGTTTAATTTGTTGTTTTGCGGAGTCCCAGCTGTAACTCAGTTTTTGGTAGAGACAATCAATAGACTGTTAGACGGCTATTTAGCTTTAAGTTTGAAACCTAGTTAACATTACAGTGTATAGAGGTCTTTTTGTGCTGTGTTTGCTTACGGATTGCGCCTTTTTCATAAAGCATGTGTATGTGCAGAGTTTTGATTTGTTGGCGGCAGATTTAGTTTAGACACAGTATTGTAATCGTAAAGAGGTTTTGTGCTTTTTACACTGTAATTCAGCTCTGGTTCTGTCTGTTTATAGTACAACTCATTTGTTAACCTGTTCCCTACCGAGTCATTGTAAAATGACGTCTGCAGGGAACCTCCGTCGATCCGGGACGACGTCATATGACGTCTTTCCCTTCTCGCTGCTACTGCGGGCCCCTGGGATCGATCGTGTGCCGGGGGGTCGTGTCCCCCCCCGATCGGGGTAAAGAGCCAATAAAATTGGCTCTTTACCACGTGACCGGCTGTGTCCAATCACAGCCGGTCACTACCGACCTCCCCGTGCACGCTGCTTGTGGGCGCGTGACGCGGCGATCGGGGCTGAGGCTTGTCCCTCGGACAAAGCCTAGCTCCGATCAGTGCAAAGAGCCAATAGAATTGGCTCTTTACCACATGACCAGCTGTGTCACCAGTCCACTGTCCATGAACCCATGAGACTACCCGACCCTATCCATGAAACTACCCCACCACTGTCCATGAGAAATAATCCCCCCACTAGTCACACGAACCACATGTGTCACCCGACATTGCTCGACAATGGCGTTAGAAGGACAGTGTGTGCTAGCCACACACTGTCCCTCTTGGCGCCATTGTCGAGCAATGGTGCCAAACACATGTAGTGTACTGGCCGACACTAACTGTGTCGACCAGTACACCATTTCTCGGTTAAGATAACCGAGAAACGTGACTAGCCTCGATCCGAAACAGGCTCCCTGTTCGGAGTCGGGGCTAGCGGCGCAGTGCGCGG
>BLSH010100011.1:125517-136241 GCA_018402905.1 Glandirana rugosa | reverse complement strand
CATTTACAGTGGTCGGGTAGTCTCAGATGGGCTATTGACAGCTACTCGGGTACTCTGGGTGGTGACAGGTACTCGGGTACTCAGATGGGCTGGTGACAGGTACTCGGGCACTCTGATGGGCTGGTGACATTTACTCGGGTACTCTGATGGGTTGGTGACAGGTACTCTGGGCTGCTGACAGGTACTGGGGTGCTTAGATGGGCTGGTTTCAGGTACTCGGGTAATCTGATGGGCTGCTGACAGGTACTTTGGTACTTTGATGGGATGGTGAGAAGTACTCAGGGACTCTAATACACTAGTGACAGGTACTTTGATTGGCTAATGACAGGAACTCGGGTACTCTGATGGGGCTGGTAACAGGTACTCGGGTAGTCAGATGGGCTGGTGACAGGTACTTGGGTACTCAGATGGGCTGGTGACAGGTACTTGGGTACTCAGATGGGCTAGTCACAGGTACTTGGTGTACTCTGTTGGGCTGGTGACAGGTACTTAGGTACTTTGATGGGCTGGTGACAGGTACTCAGATTGTTGGTGATAGTTACTCAGTTACTCTGATGATCTGGTGACAGGTGCTTGGGTACTCTGATGGGCTGGTGACAGGTACTAGGGTACCCTGATGGGCTGGTGACAGGTACTCGGGTACTCAGATGCACTAGTGACAGGTACTCGGGTACTCTGATGGGCTTGTTACAGCTACTCGGGTACTCTGATGGGCTGATAACATTTACTTTGGTACTTTGATGGGCTGGTGAGAGGTACTCAGGTACTTTGATGGGCTGGTGACAAGTACTCAGGTACTTTGATGGGCTGGTGACAAGTACTCAGATTGTTTTGTGACAGTTACTCAGGTACTCTGATGATCTGGTGACAGGTACTTGGGTACTCTGATGGGCTGGTGACAGTTACTCAGCTACTCTGATGATCTGGTGAAAGGTACTTGGGTACTCTGATGGGCTGGTGACAGTTACTCAGGTACTCTGACGTGCTGCTGACAGGTACTTTGGTACTTAGATGGGCTGGTGACTGTTGTAGAAATTTAGGATATGTTTATTATGTATTGTCACAGTGTCTCCCAGTGTCAGTTTACTGATATTCGCTGTGTACAGCGAATATGGCTTTAACCGATATTGCGGACAGGCCATTTACAATGGAAACCTTCCATTATTTGATAACCACACGCTACCGCCCGATCATCCCGGCCAGCAGGCGCCCTGAGCGGTTAACGCTGGAGCAAACGCCAGTCCGGATCTTTGAGGTACGATGCACATTCCATGGCGTGCGTGTATTACGGTCAATCGGGGGGCCCCTGTATTATGTACAGATTGATCTGCTTGGCGGCGATGTACTTGCGGTATGGAATCAGTATTGCCTTTTATGTAAGGATAATGATCTGTAAGCTTTCTGTTGCATCTGATCAATGTGACAGAAATCTACAGCTATATTCCTTTGTGCATAATTTACCCTTTAATGGAACAGTATTATAATCGCTTTGGAGTATAGTTCATAGAGCTGTATTTGATAGTGATTCGTTGTAATGGCAGTTCGGGGCTTTGCATGTATGGCGTTTTGCTTGGAGGGCCTCTGTGAGATAACGCATTGGTTTCAATGGAAGCCATGTGGGAACATGGCTTCCATTGTTATCTGGAGTGTTCATCTCCACCCACCCAACAGCTGTGACTCAAGCCATTCCACATGCATGCACGCCTCTTCTATTGTATCGTTTGAATATAAACAAGCGTGTCATTGGTTGGTGGTTTGTATTGAGCTCATGTCATGTGACTGTGCCTTGGAGGCTGATTGGCTGATTGTGAAGCCACTAAGTCCTTTTGTTATCCAAGTCTGAATGATATAAATTAAAACACCAAGCATTGAAAGGCAGGACAGCTATTGGTAAAACCAATTTCATTTCAATTTTTGAAATCTTTTGTTGTCCTGAGTCCAGGATGTTGCTTTCTCTCTCCCCTGAATCAGGTAAATTATGCTTTGCTAAAAGAACCTGTTTTTCCTCTTTTTTGCATAATGGCGGGGTTTTTAATTTTATGTTATCATGGTAGCTAGTTATGTCCTCTATAGGTCCTAATCAATACACCTAAAGTTTGTGTTATGTGTAACTGTATGCTTTGAGCGCGTGATCGGTGTGTATGATTATGGATATGCTTTGAATGCGTGATCTGTATCAGTGTTGTGTGTGTTATGTTGTAATTTTGGCGGTAATTCGTTTAAGCGTTCGTTTGGAGTCTCAGATTGTATAGTCAGTTTTTAAGGGGAGAGATTTCAGTTTGTGCTGCTTTTGGCGGGAATGGCATCTGAATTTCAGCTGGTAAGTTACCACCATTTTGTTGTAATGTTTAATTTGTTGTTTTGCGGAGTCCCAGCTGTAACTCAGTTTTTGGTAGAGACAATCAATAGACTGTTAGACAGGTGATGTGCCACATTGAGGGAACTCTTACGTACGGCCTGTAGCGCCTCCTCCCACTCCTCATCCTCAAATCGCCCCACATCATTTTCCCATTTACTCACTATCTTCTGTGGGAATCTAACCTGCGATGCCACCTGTAACATCGAGTAGCATTGGGAGATGAAGCCTTTTGGAGTGGAGACCTCTGTCATGTATTGGAATATGGGGGTCAGTGAAGGCTCCCACGCGGTCGCACCTCCCTGCGTCCTTACAGCGTGTGCTAATTGCATATAGTAGAAGCGCGAAACTGCTCCCTCAGCTCTGAAAAGGGGCGCAGGCTTCCGCCAACAAAAAGATGCTGCAGGTGTGTGACCCCATACCTCCTCCACCGAGCCCCACAAGTTAATGACGTCAGTTCTCCATAGTGCCTGTTGTCCCATATGGGACTGTGGTTCGTGAATCCCTCCACATTTTGCATCTGCCTGGCCTTATTCCATACTTTCTGCATTAGGACATAGGTAGGGTATCGTTTATTAGACTTAGCGTACGCCATGGCCTCTAACCCCTCAGCTACCCCTCCCATCCCTGACACATGTCTCATCAGGGCCTTGATGGGATCTACCACTCCCTGCTGATCCGGAGCCATGGCTCTGGCAATGTGCTGCAGCTGTGCTGCCAGGTAGTAGAGCCAGGGGTTAGGGAGCGCCAATCCCCCCTACTCCCTAGACCTCTGGAGCTGCTCCAGCTTTACTCGTGGAGGATGCCCCAGCCACAAAAGGCACCTAAACCTTACATTAATTATCCCAAAGAATCGGAGGGAACCACCATGGGACTGTTGTGTAGGATATATAAAAGTTGTGGCATAACCACCATCTTTATTTAGTTCACCCAGCCTACCATGGACATTTTTAATCTTACCCAAACCTTGATCTTAGCTCTAAGTTTGTCCAACAAGGGTAAAAGGTTTAGTTTGAGATAGTCCCCCGTCTGTGATGTTACATATATTCCCAAATACTTGAGCCTAGACGTCACTGGGATGTCCTGCATCGACTCTCCCTGATCGACTATATTAGTATCTAGCGGCATGAGGGAAGATTTCGTCCAGTTGATTACTAAGCCTGAGTAAACTCCGAACTCCTTAATGACTTTCATAGCCTCTTGCAGAGAGTTTCTTGTATCCCCCAACAGTAACATGGTATCATCTGCATTCAACATCAGTTTATCTTGCAGGTTGCCATATCCAAACCCAGTAATACGGGAGTTGGACCGAATCAACTTGGCCATTGGTTCAATGGCCATGGCAAACAACAAGGGGGAGAGAGGACATCCCTGACGAGTTCCCCGAGACAGTGTAAATGGTTTGGAGATACTCCCTCCCTCCCTAATAGTGGCCTGTGGGGCACTGTACAAAAGCTGAACCCAGGTCAAGAAGATGGCTCCAACCCCAAATTTATCCATAACCCCCTATAGATAGCGCCATTCTATACTGTCAAAGGCCTTATGGGCATCCAGTGACAGTAGAGCTCTGTTCCCCATGTTATCTGACAGAGATTGTAAATTAAGAAAGAGTCTCCGGAGGTTTATGGCCGTGGACTTTTGCAGCATAAAGCCCGACTGATCAGGGTGGATAATTGAGGAGATGACTTTGTTAAGCCTCATGGCCAGCACCTTGGCCAGGAGCTTAACGTCACTCTGCAACAGGGAGATGGGCCTATAAGACCCAGGCTCCAGAGGATCCTTGTCAGGTTTAAGAATGAGTACTATGGCTGCCCTATTCATGGATCTAGGCAATCTGCCCGATTTCCGAGCAAAATTAAGAACTTTAAGCAGCCAGGGGAGAATAATATCCCCATACTGCTTATAAATTTCCACAGGGAGACCATCGTCCCCGGGGGCTTTGTAGTTAGGAGTCAGTCCCACCGCCTCCCGCAGCTCTTCTAACTGAATGGGGGCATCCAAGAGGGCACCCTGGGCAGCAGACAGCCGGGGCAGCGTCATGGTGTGAAGGTAGTTTATCAGCTCATCCTGGGTATACTTACCCCTAGACTGATACAGATTGGAATAAAATTCCACCAGCTGCTGCATGATAGCATCTGGGGTATTTACCATCCTTCCATCGCCAGCTCGAAGGGCGCCAATAGTGGGAGAAGCCTGGGAAGACCTCACTAGCCTGACCAACAGCCTCCCATTCTCTCCCCCTCCTCATAGAACGCCTGTCTATTAAAGAACCGCCTTCTCTCGGCTCCGGAGCGGACAATGCGGTCCAGTGCATCTTGGGCCGCCAGCCACGCTCCCCCATTGGAGTCAGTGGGATCCGCAGTGTATTCTGCTTCTAAATGTAACACCAGTTGTGTGGCCTGGTCTCTCAATGCGGTGGTCCTGGTTTTAATGCCCATGATCTCCTCAGTGAGAGTACCCCTCAAGAAGCATCCCAGGCCGCACATAGGTCGGGATGATCCCCATTTCGCATCCAAAACCCAGCTATCTCCCTCGTCACAAGATCATGAGAGGTGATTAACTGAAGCCAAAAGGGATTGATCCATTGTGGAGCTCTCTGCATAGTGGAGGGCGGCCTAGCGGTCAACTGAAGCAACAGTGGGGAGTGGTCCGATACACTTCTGACCAGGTATTGTATATCCTGGATCACCCTTGACATGGGGGACATGCAGATACATAAATCAATTCTAGAAAGAGACATGTGCGTCTTAGAAAAGCAAGAAAACCTTATTTGATGCGGGTTACGGTCCCTCCATGGATCAACCCACCCCACCTCCTCGGTGAACCCACGCAGCGCCGTTCAGGCGATTTTGTGCCCACTCACCGGAGAGGGGTGTTTGTCCGCGGCGGGATCCATATAACAATTAAAGTCTCCCACCGCCAGCATGGGCACATCAGGATTAAGCATCTGGAAGGCCAGCAGTTTCTCTAGGACCTCTGAATTATATGGAGGGGGTATGTATACTGCGGCTAAAATGCATGTTAATTGGAAAATTCTACACATTAGAAACACATATCTCCCCTCTGCATCTACCACCTGGTCAAACACTTCAAAGTCCACGGCCCTGTGTACCAGAACGCTCACTCCCCTTGAATAGGATGTGTGAATAGAATGACACTGCCACCCTATCCAAGAGAAGCCAACACAGGAAATAGTGTCCTCCACCAGATGTGTCTCTTGTAGGACATAGATAGCAGGTGAGTATTTTCGTAACACATTAAACACCATAGCTCGTTTAAGCGGATCCTGAATCCCTCTAATATTCCATGACACAAGTGGAACTACAGCCATATTTGCTTGGTGGCGTAGCTACTACAAGGCATCCACACTTTGGTACCGACCCCACGCACAGTGGTTCTCAGTGACATCCGACTCCGCAAGAGCCCTGTAATTCGGGAAACAGTCAGATTCATGAAGGCATACCTGAAGTGATACATAGGCCGGCATAATGGTGCCGGTAAACCAACAATGTATAAAACTCCAACCGTCACCAGTCCATAGTGTAGGGCCAAGGCAGTGCCCATGGGCCTGCAAGTGTAGAGGACAGCTGGAGCGCAGCTCTCATGTTGAATTAAGAACAAAAAAGGCATAAACAGCAACAATAGGGGATCGCAACAGGCAATCCAACTTGCTCGCCATAAACTCAAAGCCTGCAGGCAGTGATAAGGTTCATCGTGGTATGGTAATTGGACCGTGACCATTAACCAGTACTCTTGAGCCTTCTCCAATCAGCAGATATCTTCAAGTAACAATTGCTCCCAGCTATAGTTGAAGTATTGCGACTCATGACAGACCTTTCAGTTACGTCTTTCAGCATCTCTCTCTCTTCTATCCCGCCTAAGCACCTGTTTGTTGGCATCAATCCATGCGGAGGCATCTGCGGCCGACTCAAAGAAATGGGCTTGCCCATCCGCCGTTATACGCAATTTTGCAGGGAACAACATGGCGTGGGGGTGCTTGGAGCTTGCGCAATCTGTTTTTCACTTCCCCGAACTTGGACCGGCGCCTCTGGACATCAGCAGAGTAATCAGGGTAGAAGGAGATGCGCACCCCGTTAAATTTTATGTCACATTTTTCCCTGACTAAATGAAGGATAATTTTTTTTATCTTTATAATTGAGTAACCCAGCCAGTATGGTGCGTGGCGGGTGACCAGGCGGGAGGGGTGTGGGGGGCACTCTGTGCCCCCGCTCAACTGAGTAGAGAGGGGTGAACACTTCTTTCCAGAAAATATCTTGCAGCCATCGTTCTATAAAGTCCGTGGGGTCTTTACCCTCCCTCTTTTCCAGGAGTCCCACTATGTGGACATTGTTCTGTCGTAAACGGTTTTCAATATCGTCCGCTTTAAGTTTGTTTGCCCGAGTTGATCTGGCTGTGGACTGGGTATCCCTTATAAGCGGGGCAAGCTTGTCCTCTATGTCGCTGATTCGGCCCTCCGCCGCTGTAGTGCGCTCCCTCAGCTTTTGGAAATCATGACGGATATAACCTATTTCCTCTTTGAGGCCTCCAAACTGGTCTTGTAACGTGTGGGGGGGTTTCTGTGAGCTCATAGCAGAAGACTGTTGTACCTGGATGACAGGCACTAGTGACAAGGTCCAAGTCCATATGGATAAAGTTAGGTCCCTGCTAGGGAGAGCCAGAGCTATAGCCAGTGAAGGTTGGAATCCTTTCTAAAGGGGTTGGGAGATTTTGGGGAGTTCTTGTTTTTTAATCGGATCCTGGTTGAAGGAAGTAGGGGTATATATACTCATGTTGTTTTGTTTCTATTCCTTCTATATGCCATGATGAGATGTTCCTGCTGCCTGATCGATCAAGTCACCAAAGCCCGAGCAGATGACCACATCTTCCTAGCCAAGACAAGAGGTCCCCTGAAGTCCAGCCCATATACCAGATGCTGAGGATTCCAGCGATCGCTATAACCCCCACATCATGCTTTCCCTCTGAGTCATCCCTCCCGAAGAATACGTGTCAACCATGGTTTTCTTTTGTTCAATGGATGGACTGAATGTTTCATTTTTTTCTTTTTGATTGGACTGCTGTTTATGTTTAGAAGATGATCAAGATTCATTGAGGGACACATGAGAGCATATGACAAGAGGGGGAACTGTTGTAGAAATTTAGGATATGTTTATTATGTATTGTCACAGTGTCTCCCAGTGTCGGTTTACCGATATTCGCTGTGTACAGCGAATATGGCTTTAACCGATATTGCGGACAGGCCATTTACAATGGAAACCTTCCATTATTTTATAACCACACGCTACCCGCTCGATCATCCCGGCCAGCAGGCGCCCTGAGCGGTTAACGCTGGAGCAAACGCCAGTCCAGATCTTTGAGGTATGATGCACATTCCGTGGCGCGGGTGAGTTACCGTCAATCGGGGGGCCCCTGTATTATGTACAGATTGATCTGCTTGGCGGCGATGTACTTGGAATGGAATCAGTATTGCCTTTTACGTAAGGATAATGATCTGTAAGCTTTCTGTTGCATCTGATCAATGTGACAGAAATATACAGCTATATTCCTTTGTGCATAATTTACCCTTTAATGGAACAGTAGTATAATCGCTATGGAATATAGTTCATAGAGCTGTATTTGATAGTGATTCGTTGTAATGGCAGTTCGGGGCTTTGCATGCATGGCATTTTGCTTGGAGGGCCTCTGTGAGATAATGCATTGGTTTCAATGGAAGCCGTGTTTCCACATGGCTTCCATTGTTATCTGGAGTGTTCATCTCCACCCACCCAACAGCTGTGACTCAAGCCATTCCACATACATGCACGCCTCTTCTATTGTATCGTTTGAATATAAACAAGTGTGTCATTGGTTGGTGGTTTGTATTGAGCTCATGTCATGTGACTGTGCCTTGGAGGCTGATTGGTTGATTGTGAAGCCACTAAGTCCTTTTGTTATCCATGTCTGAATGATATAAATTAAAACACCAAGCATTGAAAGGCAGGACTGTTTTTTGAGCTTGCAATGTGAGAACAGCTATGGTGTCTGTCTTACTTGCTTTAACACGAGTGCACTCAAATGCATTATGCAAACGAGCTGAAAAGTGTGCTTATTAGCGCAGGCAAAATATAATGCATACAAGGTATTATAATTGCCCTTACAGTGACAGGTACTCGGGTACTCAGATGGGCTGATAACAGGTACTTTGGTACTTTGATGGGCTGGTGAGTAGTACTCAGGGACTTTGATGGTCTAATGACAGGTACTCGGGTATACAGGCTGCTGACAGGTACGCTGATGGGCAAGAGGCAGGTACTCGGTTACTCAGATGGGCTGGTGACAGATACTCGGGTACTTAGATGGGCTGGTGACAGGTACTCGGGTACTCTGATGGCTTGATGACAGCTACTCGGGTACTCTGATGGGCTGATAACAGGTACTTTGGTACTTTGATGGGCTGGTGAGAAGTACTCGGTTACACAGATGGGCTGGTGACAGGTGCTTGGCTACTCTGATGGGCTGGTGACAGGGACTCGGGTACTCAGATGGGTTGGTGACAGGTACTCTGGTACACATATGGGCTGGTGACAGGTGATTGGCTACTCTGATGGGCTGGTGACAGGGACTCAGGTACTCTGATGGGCTGGTGACAGCTACTCGGGTACTCTGATGTGCTGCTGACAGGTACTTTGGTACTTAGATGGGCTGGTGACAAGTACTCGGGTACTCAGATGGGCTGATAACAGGTACTTTGGTACTTTGATGGGCTGGTGAGACGTACTCAGGGACTTTGATGGTTTAGATGACAGGTACTCGGGTATACAGGCTGGTGACAGGTACGCTGATGGGCAAGAGGCAGGTACTCGGTTACTCAGATGGGCTGGTGACAGGTACTCGGGTAATCAGATGGGTTATTGAAAGCTACTCAGGTACTCTGGGTGGTGACAGGTACTTGGGTACTGAGATGGGCTGTTGACAGGTACTTAGTGTACTCTGATGGGCTGGTGACAGGTACTTGGGTACTCTAATGGGCTGGTGATAAGTACTCGGGTACTCTGATGGGCTGGTGACAGGTACTCGGGTACACAGATGTGCTGGTAACAGATACTCGGGTACACAGATGGGCTGGTGACAGGTTCTTGGCATCAGAGTACCAGAGTACATGTCACCAGACCATTAGAGTACCCAAGTATTTGTAACCAGTCCATCAGAGTACCCAAGTACCCAGAGTACTGTTGGGCTGGTGACAGGTACTTGGGTACTCAGATGGACTATTGAAAGCAACTCCGGTACTCTGGGTGGTGACAGGTAACTCGGGTACTCTGATAGGCTGATAACAGGTACTTTGGTACTTTCATGGGCTCATGAGTAGTACTCAGGGACTTTGATGGGCTCGTGACAATACTCGGTTACTCTGATGGGCTGGTGACAGGTACTCAGGTATACAGGCTGGTGACAGGTACTCGGGTACTCTGATGGTCTGGTGACAGGTACTCGGGGACTTTCATTTTCCTAGTGACAGGTACTCAGGTACCTTGATGGGCTGGTGACAGGTACTTGGGTACTCTGATGGACTGGTGACAGATACTCGGGTACTCAGATGGGCTGGTGACAGGTACTCAGATGGGATGGTGAAAGGTACTCAGGTACTTTGATGGGCTGGTGACAGGTACTCAGGTACTCTCATGGGCTAGTGACAGGTACTCGGGTACTCTGATGGTCTGGTTACAGGTACTCTGATTGGCTGGTGACAGGTACTGATATACAGGCTTTTGACAGTTACTCAGGTACTCTGATGGGCTGAGACAGGTACTCGGTTACTCAGATGGGCTGGTGACAGGTCCTCGGGTACTCAGATGGGCTATTGACAGCTACTTGGGTACTTCTGGTAACGTCATGGACTCATGGAAAGTGGTCGGGTAGACTCCTCGGTTCGTGGACAGTGGTCGGGTAGACACATGGACTCATGGACAGTGGTCGGGTAGTCTCATCGGTTCTTGGATAGTGGTCGGGTAGACACATGGTCTCATGGACAGTGGTCGGGTAGTCTCATCGGTTCTTGGATAGTGGTCGGGTAGACACATGGGCTCATGAACAGTGGTCGTGTAGACACATGGACTCATGGACAGTGGTCGGGTAGTCTCATGGACTCATGAATAGTAATCGGATAGTCTCATGGACTCATGGACAGTGGTCGGGTAGTCTCGTGTGGTTCATGGACAGTGGTCGGTTAGAGTCATGGGTTCATCGACAGTGTTGAGTCTCATGGGTTCATCGACAGTTATCGGGTAGACTCATGGGCTCCTGGACAGTGGTCGGGTAGACTCATTGGCTCATGGACAGAGTCGGGTAGTCTCATGGACTCATTGACAGT
>BLSH010100011.1:100121-111365 GCA_018402905.1 Glandirana rugosa | reverse complement strand
CCGCCCTTCACATGCCGATGGTTAATTACCTTCCAAAGGTAACATTCACCAGACAGGAGTTATAGCCAATTTCGGTGTAAGCGATATGCGTCGCTTATGACCATTTGGCTGTGACCCTCTGTGACACTGTTATGTATCAATTGTATAGGATTTAAAGATGTTGTCAAGGGGGAGAACAGTATACGAGGGTACACAGGGAGTAGTGTTTAGAAGATGATCAAGATTCATCGAGGGACACATGGGAGCATATGACAAGAGGGGGAACTGTTGTAGAAATTTAGGATATGTTAACTATGTATTGTCACAGTGTCTCCCAGTGTCGGTTTACCAGTATTCGCTGCGTATAGCGAATGTGGCTTTAACCGATATTGAGGACAGACCACTTACAATGGAAACCTTCCATTAATTGGTAGCCGTACACTTCCCGCCCAATTATCCCAGCTGGCAGGCGCTCTAAGCAGTTAACGCTGGAGCGTATCTTTGTCCGGTCCGGATCTTTGTGGTGCGATGCACATTCCATGGAGCGGGTGTATTACCATCAATCGGGGGGCCCCTATATTATGTACAGATTGATCTGCTTGGTGGCGATGTACTTGCGGAATGGAATCGGTATTGCCTTTTATGTAAGGATAATGATCTGTAAGCTTTCTGTCGCATCTGATCAATGCGGCAGAGATACACAGCTATATTCCTTTGTGCATAATTTACCCTTTAATGGAACAGTAGTATAATCACTATGGAGTATAGTTCATAGAGCTGTATTTAATAGTGATTCGTTGTAATGGCAGTTCGGGCTTTGCATGCATGGCGTTTTGCTTGGAGCGCCTCTGTGAGATAACGCGTTGGTTTCAATGGAAGCCATGTTTCCACATGGCTTTCATTATTCTCTGGAGTCTGTGATCTCCACCCACCCAACGGCTGTGACTCATCCAGGCCGGCCAGTCATTCCACATGCATGCACGCCTCTTCTATTGTATCGTTTGAATATAAACAAGTGTGTCATTGGTTGCTGTTTTGTATTGAGCTCATGTCATGTGACTGTGCCTTGAAGGCTGATTGTGAAGCCACCAAGTCCTTTTGTTATCCCTGTCTGAGTCATATCAATTAAAGCAGCAAGCATTGCTAGGGAGGACTGTTTTTCAAGCTTGCAATGTGAGAACAGCCATGGTGTCTGTCTTACTTGCTTTAACACGAGTGCACTCAAATGCATTATGTAAAAGCGCTGAAAAGTGCGCTTATTAGCGCAAGCGAAATATAATGCACACCAGGTATTATATTTGCCCTCACACAGTTACTCAGAATGGCTGGTTACAGGTACTTGGGTACTCTGATGGGCTGGTGACATGTACTCGGGTACTCTGATGGGCTGGTGACAGGTACACAGGTACTCTAATGGACTGGTGACAGGTACTCGGGTACTTTGGTAGGCTTGTGACAGGTACTCGGATACTCTGATGGGCTGGTGACAGGTACTCTGATGGTCTGGTGACAGGTACTCAGTGTACTCTGATGGGCCGGTGACAGGTACTCTGATGGGTTGGTGACAGGTACTCGGGTACTCTGAGGGCTGGTGGCAGGTACTCAGGTACTCTGATGGGCTGGTGACAGGTACTTGGGTACTCTGATGGGCTGGTGACAGGTATTCGGGCACTTTGATGGACAGGTGACAGGTAATCTGGTATTCAGATGGGCTAGTGACAGGTTCTTGCGTATTTGGGTACTCTGTTTGGGTGGTGACGGGTACTCGGGTACTCTGATGGTCTGGTGACAGATACTTAGGTACTCTGATGTGCTGGTGAGAGCTACTCAGGTACTCATATGGGCTGGTGACATGTACTCTGTTGGGCTGGTGACAGGTACTCAGGTATTTTGATGGGCTGGTGAAAAGTACTCGGGTACTCTGATGCGCTAGTGACAGGTACTTAGATTGGCTAATGACATGTACTCGGGTACTCTGATGGGCTGGTGACAGGTACTCAGGTAGTCAGATGGGCTGGTGACAGGTACTCAGGTATGCAGATGCACTGGTGACAGGTACTCAGATGGGCTGGTGACAGGTACTTGCGTACTCAGATGGGCTAGTCACAGGAACTTGGTGTACTCTGTTGGGCTGGTGACAGGAACTCAGGTACTTTGATGGGCTGGTGACAGGTACTCAGATTGTTTGGTGACAGTTACTCAGGTACTCTGATGATCTGGTGACAGGTGCTTGGGTACTCTGATGGGCTGGTGACAGGTACTCAGGTTCCCTGATGGGCTGGTGACAGGTACTCGGGTACCCTGATGGGCTGGTGACAGGTACTCGGGTACCCTGATGGGCTGGTGACAGGTACTCGGGTACTCTGATGGGCTGATAACAGGTACTTTGGTACTTTGATGGGCTGGTGAGAAGTACTCAGGGACTTTGATGGGCTGGTGACAAGTACTCAGGTACTCTGATGGGCTGGTGATAGGTTCTCGGGTATACAGGCTGGTGACAGGTACTCGGGTACTCTGATGGTCTGGTGACAGGTACTTGGTTACTCAGATGGGCTGGTGACAGGTACTTGGGTACTCTGTTGGGCTGGTGACAGGTACTCGGGTACTCAGATGTGCTGGTGACAGCTACTCGGGTACTCTGATGGGCTGATAACAGGTACTTTGATGGGCTGGTGAGAAGTACTCAGGGACTTTGATGGGCTGGTGACAAGTACTCGGGTACTCTGATGGGCTGGTGACAGGTGCTCAGGTATACAGGCTGGTGACAGGTACTCGGGTACCCTGATGGTCTGGTGACAGGTACTCGGTTACTCAGATGGGCTGGTGACAGGTACTTGGGTACTCTGTTGGGCTGGTGACAGATACTCAGGTACTTTAATGAGCTGGTGACAGGTACTTGGGTACTCAGATGGTTTGGTCATAGTTACTCAGGTACTCTGATGGGCTGGTGACAGGTACTTGCGTACTCTGATGGGCTGGTGACAGGTACTCGGGTACTCTGATGGGCTGGTGACAGCTACTCAGGTACTCTGATGGGCTGGTGACAGGTACTCGGGTACTCTGATGGGCTGGTGACAGGTACTCAGGTACTCTGATGGGCTGGTGACAGGTACTCAGGTACTCTGATGGGCTAGTGACAGCTACTCGGGTACCCTGATGGGCTGGTGACAGCTATTCGGGTACTCTGGCTGGTGACAACTACTCGGGTACTCTGATGGGCTGGTGACAGGTACTTGGGTACTCAGATGGGCTGGTGACAGGTACTCGGGTACTCTGATGGGCTTCTGACAGGTACTTGGGTACTCAGAAGGGCTGGTGAAAGGTGCTCGGGTACTCTGATGGGATGGTGACAGGTACTCAGGTACTCAGATGGGCTACTCAGGTACTTGGGTACTCAGATGGGCTATTGACAGCTACTCGGGTACTCTGATTAGGTGGTGACAGGTACTCGGGTACTCTGATGGTCACATGACAGGTACTCGGGTACTCTGATGGTCACATGACAGGTACTCGGTACTCTGATGGTCACATGACAGGTACTTGGGTACTCTGATGGGCTGGTGACAGGTACTCTGGTACACAGATGTGATGGTGACAGGTACTCGAGTACACAGATGGGCTGGGGAAAGGTGCTTGGCTACTCTGATGGGCTGGTTACAGGGACTCTGGTACTCAGATGGGCTGGTGACAGGTACTCGGGTACACAGATGGGCTGGTGACAGGTGCTTGGCTACTCTGATGGGCTGGTGACATATACTCAGGTACTCAGATGGGCTGGTGACAGGTACTCAGTGTACTCTGATGGGATGGTGAAAGGAACTCGGGTACTTTGATGGGCTGGTGACAGGTACTCAGGTACTCTCATGGGCTAGTGACAGATACTCTGGTATTCCGATGGTCTGGTTACAGGTACTCGGGTGCTCTGATGGGCTGGTGACAGATACTCGGTTACTTTGATGGGCAAGTGGCAGGTGTTTGGGTACTCAGGTGGGCTGGTGACAGGTACTCGGGTACTCTGTTGGGCTGGTGACAGGTACTCGGGTACTCTGATGGTTTGGTGACAGTTACCCAGGTACTCTGATGAGCTGGTGACAGGTACTCTGATACTCTAATGGGCTGGTGACAGTTACTTGGGTACTCTGATGGACTGGTGACAGGTACTCGGATACTCTGATGGGCTGGTGACAGGTATTTGGGTACTCTGATGGGTTGGTTGCAGGTACTTGGGTTCTCTCATGAGCTGGTGACAGGTACTCGAGTACTCTGTTGGGCTGGTGACAGGTACTCAGGTACTTTTGATGGGCTGGTGACAGGTACTCAGATGGATTGGTGACAATTACTCAGGTACTCAGAATGGCTGGTTACAGGTACTTGGGTACTCTGATGGGCTGCTGACAAGTACTCTGGTACTCTGATGGGCTGGTGACAGGTACACGCGTACTGTAATGGACTGGCACAAAGAAGAATAAACCCCCTAGGTGGGACTTTAAATAGGTAACCAAACCACTTGATTAAAAAAAAATATATATATGCTTTTATTAATACAGTGTTGGACAGTATCAAATAAACATTCATCCACTGAGGGATGATAAACATGGAAGCGTAAAAACATTAGAATGACATGATTATATTTCACCAAGGATGCTAGGATGTACAGAAGTCGTAAGTATCACAACAGATGTTGCCGTTGTCCGAAGGTGGAATTCGGTACCCAACATATGTTGCGGGTTACGACTGCAGACCCTTCATCAGGGGGTAGTTTACAACGGATGAGCATCCACATACAGTTAAAATCAATATTCTTCAGTGTGAAAAATTGAATGGTGCTTAGGCCAACGGCCAGGTGGACACAGAATATTAAGAATAAGGCCGGAGTCCTATATATGACTCAATAACCATTTGAGTCCACTGTAGCAGAGTAAAGTCCACTTTAGAAGAGTATATACGAAGAGGGGGGGAGAAAAGGAGGAGAAAGGAGGGGAGAGAGGGAAAAAACACGTCAAATTCCGCACCTCCATTCAGAATCCAAAATGGTAATGGAAATTGAATCACCGATGGGATCTGCCAACGGGATAGACTCCACACACCCCATTTAGTTCCTGCCAGTTACAGCGTCAAAGCTCCCCACCTCCAGATTATGCCATACATAATGGACTGGCGACAGGTACTCAGGTACTTTGGTAGGCTGGTGACAGGTACTCGGATACTCTGATGGGCTGGTGACAGGTACTCAGTGTACTCTGATGGGCTGGTGACAGGTACTCTGATGGGTTGATGACAGGTACTCGGGTACTCTGATGGGCTGGTGGCAGGTACTTGGGTACTCTGATGGGCTGGTGACAGGTATTCGGGTACTTTGATGGACAGGTAATCTGGTATTCAGATGGGCTAGTGACAGGTTCTTGCGTATTCGGGTACTCCGATTAGGTGGTGACAGGTACTCGGGTACTCTGATGGTCTGGTGAGAGCTACTCAGGTACTCATATGGGCTGGTGATAGGTATTCTGTTGGGCTGGTGACAGGTACTCAGGTATTTTGATGGGCTGGTGAAAAGTACTCAGGTACTCTGATGCGCTAGTGACAGGTACTTTGATTGGCTAATGACATGTACTCAGGTACTCTGATGGGCTGGTGACAGGTACTCAGGTAGTCAGATGGGCTGGTGACAGGTACTCAGGTGTGCAGATGCACTGGTGACAGGTACTCTGATGATCTGGTGACAGGTGCTTGGGTACTCTGATGGGCTGGTGACAGCTACTCGGGTACTCTGATGAGCTGATTACAGGTACTTTGGTACTTTGATGGGCTGGTGAGAAGTACTCAGGGACTTTGATGGGCTGGTGACAAGTACTGAGGTACTCTGATGGGCTGGTGACAGGTGCTTGGGTTTACAGGCTGGTGACAGGTACTAGGGTACTCTGATGGTCTGGTGACTGGTACTTGGTTACTCAGATGGGCTGATAACCGGTACTTTGGTACTTTGATGGGCTGGTGAGTAGTACTCAGGGACTTTGATGGGCTGGTGACAAGTACTCGGGTACTCTGATGGGCTGGTGACAGGTGCTCAGGTTTACAGGCTGGTGATAGGTACTCGGGTACTCTGATGGTCTGGTGACTGGTACTCGGTTACTCAGATGGGCTGGAGACAGGTACTTGGGTACTCTGTTGGGCTGGTAATAGGTACTCAGGTACTTTAATGGGCTGGTGACAGGTAATTGGGTACTCAGATGGTTTGGTCATAGTTACTCAGGTACTCTGATGGGCTGGTGACAGGTACTTGGGTACTCTGATGGGCTGTTGACAGGTACTCGGTACTCTGATTGGCTGGTGACAGCTGCTCAGGTACTCTGATGGGCTGGTGACAGCTACTCGGGTACTCTGGGTGGTGACAACTACTCGGGTACTCTGATGGGCTGGTGACAGGTACTTGAATGAATGAATGAATGAATGAATGAACTTTATTGCCAGGTATGTTCACACATACGAGGAATTTGTTTTCGTGACAGAAGCTCCACAGTGCAACAAAATGACAGCGACACAACAAAAACACAAAATGGAATAAAAAATTTAAAAATGTAAAAAATTTAAATTTTTTAAAAAAAATACAAATAGGTAGGTAAGGAACGAAAATATACAAATTGACAATGTATGGCAGGTATATTACAATGAGCATTATGTATGTGCAGGTATATTATGTGCAAAAAATGTAAGTGTACGCTTAGTATGTGTGTTAGGTAAATAAGTGTATGTATATATAAATATAAATAGGGTAGTGTGTTACACAGTTTTTTTTTTTTCAATTGTTCATTAGATGGATTGCCTGAGGGAAGAAACTTTTCCTGTGTCTGGTCGTTCTGGTGCTCAGTGCTCTGTAGCGTCGACCAGATGGCAACAGTTCAAAGAGGGAGTGTGCTGGATGTGAGGGGTCCAGAGTGATTTTGCTGGCCCTTTTGCTCACTCTGGATAGATACAGTTCTTGAATAGACGGGAGGGTTGAACCGATGATTCGCTCAGCAGTCTGGACTACCCTCTGTAGTCTTCTGAGGTCAGATTTAGAAGCTGAGCTGAACCAGATAGTTACTGAAGTACAAAGGATGGATTCAATGATGGTGGAGTAGAACTGTTTCAGCAGCTCCTGTGGCAGGTTAAACTTCCTCAGCTGGCGAAGGAAGTACAACCTCTGTTGGGCCTTTTTCAAAATGGAGTCAATGTGAATGTCCCACTTCAGGTCCTGAGAGATAGTGGTGCCCAGGAACCTGAATGACTCCACTGCAGTCACAGTGCTGTTCATGATGGTGAGTGGGGGGAGTTTCTCCTGAAGTCCACGATCATCTCCACTGTTTTGAGTGTGTTAAGATCAAGGTTGTTAAGAGTGCACCAGGCAGCCAGCTCTTTAACCTCCTGTCTGTAAGCAGACTCGTCACCGTCCTGAATGAGGCCCATGAGTGTGGTGTCTGCAAACTTCAGGAGCTTGACAGAGGGGTCCTTAGATGTGCAATCGTTGGTGTACAGGGAGAAGAGCAGTGGGGAGAGAACACAGCCCTGAGGAGCTCCGGTGCTGATTGTGTGGGTGCTGGATGTGTATTTTCCCAGCCTCACTAGCTGCTGCCTGTCTGTCAGGAAGCTGTTGATCCACTGACAGACGGAGGTGGGCACGGAGAGCTGAGTTAATTTGGACAGAAGAAGGTTTGGGATGATCGTGTTAAAGGCCGAGCTGAAGTCCACAAACAGGATCCTCACATAAGTCCCCGGTGTGTCTAGGTGTTGCAGAACATAATGCAGTCCAATGTTTACTGCATCGTCCACAGACCTGTTTGCTCTGTAGGCAAACTGAAGAGGATCCAGCAAGGGTCCACTGATGTCCTTCAGGTGGGCCAGCAACAGTTTTTCAAATGACTTCATGACTACGGATGTTAAAGCCACGGGCCTGTAGTCATTTAGTCCTGTAATTTTGGATTTCTTTGGGATGGGGATGATGGTGGAGCTTTGAAGCATGAAGGGACTTCGCACAGCTCCAGCGATCTGTTGAAGATCTTTGTGAAGATGGGGGCCAGCTGGTCAGCACAGGATTTCAGACAGGCTGGTGTAACACAATCTGGGCCTGGTGCTTTTATCCTTTTCTGCTTCCGGAAGACCTGGCGCACCGAATCCTCGCTGATCTGAATTGCAGGTGTGGGGGAGAGGGGGGATGCAGGAGGTGTGAATGATGAGAGCACTTGATTGTGTTCAGGGCGGGTTGCAGGAGTTGTGAATGATTGTGTGGGGAAGCGTTCAGGGCAGGCGATGGGTGTTATTTCAAACCTGCAGTAAAACTCGTTCAGATGGTCTGCCAGTTGTTGATTCTCCACAATGCTGGGGGGTGGTGTCTTGTAATTGGTGATCTTCTTTAGACTTTTCCACACTGAGGCGGAGTCGTTCGAAGTAAACTGAGTCCTTATTTTACCAGAATAATTCCTCTTTGCCACTTTGATCTCCTTTTCCAGTGTGTATATATACAAACCATTGTCCCCCTTCATGTAAGCATCTTCTTTGGCCTGACGGAGCCGTCTGAGTTTTGCAGTGAACCACGTTTTGTCATTGCTATAATTTAGTTGAGTCCTGGTAGGAATGCATATATCCTCACAGAAACTGATATATGATGTTACGGTCTCTGTGAGTTCATCCAGATCGGTGGCAGCAGCTTCAAAAATACTCCAGTCAGTGAGATCAAAACAAGATTGTAAGTCCTGCTCTGCTTCTTTAGTCCATCTTTTTACAGTCCTTAATACAGGTTTAGCTGATTTTAGTTTCTGCCTGTAGGTCGGTATAAGATGAACCAGAAGGTGAACCGAACGTCCCAAAGCTGCTCGTGGCACAGAGTGATATTCATCCTTTATTGTGGTGTAACAGTGATCCAATATATTACTGTCTCTTGTGGGACATGTAACATGCTGTCTGTATTTTGGCAATTCACAGGAGAGATTGGCTTTATTAAAGTCCACAAGAATGATTAAAACAGAGTCAGGGTGGTGGTGTTCTGTCTCTGTGATCTGCTCAGCGAGTTTCTGTAAAGCTGAGCTCACGTGCGCTTGCGGAGGGATGTAAACACTCACCAGAATGAACGAATGAAACTCCCGCGGCGAATAGAACGGCTTGCAGTTACTGAAGAGTGTTTCGAGATTTGAGCAGCACATCTTCTTTAACACAGTTACGTCTGTACACCACCGTTCATTGATGTAAAAGCATGTCCCACCGCCGCGCGATTTCCCCGTTGATTCTGCTTCGCGGTCCGCTCTGAACAGCTGAAAGTCCGGCAGATGGAGCGCGCTGTCCGGTATAGCGTCATTGAGCCAAGTTTCCGTGAAACACAGAGCAGCAGAGTGTGAGAAATCCTTATTTGCCCGAGAGAGCAGAAGCAGTTTGTCCGTTTTGTTGGATAGAGAGCAGAGATTTGCCAGATGGATGTTAGGCAACGGCGTTCAAAATCCGTGTTTTCTGAGTCTCACGAGCGCGCCAGCTCTTTTTCCCCGTCTGCGCCTCCTCTTGAAACGTGTGATCAGTGCAGCCGCTCCACCGACAAAAATGTCCAGCAAAACATCAGAATAGTCAAAAACCGGTGATATATCGGGAGATGTGTGTTGCCGAATGTCCAGCAATTCGTCCCTGGTGAAACTGATTGCAGGAATATAACTAAAGACAGGACAAGCTAACAAAAACACAAAAACAACTGCAGAGCACATCACGGAGGCAGCCGTCCTGTATCGGCGCCACGCCCAGCCATCTTTGGGGGGCAGGTGGAGCGCTGGCCTGAGGAGTGGAGGCAGGCGGGCTTTTGCAAGAACCTGGTTATTCTGGAATTGTTCCTGGTTATTGCGGTGGAAGTCTGGGGTGACTGCTTCAGCAACAAAAAGGTTTGCCTGCACTGTGACAACCTGGGGGTGGTTCAGATTATTAATAGTTTGTCAGTGGCGTCCCCGCCTGTGGTTCGCTTGCTAAGCCATCAGGTGTTGCATTGCCTGCAAATGAATGTGTTTTTGTATGTGGTTCACTTGCCAGGGACGGCTAACACATTGGCGGATGCCTTATCTCAGTTTCAGCTGGACAGGTTCTGGGAGTTGGCACCGGGAGCTGAGCAACACGGGGTGCCCTGTCCAGGGGAGCTGTGGCGGATTGCCTTTGAGTCACCGCAGGCTTGATCAGGAAGTCGGTAAGTGAGCAAACATGGGCGTCCTCTGCCAAGGTATGGCAGGAGTGGAGACTGCTGTTGCAGGAGACGGGAGTCGAGTTGGGCGGTGGGGATTCCAGGTTAGTATTGCTGTATTTTATTGGTTTGAACTTTGAGCAGGAAGTGTCTGTTTCGGTCTTGAATCGGAAGCTATCTGGTTTAGCCTTCTTGATTTAGTTATTGGGTGTCCCAGATGCTACTAAGGGTTTCATGGTCCAGCAGGCGCTAAAGGGCTATAGGAGAGGATATCTCAGGCTAGACGGTTGTTGGCCGATTACCTTTGATATGCTCCATCGGTTGCTGGGCCAGGTGAGTATGGTGCTCCTCGCAGTATGAGGCGCTGTTGTTCCGCACAGCATTTATCTTGGCGTTTTTGGGGCGTTCAGGATAGGGGAATTGGTCAGCCGTGTGAAAGTTGCACAAGGGGGCCTGCTGTCGGAGGATGTGAGCTTCGATGGATCATCAGTGGTCGCACACATTCGGGGCTCTAAGACTGATCAGGTAGGTAAAGGTATAAAAAACATAGATGACGTCCTCCTCATCTGGAGAGGTGACTTGGACTCCCTTAATGACTTTATGGTAGATCTGAATAGAAATGATAGGGGAATCGAGCTACAGTTTACCTCTAGCAAGGAGGAGATACATTTCCTGGATTTGTCGATCAAAGTATGTGGAGGGGGGTTGGTCACTTCCACCCACTTTAAAGATACAGATCGGAATGGTTACATCAATGTAAATAGTTGCCACCACCCAGCATGGTTGAGGTCGGTCCCTGTGAGTCAGTTCCTCAGATTGCGGAGGAACTGTACTCGCTTGGAAGACTTTGAGCAGGAGGCCTCTATACTCAAACAAAGATTTTTGGAAAAGGGCTATGCGGGTTCTGATATAGATCGGGCCTATACTCTGGCCGTTGAGCGTGATAGGAAGGAGTTGCTGGAACCAAGACGTAGGGAGCCGGTCAGCGATTCCTTTGGATACGCCTTTCTCACTACCTATTCCACACAGCAATATGAGGTCAAGAAAATACTACAGAAACATTGGGGTGTGTTGTGCAACGACCC
>BLSH010100011.1:25659-37408 GCA_018402905.1 Glandirana rugosa | reverse complement strand
GGAGATGGTATGAGCCGGGGTCCGAGGTGACCGGCTTATGTCCTAGCTTACTAACTACTAGGTGGTCTTTTACCGTCCACAACGATTACCCTTGCCGCAAGGACGACACCTTATTCACGTCCTTGTAGCAAGGATGCGCAAGGGCGTCCTGAGTTCGGGACTGGAAGTCAGACTGGTGGGTCTTTTGTAAAGATCTGTGGACTTTGGTGATATATATACCGTTCGTAGAAACATCTGTGACACATAAATGTCTTTAGTCATAAAGGTGGATGATTGTGTTAGTGTCCAACACAGACTAAGATTAACGGACTTAACCGTACTAAATCATGCCAATTCAGGCAATTAGAATCAGACACAACCTGTGATTGTGTTAGTAGGTGGAAATACTGATTTCTGTAAATACACAGTGTCTACAAAGATGCTTGCCATATATATAGTGGTTTCAGGTGTCTAGAAATGTTTTCTGGGTGGTCAGACTGAAGGTCAGGGCTTGAGTCCTGCGGGAACGCGTAGGAACGATGTTCCTGCACTTATTCCACAGCAGGAACGCCGTTCCCATTAGCAACACCTGCCATTTTCTGGTGGATCATCAATCATTCGATCCTGTATTCGGCCAGTGGAGCCTGGGGCCGAGTATGGTAGAGGCTGCGCGAGTGTGATGACTTGATGATGTCAGGGTGCATTCCCACCACAGTGCAACACCGCGCCAGGAGCCGAGCGGGCAGAACAGAGGAGCTGAAGCAGTGTGTGTGTGTAAGTAGAAGCACTGTGTGCCAATTGTAATGATCTCTCTGCCAGGAGCCGAGCGGGCGAAGAGGAGGAGCTGAAGCAGTGTGTGTGAGTAGGAGCACTGGGAGAGGGAAAGGAGTCTGTCTGTGCCATTTGTAATGATCTCTCTGCTAAATCATCATTCAGGGTCTCTGGATACCCATCCCCAGAAAGCTCTCGGCTGCCAACTGGGTGAAGTTTTTCTACTCATCTTTTGGAATTTGGAGTATATAGTGTAAAGCAGTGTTAATGTTTTTTTTTCTGGGTTGGATATAGGGGAACAACATGGCTGAAATTGTTATGTTTCCTGGACAAAATAATGCTTTAGATGGCCACATGTCTGCGGTCCAAGAACTGGGTCATATGATCTTTGCTGATGACGATAAGACTAAGAATTGGCTGATGCTCTTCTCAAATCATGCTTATTCTTTAACCACTTCAGCCCCGAAAGGATTTCCCACTGTAGGACCAGAGCACTTTTTGCGATTCGCACTGCGTCACTTTAACTGACAATTGCGCGGTCGTGCGACGCTGTACCCAAACAAAATTGACGTCCTTTTTTTCCACAAATAGAGCTTTCTTTTGGTGGTATTTGATCCCCTCTGCGCCACTTCTGATCACCGCTATTAACAAAAAAAGAGCGACAATTTTGAAAAAAAAAACAATAGGTTTTACTTTTTGCTATAATACATATCCAAAATAAATAAATAAATAAATAAATGTATTCATCAGTTTTGGCCGATATATATTCTTCCTCATACTTGTGGTAAAAAAAAAATTGCAAACGCCATTTATTGATTGGTTTGTGCAAACGTTGCCACGTTTCCAAACTATGAGAATTTATTTATGGCGTTTTTACAATTTTTTTTTACTAGTAATGGCGGCGAACTGCAATTTTTATCGGGACTGCAATATTGCAGTGGACATGTCAGACATTTTTGACACTTTCTTGGGACCAATTTTATACAACGATCAGAAATTTAAATAGCCACTGATTACTGTGTAAATGTCATAGACAGTGAAGGGGTTAACCTGCAGGGGGTGATCTAGGGGTTAACTGTTCCCTAGACGTGTTCTAACTGAGGGGGCTGGGCTGCCAGGGGCATAAGATATCTAACTGATCCCAGTGACAGGGATCAGTAGATCTCTTACATGCCGCCTGACAAAACGGGCAACCGCCGTGTTTACATTGGCGGTTCCCTGTTTTTTCTTCTGTGCCAGGCAATCGCAGCTCGCTGGCAGACATTGCGGCTCGCCAGCGGACATTGCGTCCGCCCGACCCACTGCTGGAGAGTGCAGCGGGCACGAGAGTGCAGCGGGCACGAGAGTGCAGCGGGCACGAGAGCGCGCCGCTGCAGGCGCACTCCTGGCCGCTAGCCACGATTCGCGATATCCAGCCACTCTTCAGCAGTAAATGTACACGAGCCAGTCGGGAACCGGTTAAAGAGAATACGTCTAACAATAATGAGGATATTTTCCAGCACATCAGGGATATCCTCATTGTTAGACTGATTCTCTTTAAAGAATAAGCATGGTTTGAGAAGAGAATCAGGCAATTATTAGTCTTATCGTCATTAGCAAAGATCATATGACCCAGTTCTTGGACCTCAGACATGTGGCCATCTGAAACATTATTTTGTCCATGAAATATATCTATTTCAGCCAGTTTGTTCCTCTATATCCCACCCAGAAAAAAACTGTTAAGACTGCTTTACACTATTGTAGACTATATACTCCAAATTCCAAAAGACAAATAGAAAAACTTCACCCAAATTGGCAGCCAAGAAGTTTCCAGGGATGAGTATCCAGAGACCCTGAATGAGGATTTAGAAGAGAGATCATTACAAGCAGGTCTCCAGTTCTGGGTGAACAGCCAGGGCTCGAGTCCTACGGGAAAGCATGGGAATAACGTTCCTGCACTTTTTTCACAGCAGGAACGTTGTTCCCATTAGCAGCCACATCCTGCAGGACTGCGAGCTGTGACAGGCAGTGTGGGTGTGTGGAAAGGGCAGGGCGTCTGTGCCAACGGGGGTCAGTCTGCCTCGGGTGCCACGCAATGGAGAGGGGGGTTTCATCCCAGCACACCCATCCTCCTCTCCCTTGGTCCTCCTCCTCCAGTGGCCCCTGTAACAAGGTCCCACCTCCTAGAGTCCAGTGATAGGTAGAACAATGCCGGTGACACCGGCGTGTATTATAGGAGGCTGGACCTTGTTACAGGTGCCACTGGAGGAAGAGGAGGAGGACTGAGGGAGGGGAGGATGGGCTCGTTGGAATGACACCCCACCTCCCCAATGTGTGGCACCCGGGACAGACTGACCCCGTTGGCACTGGTAAGGCTGCATTGCTGGGGGCACTGATCAGGCTGCACTGATGGGGACACTGATCAGGCTGCACTGATGGGCACTGGTAAGGCTGCACTGATGGGCACTGGTAAGGCCGCATTGATGGGCACTGGTGAGGCCGCATTGATGGGCACTGGTGAGGCCGCATTTAATGGGCACTGATCAGGCTGCACTGATGGGGACACTGATCAGGCTGCATTGATGGGAACACTGATCAGGCTGCACTGATGGGCACTGGTAAGGCTGAACTGATGGGCACTGGAAAGGCCGCATTGATGGGCACTGGTGAGGCCGCATTGCTGGGCACTGGTAAAGCTGCATTTGATGGGCACTGGTAAGGCTGCATTTGATGGCCACTGATCAGGCTGCATTTGATGGGCACTGAGGAGTGAGCAGCCTAGGGCCTGGGCCCCAATCAACGCAGGCGTTCTGAAGACATTGTGTGTGTATATACAGTATCTCACAAAAGTGAGTACACCCCTCACATTTTCGTAAATATTTTATTCTATATTTTCATTTGACAACACTGAAGAAATTACACTTTGCTACAATGTAAAGTAGTGAGTGTACAGCTTGCATAACAGTGTCAATGTGCTGTCCCCTAAAAATAACTCAACACATGGCCATTAATGTCTAAGCCGCTGGCAACAAAAGTGAGTACACTCCTACGTGAAAATGTCCAAATTGGGCCCAAAGTGTCAATATTTTGTGTGACCATCATTATTTTCCAGCACTGCCTTAACCATCTTGGGCATGGAGTTCACCAGCGCTGCACAGGTTGCCACTGGAGTCCTCTTCCATTACGACATCACGGAGCTGGTGGATGTTAGAAACCTTGCACCTTCCAACTGAGGATGCCCCACAGATGCTCAATAGGATTTAGGTCTGGAAACATGCTTGGCCAGTCCATCACCTTTACCCTCAGCTTCTTTAGCAAGGCAGTGGTTACCTTGGAGGTATGTTTGGGGTTGTTATGTTGGAATACTGCTCTGCGGCCCAGTTTTCAAAGGGAGGGGGTCATGCTCTGCTTCAGTATGTCACAGTACATGTTGGCATTCATGGTTCCCTCAATGAACTGTAGCTCCCCAGGGCCGGCAGCACTCATGTAGCCCCAGACCATGACACTCCCACCACCATGCTTGACTGTAGACAAGACACACTTGTCTTTGTTCTCCTCACCTGGTTGCCGCAACACACGCTTGACACCATCTGAACCATATACGTTCATCTTTGTCTCATCAGAGCACAGGACATGGTTTCAGTAATCCATGTCCTTAGTCTGCTTGTCTTCAGCAAATTGTTTGTGGCCTTTCTTGTGCACCATCTTTAGAAGAGGCTTCCTTCTGGGACGACAGCCATGCAGATCAATATGATGCAGTGTGCGGTGTATGGTCTGAGCACTGACAGGCTGACCCCCCACCCCTTCAACCTCGGCAGCAATTCTGTCAGCATTCATACGTCTATTTCCCAAAGACAACCTCTGTATAGGACGATGAGCACGTGGACTCAACTTCTTTGGTCGACCATGGCGAGGCCTGTTCTGAGTGAAACCTGACCTGTTAAACCACTGTATGGTCTTGGCCAGTGGTGTATTTAGGTTCTGTGCTGCCCTAGGCCTAACTAAACTCGTACCCCCCCCACACACACAGTTGCGGAACGCCGGCTGCCCGCACAACAACTTATTGTTGTGGTGGTGCGCCGCCTGGGCCCTTCAGGATGCCCGGATCCCCACATATGTATGGGCTGTCCTTCTCTGATGGTGACCCTGCCTGTATTATTATGCCGGCAGCACTAAAAGTGCAAGCCGGCGGGGACTCTTTTCGTGCTGCCCCCCTGCAAAGTGCTGCCCTAGGCCTGGGCCTTGTTGGCCTAGGCCAGGATACAGCGTTGGTCTTGGCCACCAAGCCGCTGCTCAGTTTCAGAGTCTTGGCAATCTTATAGCCTAGTCCATCTTTATGTAGAGCAATTATTTTTTTCAGATCCTCAGAGAGTTCTTTGCCATGAGGTGCCATGCTGAACTTCCAGTGACCAGTATGAGAGAGTGAGAGTGATAATGCCAAATTTAACACACCTGCTCCCCATTCACACCTGAGACCTTGTGACACTAACGTGTCCCATGACACAAGGGAGGGAAAATGGCAAATTGGGCCCAATTTTGACATTTAACTTAGGGGTGTACTCACTTTTGTTGCAGCAGTTTAGACATAAATGACTGTGTGTTGAGTTATTTTGAGGGACAGCAAATTTACATTGTTATATAAGCTGTACGCTCATTACTTTACATTGTAGCAAAGTGTCATTTCTTCAGTGTTGTCACATGAAAATATATCATAGGATATTTACAAAAATTTGAGGGGTGTACTCACTTTTGTGAGATACTGTGTATATATATATATAGATATCTATATATATATCTATATATATATATACACACACACACACACACACACACACACACACACACTTTTTTATTTTTGAGGCGGTGGGGTGAGAATCTTGGGTGAGTTTCCACACTTTTTCTCCCAGGACTTGACCCCTGCTGAAGGTAAATGTGAACGATCACGTTTACCTTCAGTCTGACCACCCAGAAAACATTTATAGACACCCAAAACCACTATCTATATGGCTGGGATGTGTGCATGGGTTAGGAATTTGCAGGTTTCAAATTGCATAGGGGATGCAGAGAGTGAAGATTTATACTGGGCTATAGGAAGGGAGATGTAACCCTAATGTAAATGTGACTGGGGGAAGGGGGGTGGGAGTGGTTATAAAGGAGATAGGAGGGGAAAAAAAGTAAAGAAAAGGGATGAAGGTTGAAGTGAGGGCACATAGGGGTGGAAGTCCCTGCCTTATCCCTCACCCTCCATTTTGGGGTGTCAGCAGGTAAATTCAAGTCAGGTGTTTGATAAAGTTGTCCGCCGTTTTGAAATGCCACCAGCAGGACCAGGTTGTACTGAACTTGTCAGTAGTGTCTCTTGCTTGGTGGATGAGTTCCTCCATGTCAGCAAATTTTTGTGTACGTTCTGCAATGGTCGGGGGGTTTGGAGAACGCCAATGAGACAGGGTGCAAAGTTTGGCCGCGTTGACCAGGTGCATGGCAAGGAAGTGAAATTAGATAGACTTTGGGATGGTGAAGTGGTGTAACAGAAATTGGGCTGGAGAGAAGTCTAGAGGGAGGGTAGAGATCTGGCATGTAAGTCTGTGTATTTCTTCCCAAAATGGTTGGATTAGAGGACAAGACCAACATATGTGTAGTAGCGAGCCCAACTCCTCGTTACATCGCCAGCATTGGGGGGGGGGGGGGAGACCATGGGGGTGAATTTGTGGATTCTAAGAGGAGTCCTATATCATCTGCAATAGATCTTATATCCGTTTTCTTGTGTCAGAACATTGACTGAACCCTTGTGTATAAATGTGTATATCTTTTTCCATTCATTTTCTGAGAGATCTATAGATAGCTCCTTTTCCAATTTGCAGCTAGCACAATTGGATTTGGGTTCATGACCATTGAATAGCATGGAGTATATACCTGAAATGAAATGCCTTTGCGATTCTGTTTTGAGATAAATTGTTTTAAAAGCTGTGTGGTGTCGAGATCAATCAGAGAGAAGTTGAGGTCTGCTCGGATTTGGGCATATGTCCAGATTGGAAGAGAGTGGTTAGTAGTACGGGATGTTAAAGAGGACAGGGATAGGAAGTGTGGTAGGGGTATGCAGCGCTTGTAGGTGAGAGGCTGGTGTGGGTACCTAGAGGAAGGGGCAGGTGGTAACCACACTGCTGATTCCTAGTATCCCGGTGGAAGGGCAGCCTGCTGAATGGAGCAAGAAGGGGCTCTGTGAATGATGTGTTGATGCTGTAGATGCTAGTGCACCTCAGGGAATTGAATTATGAATGGCATGTCTCGTATTATTATTAATAGTTTCTCCCACCTCCATTCCTCTCTCTGCTCCCTTCCCTTTTTATATTTTGTAGACATTTTTACATACAGTATGTATGAAGACTCCCTTCTTTCTCCATTTCTTCTACTCTACGGCCTGCCTAAGCAGGTGGCAAAATGTATCAAAGGGAGGACATGTTAGGAGTGACTCTGCCACTTTGCAAGGTAAATAGGAAGTGATTTGTGGCTTCACTCTCTGTTAACTTGTATACTTGTCCACATGGTAACAACACTGCTGTGCAATTGCACTACAGAATAAATAGCATTCCCTTGTTAAAGGATCAGAAATAAATTACCCTGTGGACAAGGTATACAAGTTAACTGAGTGAAGCCACAAATCACTTCCTATTTACCTTGCAAAGTGGCAGAGACACTCCTAACATGTAATCCCTTTGATACATTTTGCCACCTGCTGGGGCAGGCCATAGAGTAGAAGAAATGGAGGTAGAAGGGAGTTTTCATACATACTGTATGTAAAAATGTAACAATTTTATTTTCTGCTAAACTTAGCTGGAGAAATAAAAAAAAGTGGCGCCCATCTGAGTGTAGCATGTGACAATTTATTCAGGTTGCATTTACAGGATAGTGGTAATATTTAGACATTTCGTAGGAAGCAGTGTCCCTGGTAGGGTTGCCACCTCATCCCTTTAAAACCGAACACATATTAATTACACAGGTTCTCTGGCTGATTAAGGTGGTAATTAAACTCACTTGGTTGCCTTACCTGCATTCAATTAGCCTCAGAAGCGGTGTAATTTCATGTGTGTTCGGGTTTAAAGGGATGAGGTGGCAACCCTAGTCCCTGGTGGTCTAAGGTTCGTGGACCAATCTGGGTGGAGAGCTGGGGGTCCGCTGGAACACACGTGGCCAGCAGCGCCAGTGGAATCCAGAGCTCCGGGCTGGTGGGCGGGAGCCAAGCGTCTCTGAGGGATGGAGAGCCAGTGGTAGGCGGGACACCTGTAGTGTAGTGCTCATTCGGAGCAATCCCTGCTCCTTTGTCAGGCTTTCCTGGCTGCTACTGATGGGTCCTGCGCTAAGTAGAAGGAGACAGGGCGGGGTTGGCAGGCTATGGAACTCAGAGTGCTGGCCCCGCCCACCCCAAACACCACAGCATGGACCCGGCTAGGCTAAAGGAAGTAAACACTGTGGGGGGTCATTTACTATAGCGCTGGTGCAAAATAGCGGCAAAATTACCTCGATTTGCGGTAAATTACCGCGATTTACGGTAAATAGCGCTAAAACGGTATTCACAATAGTGCTGGCAGCAAATAACGGCCAAAATGGAATTCACTATTGCTCCCAGGTCACAGATAACGGTCAACTCCTTACTCCAGTCCAGACCTGGAGTAGTGCAAATAGAAATAATGTTTGGAGCATGATCTGATCCCCTAAATATGCAGTATATAGATAATCTGCTTTTAAACTGTGTGAAAAAGTGATTTCTACACTGAAATATCTTAAAAAGTCTGAGAAGAGATAACTTCCCCGTCGCCTTACTCCTAGGCACAGAGCACAGCTGAGCACAACTGAGCATGCTCAGACACAAAACAACTCTCAAAATAACTCTCATGGAGTAATTCCTTGAGTAGTTAGTAAATACCAAAATGAGAGTTATTTTGCCAAGTGCAAGTTTCTGCCATTCATTCTAATGGTACAATTGTTACTTTATCAAATAAATCCATTTCATGTTGAGATGAAATATATCTTTCTCTCAAAGAAATTACCCTGGCAACAATGTTGCACATATCTCTTCATGTTTTGTAAATATTTTTTTTTCTCGGTCACTTTCACATACTGCTGTCAATGTCACAAAAATATTTCCCCAAACTCACACAGATGTCTTTACAAACCACAAACAATACCACTGCTTATGGAAATTTAAAATTCGTTCCATTTTTATTTTATTCTTTTCAAATGATCCTCATTTGAGCCCCAAAAATGTGATATGTGTACCAACATCAGAAATAAAAATGCCATTACCAAAAATCTGAGGATAACTTTAATATAATTCATTTTTTTTATTACATAATACTTTTTTATATAATAATGAATATATTCTATGCTCACACAGCAAGAACCACCAAAAATCACAGATTACATTTAGAAGATTAACTCCTGACTAATGTAAGTCCTATATATTCCTAGACCTGCAGTATCTCTGTATTTATGTGTAGGAGGTCTTGATGTGCATAAGCCCTGTGGTTTAAAAGGTAGCAGTTCTGTCTACCATTGGAGACATCCTGAGTTCGATTCCCAAGCATGTCACTTCATGTAGTTGTTTGTCCTCTCTATGTTGTTAAACATGACTCAGGGCCTTACCTAAATTATGTCTAAAGGTAGTATTTATGTGTAGGAGGGTTCCACCACCATTGCAAATCTTGCCAGATATACTAGTTATACTAGCTAGGCAATGGGGATGCCTGCCTTTACATGCACATGAACTTTAATGGCATCCCAGTCTTAGTCCGTAGGGTCCAATATTGAGTTGGCCCCCACCTTTTGCAGCTATAACAGCTTCAACTCTTCTGGGAAGGCTGTCCATAAGGTTTAGGATGTTTGTCTATGGGAGTATTTGGCTATTCTTCCAGAAGTGCATTTGTGAAGTCAGACACTGATGTTGGATGAGAAGGCCTGGCTCACAATCTCCGCTCTAATTCAGCCAAAAGGTGTCCTATCTGGTTGAGGTCAGGACTCTGTACGGGCCAGTCAAGTTTATTAATCCCAAACTCACTCATCCATGTCTTTATGGATTTTGCTTTGTGCACTGGTCCAAATCATGTGGTGGAGGGGGGGTTAGGGTGTGGGGTTGTTTTTCAGGGGTTGGGCTTGACCCTTTAGTTCCAGTGAAGGGAACCCTTAAGGTATCAGCAAGACATTTTTGGCAATTTCACGCTCCCAACTTTGTGGGAACAGTTTGGGGATGGCCCCTTCCTCTTCCAACATGACTACGCACCAGTGCACAAAGCAAAGGCCATAAAGACATGGATGAGGGAGGTTGGTATGGAGGAACTTGACTGGCCTGCACAGAGTCCTGACCTCAACCCGATAGAAAACCTTTTGGCTGAATTAGAGCAGAGACTGCGAGCCAGGCCTTCTCATCCAACATCAGTGCCTGACCTCACAAATGCACTTCGGGAAGAATGGCCAAACATTCCCATAGACACACTCCTAAACCTTATGGACAGCCTTCCTAGAAGAGTTGAAAGCGTTATAGATGCAAATGGTGGCCCAACTCTATACTGAACCCTGGGCTGCCATTATAGTTCATGTGTGTGTAAAGGCACATTTCCCAATACTTAGGACAATCTATTGTATATTACTTGTGATACTGAGCATGGCTATGGACTTAGTACTGGTTCACAGCACAGTGATGGACAACACATGTGCTCACTGCTCACTAGCTAAGTGGCTAGCAAATCCACCTGGCACCCAAAAGGTTGCTGGTCCACGTCCTGGATATGCTAAGGGCCGGTTCACACTTGAGCGGCGTGACTTCGCGGCCCGCTCACATCTAGGCGACTTGAGTCGCCTGACAAGTCGTCTCAATGCTGTGCAATGGAACCGTTCTAATAGGAGCGAATCGCTTCGCTCTGCCTTAGAAAAATGGTTCCTGCACTATTTTCAGGGCGATCTCAGCGCGGCTTGCATTGACTTCTATGATAGAAGTCTCCTCACAAGCCGCGTTGAGATCGCCTCGAGCGGGGCGACTTGCTTCGCCCTGGCAAGTCGCACCGCTCAAGTGTGAACCGGCCCTAAGGCTTGTGTTGAAGTTTATAATAAACCCCTGGTTGGGTTTCTCACCACAATCCAAAGACAGGCTGGCATTTCATTTATCTCTTGTCCAAATAGTCTGTAATGTAAGCAAGTTATTTTGGGACTTTAAATTGGAAGCTGCAGCCAGGGACTTGGACATTTCAAATTGTAGGGTGTACACTGCACAGGTTCATCTGGTTAGAAAACGGTTGCTTGGATCAGTGTTTCTCAACTCCAGTCCTCAAGGCATCCAAACATGTAATGCTTTCAGGATTTCCCTCAGATGAAACAGCTGTGGTAATTACTAAGGCAGTGAAACTGATCAAATCACTTGTGCAAAATAATAGCCTGAAAACATGACCTGTTGGGGGTGCTTGAGGACAGGGTTGATAACCAATGACTTAGAATTTTGTCCTGGAGTTATACTGATCTGATAAACATAGCCAAGGGTTAACACAACAAATAGTATTAGGTATTGCAGCCTCTCAGGTGAAATAAATTAGAAAATACCGATTGAAAAATACTTGTGGACGTGTACTTCTATTGGGCATGTGTCAGTGCTAGCTTATATAAGGCACTTCAGTAGAGGGTGTTGGTTTGGCCTGATGATTGCTCAGTGGGTCGGAGTCCAAGCCCACACTACAGGGTGGGCCATTTATATGGATACACCTTAATAAAATGGGAATGGTTGGTGATATTAACTTCCTGTTTGTGGCACATTAGTATATGTGAGGGGGGAAACTTTTCAAGATGGGTGGTGACCATGGTGGCCATTTTGAAGTCGGCCATTTTGAATCCAACTTTTGTTTTTTCAATAGGAAGAGGGTCATGTGACACATCAAACTTATTGGGAATTTCACAAGAAAAACAATGGTGCGTGTGGTAACAAAAAGAACACTTTAAGGGTTATTCAAACTACACAGTGTACTGGGAGAAGGATAACTTTTTT
>BLSH010100007.1:45803-64431 GCA_018402905.1 Glandirana rugosa | reverse complement strand
TACTGTCGATTTCTACCACACTAAAGTGACATCTGCCGTCTTTCCTTCTTGTTGTAGTTGACTTCGGGCTGTGGCGATAACGTTAAGGCCGTGGTAATGTATTGTACAGGTCCTTTTCTTACCCTCTTAAGTTTTGTGTCTTTGATTGAAGTGAAAAAAAGTTTGGTCGTGGAAGTGTATCTCGTCTTGTCTTTTCAGTTTGTTGGTCGCTCCGTATGTGCCTGGAGGGACTGCTCGGACGACTCCTTCTTGCCGATGGTCTTCGGGGGAGGCGTAGTAGGGTGGTTTATCTTCTTTTGGGATCGTGCCCGTCAGGACGGTTTCGTTCCTACGCCTAACTGCGCAGGAGTGGAGGTAGTAGTGGCTATTAGCCCCATTCTTTTCCTGGACATGTTATGTAATGGTGCCGGAATTGCAATAGCGGTGTCGGGCTTCAGTTGATGTTGTTCTTCCTTTCTGCCGTCTACAGTGAAATCACACCATCTTTAGCTGTCATTGTTTCAGTAAAAAGAGACAGGGTCAGTGCATGTGTGCAGGCAGAGATGCGACAGCGGGGAAGTCTCTTACTTGAGTGTCTCCTGCGTGTTGTACTTGGTTATGGTTATGCTGGAAGTTGTTGCTTGTCTTGTTTGCTATGTTTAGGTGTGGTTCAGTTGGGCTGAGTTCTGTTCAGTTTGGATTTGTTCACCAGTGAGCTAGTGTAGCTCCTGGAGTGCACTACAGCAGAGTGAAGCTTGTAGCGTTAGTGGGCCTGATGGTTGTCTTGGGTGTTCCAATATGGCGGAGGGTGTGTAGGATACCCTCAGGGGAGCACTAGTTTAGAAGGCCTCCTTTTTTGTTTATCAGTGTGGGGTCGCTGAGGACTTCCACCCCTGTGCACCTCTGTGCGGTTGTCTGAGGAGGGCTAGTGGGCCGGTTGTCTGTGGGTTCGCAAATTTAGGCCGGGGATCCGTTTGCGGCCTACCCCCTCCACACTTTGGGTGAGGGTTTGGAGCGCTTGGGTGGCAGTGGGCCGTAAGGATCGCAGGGTGGGTGGGTTGCGCTGGTGTGCTCTAGGATGGTGGGTGTAGCTTTGTCCGGTATTCCGGCGGCAGCGTTGTGGGCGCAAAATTTAGCCCGGGGATCCGGTCGCGGCCTACCTCGCCGCGGGTAAAGGCGGATTGACTGTGTCCCCTATGTGTAGGGTTGATGTGGATCCCTCCAGGAAGGCTGCCGAAGGTGGGGTTTGGTGTGACACCGAGGTGGGTGCGTTGTTGCGGCCGCAAATTTAGGCCGAGGATTGAGCCGCGGCCTATACCTTCGCGGGCGGGGTTGATGGAATGTGCCCAAACAGGTATCAAAATGTCGTGTGTGCCCCAGGGAGGTTAGTGGAGGTGTTTTTACCTCGGTTTGGAGCCTCAGGAGCTTGGATGGATGAGGTTTAGTAGTCGGTCTGGCGGAGCTCTGTCTCTGCACGTCCGCTCGCTTCCCTGGTCAAGCCACGCCTTCGATTTTTTCTTTTTAATCAGGGGATGTATAACCTGGGGTCAGGGGGTGGGGGCCAAGATAGTTTCTATAGATGTAACCTCAGGAGCAAGAGCAGGTGTAACTTGGGTATCAAAATCTTCGTTTTCATTTAGTAAATCTGTTAGATCCTTCAGGGCTTGGAAATCTCTAACCCTGAAGTCCTTCCATTGTTCCCTCAATCTAAGATCATCCTTCTTCTTTTTCCTTTCTTCATTAAATAAAAATGTGTTGGTAAGTTTCCTACCAAAAAGGTTTAGATCCTTGATGATCTCAAATGTATCCATATTTTGTTTAGGACAAAAGGTTAAGCCTAACCCTAGGATGTATTCTTCTGCTTGGTTAAGAGTGTAGGAAGACAAATTGATAATATTTAATCCTGTGTCGGTTGTACTAGTTTCGTGGGTCCAGTGTTGCATTTAAGTTTTTTGAAGTGTAGGGAGTAAGGGTGGGATCAAGAGAATCTCCCTCCTTGTCTTTACCTACTTTCTTGGTGTTTGATTTGTTTGTGTGTTTTTGTGTTGAGGGGTTGTGTCCTTGTTGTGTTTTTTGTGTTCTTGCACCACCACCTTGTGCACCAATATTATTGGGAGATTGTGCTCCCTGTGATAGTGATTGTATCATAGTAGTATTATTGTGTGATTCGTGTTCCACCATACGTTTCTTACCACTACGACCAAGTGAATGTGCACCATCACCTTCCTTAGGTCTTTTCCGAAACTGTCTGTGTCGCCAATGTGTAGATGGATTACCCTGTGATGTATAGGAAAATTTTGAGGCATTAGATGCATTGAATGAATCTTACTCCATTCCTTCATTTTCCTGTGCATATCTATTGTCTCTAAACCTTCTTTGGAAGCGTGAGCGTCTTATACCACCTGATGGCCATCTGTAAGCCGAATGATTACTGAAAGCCGTTTTGTCTCTAAGAAATTTTTGTTCTTTTTTCTGTATAAGGTCTGTGTTAAATTTCTCTAAATGTTCTTGTAGCTCCTCATTTCTAGATTCAAAGTCAGAATGGGAGACCATGTTTGGATGTTGTGCGTATATTTGTTTAATTTTCTCATGTACTGCAACGGTTTCTTTGTGGTATTGGTCGAGTAGAATATTAATCATTTTGTGTGAACAACTCTTTAGGTTGTCCTCCCAAATTTCTTTAAGTTCGGGGGTAATATTTTTGATGTTTGGTAAAATTTGTACTCGTAAGCCTTTAGAATTCAAATCCTCATCTCTATAGAGTTCAAAGTATCTTATATGCCAATATAGGCTGGATTTCTTCTATAGCCACTTCGCCACCAGGCCAATTCTGACACTTCTCTCCTACATGTAAAAAACATAATTCTTTTGCTAGAAAATTACTCAGAACCCCCAAACATTATATATATATTTTTAGCAGAGATCTTAGGGAATAAAATGGTGGTTATTGCAACTTTGTATGTCACGCGGTATTTGCGCAGCAATTTTCCAAACGCTTTTTTTTGGGAAAAAAAAAGTTTCATGAATTAAAAAAAAACAGAACAGTAAAGTTAGCCCAATTTTTTGTATATTGTGAAAGATGATGTTATGCCGAGTAAATAGATACCCAACATGTCACGCTTTAAAATTGCGCCCACTCGTGAAATGGCGCCAAACTTTGGTACTTAAAAATCTCCATAGGTGACGCTTTTAAAATTTTTACTGGTTACATGTTTAGAGGTACAGAGGAGGTCTAGTGCTAAAATTATTGCTCTTGCTCTAACAAACGTGGCGATACCTCACATGTGTGATGTGAACACTGTTTACTTATGCGGGGGCGACTTACATGTGCGTTCGCTTCTGTGCGCGAGCTCGCGGGGACGGGCGATTTAGATTTTTTTTATTATTATTATTTATTTTATCTTTATTTTTACACTTTCTCTTTAAATTTCTTTTATCACTTTTATTCCTATAACAAGGAATGTAAACATCCCCTGTAATAGGAATATTGCGTGACAGGTACTCTTTATGGAGAGATATGGGGTCAATAAGACCCCACATCTTTCCTCTAGGCTGGAAAGACCGAGATCAGAAAAAAAACAGCGATCTCTGTCTTTTCAGCCGAGTTCACGGGCATACGTCGCTCCCGGACCTCCGAGGCGCATAGAGATGACTGGCGACCATCTGGTCATCAATCATCTCTATGCTCAACTTCAGGCGGTGATGGATCTGTTCTCTGATGGCACGGGCGGCCCACGAGAAGCACCGGAGGGCGACGGGAGGGGGGATGTCCCCTCCTGTTGCCAAAAAGAACAATCAATCGGCTGATCTGCCACTATGATCAATCTCATGGTGCAGAGAATCGCCGGCGGATTAAAATGATATCTGAATGATGCATGTAGGTGCCGGAATCATTCAGATATCAGTGCTAAAAGACAAGGATGACTTTGGAGAGGTCGGCAAGTGGCTAGGCTTCTTTCTGTATGAAAAATTCCATGTCAGCTGGTACCCCCTTCTCATCTTGAGCGTGTTTTTGATACTTAGACATGAGACCCTCCCATGCTACTCTCGTATAGTCTGCCATTAAAAAGGTTGTAATAGCTGTAAGTCAATGATGTATATATGGATCATATGTAATAGACTATAATTTTGAATAATAATTAGCCCATACCAGAAAGTCTGTGCTTACAATACTATATGATTAGTCTCATGTTCCCAAATAGACACAAAGTATTGGGAAATTTTGAAAGCTCAAAATATTGGGTGATATCACCCTATATAGATACACAAAAAAGGGGGGGCTTTCAAGAGTGTGCCACCATCCTAATGTATTAAGGAAGAAAAATATAGAGAACCTCTATGTATAGGTGGACTTTATGGGCACAACACAAGACTAATCAAGAAAATTGTTGTATAAAATCACATTTTATTACAAAAACTTAATATCCTAAAAATATCTTAGGGATAAGCCAGAAATTTCCTATAAGAGAGCATGATCATTTAACCACTTCAGCCCCGGAAGGACTTCATACTTTAGGACCAGAGCACTTTTTGCAATTCAGCACTGCGTCGCTTTAACTGACAATTGCGCGGTCGTGCAACCTTGTACCCAAGCAAAATTTGCATCCTTTTTTTCCCACAAATAAAGCTTTCTTTTGGTGGTATTTGATCACCTCTGCGTCATTTCTGATCACCTCTATAAACAAAAAAAAGCAACATTTTTTTTCATTGGTTTTGGTCGATTTATATTCTTCCTCATACTTTTTGGTAAAAAAAAATCGCAATCTGTGTTCATTGATTGATTTGTGCAAAAGTTGCCACGTTTACGAACGATGAGAATTAATTTCTGGGGTTTTTATTTTTTTTTATTTTTTTATTAGTAATGGCAGCGATCTATGATTTTTAGCGGTACTGTGATATTGCAGTGGACATGTTGGACCATTTTGACACTTTTTTGGGACCATTGGCATTTATACAGTGATCAGTGCTATAAAAATGCACTGATTACTGTGTAAATGCCATTGGCAGTGAAGGGGTTTACCTGGAGGGGGCGCTCTAAGGGTTAACTGTGTTCCCTCAGTGTGTTCTAACTGTATGGGGGCTGGGCTGGCAGGGGAGTGATCATGGCTTCCATATACAGGAAGCGTGTGATCACAGCCCTTCCCCCTCTGTCAGAACAGAGATCCGTGTTTACATACACGGATCTCCATTCTCTCACTGCGGGGAGGCCATCGCGGGGAGGCCATCGCGGGTAGCCCGTGGATATTGAGTCCTACCCACTCCCTGGCCCCCCCAGAACACAGTGAGCACACGAGCGTGCCACCAGCGGTGCGCACACACTCACAATACTCATTATTGTGTCCGGCGTCAGGTGATGGCGGTTTGCGATAACGAGCCACTTTGTCGCCGTCACGCTGTGGCAGTGCAGTCAGCAAGTGGTTAAAGGTTGCGTAACTAGCAGCCATTTTCAGGAGTCTAATAATGACCTACAGGATTGCCTAAAGGGCACATGGAAATGTGGTGGATGTACTTTTTGTCCATGGATTTACGAGAACCAAACTTTTTATTTTCCTAATGGAAAGCTAAACACAATAAAACATCATGTAGACTGCCAAACAATAGGTATTGTTTACATAATGTTCTGCAACTGCGGAGCATTTTAGGTGGGCAAGACCAAACGCCAATTCTGGTGCAGGATAAAGGACCACATCCGATATGGGAATAAGAATATCCTTTCTACACAAATAGGCAGACACCTTGGATTGTATCACAACAACAATACAGATGTGGTCCGCTTCGCAGCATTTGAGCATATACTGGAGAGTGCAAGGGGAGGAGAATTGAATAAAAAATAATTTTACAGCATGAAGCACGCTGAATCTTTAACTTAAAGGCTACAGAAAGTCCTGGTTTAAATGAAGCCTTAAGCTATAAACCATTTTTATAATAGGTATGCCCTCCTCCCCTTGGGGAACATCCAAGATACCCATGGTATCTACACTTATATTATTCTTAACACATATGTCATCTCATAATATATACCATATGATATATGTCAGTTCTCTAACCCATATGGGGCAATAAAGTTTTCCCTTCTTTTCCTTTCCTTCCTCTCTTCCCCGTCACCATGTCCTTCAGAATTCTCTTGTCCCTTTCTATCCTTCCTGATAGTCATTGTTCAAGATCTATGCTGTGTATGTTTGTAGCTGTACATATATATATATATATATATATATTTTTACTTGAAACTATCATGCATTGAATAATGTCTGAGACAGTGTCTAAGCCCATTTTGGAATGTGCATTTGGCTCTGGCTTGCGTTGGTCCCCCTCACTCAGGGGACTATCTTGTGGATGGGCACATGTGCTCCACACATTCGACATGAATGTGTTAGTGGCCTTCCCACTGAGCCTGACGTGCCGGGAGGACGTTCCGGAGCTTGGTTTGGTTGGCGACGTCTGTGACATGGCGCGCCCGTCTTTTCGTCTTTTCTATACCTTATGGTGGGTCCTTTTTTTATATGATAATTGATACCTTATCTACCATATATATATATTTTTAATACTTCATCAATATAATATACTTTTCAGATTTCTTCCACGAGAGGTTTCCCCTGTTTTTTTTAGCTCTTTTGTCATCATTAACGCAAGATTTGTACTTCATTGCAATCACCACAAGGTATTGACTTTTATTATATCAGCTCATACAATATATCATTGGAATCCTCCTGATATATATGCGTTCAATTATGATACAACCTACTCATATATTTATAGATAAATCGCTTTTATCCCATACCGCCTGCTTGAATCCCCTGTGTCCGCCCTCCTGATTTTCTCCTGGAGTTTGGATAGCCATATGTAAGCTTTGGCCATTTGCATTCCATATACAAAGTTTGTATTATATATTATGCATACCAAATTATGTACATCTTGTGTTGTTGATATATAGATCATTTTTTGTGTATTCAATTCTTAGATTATAAGGAGAGAAGGTCCAGAAGAAGCTTTAGTGCAATGCGTCGACCTTTGACCTTTGGCATCATAGATTCTATATACATGCAGTAATTTGGTACTATGTATCTATATATAGAGGTTCTCTATATTTTTCTTCCTTAATACATTAGGACGGTGGCATGCTCTTGAAAGCCCCCCCCCTTCTTGTAATTTCTGCAGTGTTGTCACATGAAAAGACAGCATGAAATATTTACAAAAATGTGAGGGGTGTACTCACTTTTGTGATATATTGCATGTACTATATATGGTATATATATATCTTACACTGCCTGAACTGACTCTATATACTATACACTGAATGAGCTGTATATATAGTTTACACTAAATGCAGCTTATTATATATATATATATATATGTACTATATATAGTACATATATTTTCTTACACTGCCTGTATGGACTCCATATACCACACACTGAATGAGCTGTATATATAGTCTACACTAAATTCAGCATAATATATATATATATATATATATATATACTCTATTTGGTACATATATATTCTTACACTGCCTAAACTGACTCTATATACTATACACTGAATAATCTATATATATATATATATATATATATATATTCTACACTGAAGGCAGCATATTATATACAGTATCTCACAAGTACATCCCTCACATTTTTGTAAATATTTTATTATATCTTTTCATGTGACAACACTGAAGAAATGACACTTTGCTACAATGTAAAGTAGTGAGTGTACAGCTTGTATAACAGTGTGAATTTGCTGTCCTCTGAAAATAACTCAACACACAGCCATTAATGTCTAAACTGCTGGCAACAAAAGTGAGTACACCCATAAATGAAAATGTCCAAATTGGAACCAAAGTGTCAATATTTTGTGTGGCCACCAATATTTTCCAGCACTGCCTTAATCCTCTTGGGCATGGAGTTCACCAAAGCTTCACAGGTTGCCACTGGATTCCTCTTCCCCTCCTCCATGATGACATCATGGAGCTGGTGGATGTTAGAGACCTTGCACTCCTCCACCTTCCGTTTGAGGATGCCCTACAGACACCCACACCCTGCTCAATAGGGTTTAGGTCTGGAGACAGTCCATCACCTTTACCTTCAGCTTCTTTAGCAAGGCAGTGGTCATCTTGGAGGTGTGTTTGAGGTCATTATCATGTTGGAACACTGACCTGCGGCCCAGTCTCCGAAAGGGGGGTTATCATGCTCTGCTTCAGTATGTAACAGTACATGTTGGCATTCATGGTTCCCTCAATGATCTGTAGCTCCCCAGTGCCTGCAGCACTCATGCAGCCCCACACCATGGCACCATGCTTGACTGTAGACAAGAAACACGTTTTTGTACTCCTCACCTGGTTGCCGCCACACACACTTGACACCATCTGAACCAAATAAGTTTAACTTGGTCTCATCAGACCACAGGACGTGGTTCCAGTAATCCATGTCCTTAGTCTGCTTGCAGCATCATCTTTAGCTGAGGCTTCCTTCTCAGACAACAGCCATGCAGACCAATTTGATGCAGTGTGCGGTGTATGGTCTGAGCACTGACAGGCTGACCCTGACAGAACCTGTCCTGTTAAACCACTGTATGGTCTTGGCCACCATGCTGCAGCTCAGTTTCAGGGTCTTGGCAATCTTCTTATAACCTAGGCCATCTTTATGTAGAGCAACAAATATTTTTTTCAGATCCTCAGAGAGTTCTTTGCCATGAGGTGCCATGTTGAACTTCCAGTGACCAGTATGAGACAGTGAGAGCGATAACACCAAATTTAACACACCTGCTCCCAATTCACACCAGAGACCTTGTAACACTAACGAGTCACATGACACTGGGGAGGGAAAATGGCTAATTGGGCCCAATTTGGACATTTTATTTAGGGGTGTACTCACTTTTGTTGCCAGCACTTTAGACATTAATGGCTGTGTGTTGAGTTATTTTGAGGGAACAGCAAATTTACACTGTAATACAAGCTGTACACTCACTACTTTACATTGTAGCAAAGTGTCATTTCTTCAGTGTTGTCACATGAAAAGTTATAATAAAATATTTTAAAAAAATGTGGTGGGGTTTACTCACTTTTGTGAGATACTGTATATATACTGTACTGTACATATATACTCTTACACTGCCTGTATATACTCTGCACTAGATCTATATACTACACTGCCTGCACTGACTGTATATACTCTACACTAGATCTATATACTACACTGCCTACATGCCACTGACTAAACTAGCTAAACTAGATAAACATCAGCCTCCGGTCTCCACGTTCACACACTACACGGGGATGCTGTTCATTTGGCCTTATATTGTGGGGGACATGGACAGAGACTCCTGAGACATGATTGGCCAAAGGCGACCTGCCTTTTAGCCAATGATGGTTCTCACAGCAGAGTGCGCTGTGATTGGCCAAAGCATGCAGGTCATGTGCATGCTTTGGCCAATCAGTGGGCGGCATTTTGCATGGTCTGGCAATGCATTATGGGCCGTGCAAATTTGGCGTGAACGTCTCATAATGTTCTAAATTCGGCGAACGGCCGAACAGCCAATGTTCGAGTCAAACTTACATTCGACTCAAACTGACAGCTCATCCCTAGTAAAGAGTAGCTGTATATTTCATTTTAATTATTTTAGTCCTGAGAATTGGAACTATCATGAACTTTAAAAATGAAATAAAGATGAATAATTTGGTAAGAAACTAATTTGTTTAATCTTTGATTTTTATTTTAGAATTGTGTCATTATGTGATCTTTCTCGTTTTGTGTAAAGTTTTTTTTTTTCATTCCTGTTGTGTTCTTAATTAACATTGGCACATTCAAGTATATTAGCAGACAGTTTTTATACCATGTGTGAGTCCCTTTAAAAAAGTATATCAAATTGGAATATATGCACTATAAATGATAAACCAGGGTTTCCTAGGTTTCCTCCAGAGGATACTAGGTGTTCCTTAAGCAAGGAAGAATTTCTGCCTCCCGGAAAAGTTCCCAGTGACATTATTGATCTCTTTAGCTGTTTGTAAAGAGCTTATTCTTCTCAATGACCACAAGTGTAAGGAGCACTCTTCCCACTGACCATTACACTAATATATCATCAGTTGTAGATATAGTAACTTTTAGCAGGGGTTTCCTGAGATTGAAAAGTTATTTTAAGGGTTCCTCTGTGTTAATAAGATTGAGAAAGGCTGATTTAAATGATATAATTTTTGCAGCATTTTAGTGATCTGTTATGGCCTTTTGTAAGATGTCAGTGGTTTCTAACATACAAAGTTGTCAGAATGTGAGTGGTCTAGTTTCTTCTCATTAGTATAGCAAAATAAACACTTGTCTGACATGCTCATACCCACGTCTATCAAGCCTATTAGGATTTAGTTTTACCTGTTAAACCATGCCTATTTAGCCAAACACATTGCTTTACTTAATGCTTATCACATGCTCTACCAGGTTCCCATCTCTGATGTTGGGTGTGATATGCTGTGTGACACGGTTTAGCCTTCAGTTTCCTGCTTGTGAAATTCTTACCTCCTTACTGCAATGGATCTGCTGGACCTGTAGTTCCACTCATGTGCGCTTCTGGCCTCTTTGTTAACCTAGTGGCTTTGCCTGCTCTACTGTGGATTTATATCTCTGTCCCTTCTATCACATCCTGGTCCACCTCCCAGTCTGCTTCTATACACACATGTTCAGTGCAGCTTGTGTTGCCTGAGCAACTTCCTAGTTTCTCTATGTTCCTGCTTTCCCACATATTACTTGTATTTAGTGTCTGACTTCCGGTGTATCACCCCCCCCCCCCAGCTTTGTCTACTATTTTTGCATTCCTGCTACTTGCCCTGACCTCGGCTTGTTTCTCAGATAGTTTCCTGTCTCCTGTTATCTGTACTCAACACGTACGAGTGGTATCTGCATCCATATCTGGGAATACCTGGGGGCTGTGAACTGGTTCCACTCTGTTGCAAGTACATCCTCCTCATCAGGTGCTCTCTTGAAGAAGCATGCTGTGGCTTAGACTCCGTGATCCAGAGGACTTTGTACAAGGGATCACTAGACATGTACAAATCATTTTGGTCCGAATATAAATTCGGACTAGTTTTTGGTTATTTTGTTGAAATGTGTTTAATTTTGTTTTGTATGTTCACTTTCTAACAGTTTCCACATTTTTGGAAGGATTCTAATTTAGTTTGGGTGAAAACTCATCAACCAATTCAAATTCTGTGTAAAGAATAACTGGTTGTTAAGGAGTGGGCTGAGAAGCCAGCCACAGCATCTTTAACAACTGATCACTCATCAGTGAATGTAAGCAAAAGAATTCTGGCAATGAAAAATGCAGAAAAAAAACTGTGTGGGTCCCCCGAATGAAATCACAAAAAAATGGAGTGGGGTCCCCCCAAAATCCATGCAGCTCAGCAAGTCAGGAGTCCCCTCCTGGACCATTTCAGGCCACATACTTCAACATGGGCATGACTGACATGACAGCGTCAAACACAATGCCTCATGAAAAAAGCAAGCCCCCCAAAGCACCTTATCCCCATGTTAATGGAGACAAGGGCCTCTTCCCTACAACTCTGGCCCGGTGGTTGTGTGGGTGCAGGGGTGACTATAACAAGGGGGCCCCCAGACCCCACCCCCATGTGAATGAGTAGAGGTACATTGTACCCCTACTCATTCACCAATAAAGTGTAAAAAATCAATAAAAACGCAACCGTTTTTGACTGACTTAATTCTAAATATTAAAAAACAAAAAATAAATGTCCCTCAAAGTAGATCCAGCGTCAATCATGATGCCTGCCACTACCGCTCACCTGAAAAAAAAAGCTCTGCACCCGACGAAGGCTCCTGCCATCTCACAGTTCTTAAATAACTAAAGAGCGGGGGCCACCCCACGATGTCATCGGCTGACCCTGCCCCCTTGTGATGTCATCAATAGGGGATCGTGAGGCATCATGATTAATGTTGGATCTACTGCAGAGGACTTTTTTTTTTCTTTAAGTAATAAAGGAAGCGTCAAAAACTGTTGTGCTCTTTTTACACTTTTTTTAGTGAATGAGTAGGGGTACTATGTACCCAATACTTCACATAGAGGGGCCATGATCTGGGGACCCCCGATAATTGGCCCCCCTGCACTCCCACAACCACCTGGCCAGGGTGGTGGGGAAGGGGTCCTTGTCCCCATTACCATGGAGCAATGTGTTTTGAGGAGGCCTGCTTTTTCTCATGATTCACGCTGGATCTAATTCAGGTGCATCCTTCCCCCCAAAGTACCTTGTCCCTGTGTTGATGTAAAAAGTAAATAAAAAGAAAACAATAAATATATATCCCCTGAAGTATATCCAATGTAAATCACAATGCCCGCCGCTACTGGCATCCTTCCCAACCATAAAAAAAGCTCCGCCGTCTGACAGTTCTTAAATGACTAAGGGGTGGGCCACCCAATGATATCATTGGGTGGACCCACCCCTTTGTGACATCATCGATCCAGCATTCACCGGTCAATGACATCACAAGGGGACGGGTAACACTATGATGTCATTGGGTGGTCCCGCCCCTTTGTTATTTAAGAACTGTCAGACAGCGGGAACCTTCATCGGGTGAAGAGCTTTTTTTTTCAGTTCAGCAATAGCGGCAGGCATCATGACTGATGCTGGATCTACTGCGGGGGACATTTTTTTTTTTGCTTTTTTTGTTTTTGTTTTTAAAGGAATTTTCAAAAACTGCTGTTACTCATACTCATTCACATATTCATATGTGGGGGTGGGATCTGGGGGCTTCCAGATTTCGATAAGTCACCCCTGGCATGGGGTCACCCCACGGAGCCAGGTTTGTGGGGAAGAGGCCCTTGTCCCCATCAACATGGGAACAAGGTGCTTTGGGGGGCAGAACCTCCCTTTCCTAAAGCACTCCCCATGTTGAGTGCATGTGGCTTGGTATGGTTCAGAAGGGGGGCCACTCACTTATCCCCCCCCTTTCCTGACCTGCTGAGCTGCATGCTCGGATAAGGGTCTGATATGGATCTGGGGGGGCCCACAGTGTTTTTTTTTAATTCGGCACAAGGTTTCCCTAAAAATTCATGCCAGACTCAAAGGGCCTGGTATGAATTGGTGGGGACCCCAAACTGTCTTTTTCTGCATTTTTCATTGCCAACATTCTTTTGTTTACATTTCAGCTGTCAGCGGGAAAGCCCGCCGACAGCTGATGAATCATCGTTTGTTAAGGACGTGGCCGTCGGCTTCCTGGCCGGCTCCTTAACAACCAACTATACTTCATACAGAATTCGATTTGTTGATAATTTTGGACTGATCCGTATTCCATTTGTTTCTGAAAGTTTGGAAATTGTTAGGCTGCATTCACATAGGGGCGACACGATTTCAGCGCGACTTCGCTAGGCGATTTAAGCGCGACTTTCAGCGCGACTTCCAGCGCGACTTCAAAGACCTCAGGCGACTTTACAACACGACTTTTGCCAGGCGACTTTGACTTGACCAATCAGAGAAGGGAGGGAGTGGGCTGCCTAAAAATAAATTCTATTCTTTTGACTGTAAAGTCGCTTCTATGTAGATGGGGGATCCGACTTGGAGGCGACTTCTATTGAATTCTATGGGCACAAGTCGGATAGAAGTCGCCTAGAAGTAGTACAGGAACCTTTTCAGAAGTCGCCTTGAAGTCGGAGCGACTTCAGTCGTGTATATTAAGACGGCTCCCATTCATTTCAATGGGATTTCAAATGTCAAGCGACTTGGGGCGACTTGAGGCAACTCAAGTCGGATCGCAAGTCGCCCCTATGTGAACGGGCACTTAGAAAAATAATAAACAAAACAAATTTCGAAACAAATCAACAAAACAAAATTAGTAACATAACAAATCTATTCGAAACTAAACACATTTGTTTGTTCGGCACATGTCTAGGGATCACTACCATGCAAGCCTAACACTCTAGCTTAGGTGGTATCATAGTGCTGGTTTTGTTGATTAGCATTTAGAAGCTAAATGGGGAATAACTTTTTAACCTTCCTCTCAAAAAGCACGCTCACATTTTGCCCATACCCACATGATTGTACACTTTAGACCCTACATTTAATATCTGCCTTATACCCCTCATTATTTTGAGATGCTAGAACTGAACTTGGTAACTAACATGTGATTTCTATAATCCAATAATCTGGCAATAAACTGATTAATCTTGCCATAAGTTTGTTTTCTTCCTTTTTTTTTTCAATATCTGCGAGCAATTTCAAATCTTTTTAACTTTCGATTAACTAAGGCATATACAAATTTGAATATCATTCTAATAATAAAGGGAGAGCATATATCTATTGGTTTATCTCCATCACACACTTCTAAACTTTAAAGTAAACTTGCACTTTCTTTTTGGGAGTTCTTTTGTTTTAATTTAATAAATGCTAATTGGCTTATAACTAGTTCTTCAGACAACCCAAGATTCTACACCAGAGTAAATCATACTGCAACATAACTTGTGGAGAAATTGGATGCTCTCTAATATACTACTCACTGGAATGACCATCAGGTGCTTGCTTTTTACACGGTGGTTACCATTGCTATATATAGCAAATCCTAAATCTATTTAAACTCAAAATATTCTTATCATAAAAATCATAACTTAACCAAAGAAAGAAGAAAACAGACATACACAAAAGTGTCATTAGCTGGAATATGCTATGTTTGCTATCTTCTCTAGTAAACCGATTCCATGCCTAAAATATAATTAATATTGTCTCTAAGTGGAATCACATGAAAGTAATGGTCGTCTGCTGTATGTTTCATCTTATATGTCAGAAGGTAACTATAGCTCAATTATTTTGCATTTCTTTTCATGTATGGATCTTACGCACTGTATAATAATGACACAATTATTTATATTTTCCCTTAGATCTGTGGCTATTTCTGAACACAAAGAAACCTGCATACAGATCTTCAATGTCAAATACCTAATGAGGAATACATCTCATGCAATACATGCAGTGAGAAACTTACTTTGTTTGCTGTGATATTAAACAGTTTCCTCCCCAATTTTTACATTCACGTCCTATATATAGAGAGAGAGAGAGCAATATTGCATGTATACAAGTATCTGTGCATACTATGTAATACATCTATATATATATATATATATATATATATATATATATATATATATATATAGTGAGGGATTAGGGATTAGCTCTTATGGGGATCATATTGCCTGGGATAAGGGCAGTTCAGACAGTAGTTTCATGAAAATCTGAAAATCTGGCTTGCAGTCAGGTTTATTGGCAAAAAGTTGCATTTAACCACTTGCTTACTGAGCACTTAAACCCCCCTCCTGCCCAGACCAATTTGCAGCTTTATGTGCTCTCACACTTTGAATGACAATTACTCAGTCATGCAACACTGTACTCATATGATTTTTTTTGTCCTTTTTTTTATACAAATAGAGATTTCTTTTGGTGGTATTTAATCGCTACGGTGTGTTTTTTGTGTGCTATAAATGAAAAAAGACAGAAATTTTGAAAAAAAACTAATTTTTCTCTGTTTTTGTTATAAAATTTTGCAAATTAGTAGAGTTGATTAAACCTCTGGAAGGTCGGGTTCTGCTGGTTCGGCCGAACTTCGGGACAAAGTCCAGGTTCGGGTCCGGACTGGACCCAAACTTTGACACGGACCCCGAACCCCATTGAAATCAATGGGGACCCAAACTTTTAGGCAAAAAAATGGCTGTAACAAAGTCCTGGGAAGTCCTAGAGGTCTGCAAAAGGAAGGAAATGGGGGTAAGAGTAGGGCAATTGCCCTACAAAGAAATGGGGATAGTGAAATAACTTAAAATCATTTTTAACCTAAAATCACATAAAAAAAATCAAAAATGGAGGTGAATGTGGAATTGGAGTTTGAGGAGGTGGTGAAAGTGGCGGTGGAGGAGGTAGCCAAATTAAATTTTTTTAATTTTGGAATTTTTTGTTTGTTTTTTAAACCAGCAATGTAGATGCACTTTTTAATTTTGTGCAAGAAACAATAATCTGTCCCTTTAAGCAACAGTAGGAACCTCTCCCTATAGAACTAGGAGATGATTTTAGATTCCAAAATCATCTCCAAGTTGTACAGGGAAAGCCTCCAGCTGTTGCTTTAAGGGAAAGATCAGTGTTCTAAAATCATCTTCAAATTGTGTGGGAAACCCCCATATCAGCTGCAAAGAAGCCATATTAGTGTTTTAAAATCATTGTCAAATTGTGTGGAAAACCCCTATATCAGCCGCAGGGAAGCCATATTAGTGTTTTAAAATCATCTTCAAATTGTGTGGAAAACCCTTATATCAGCCACAGAGAAGCCATATTAGTGTTTTAAAATCATCTTCAAATTGTGTGGAAAATCCTTATATCAGCCGCAGAGAAGCCATATTAGTGTTTTAAAATCATCTTCAAATTGTGTGGTAAACCCTTATATCAGCCGCAGAGAAGCCATATTAGTGTTCTAAAATGACCATCAAATTGTATGGAAAAAGACTATCTCAGCCACAGAGAAGCCATATTAGTGTTCTAAAATCATCATCAAATTGTATGGAAAAAGCCTATCTCAGCCACTGAGAAGCCATATTAGTGTTCTAAACTAGTAGATAATGGTATTGCGCTCAGGACTTTTTTGGGGTTTCCCTTGTTGGGTTTGCTGCCCCCAGTGTTACCTTCCTATCAGAGGAAGTTTATGACTGTAGTGCAATATAAAAGCTGGGTTGGCGCTGCCCTGGATGATTAAAATAACCATATAATTATTATGGGTGTCAACCGTGTGTGAGGTACGGGATCCAAACAGGTGCACCCCACCCTTGTGCAAATTAGCAAGGAATAAAATTACGCAAATTTACAAAAATAAACAGTGCTAAAATTATAGATTATATCCTGTGTTCCCCAACACTGTGCAAGAGTAACTTAGATAAATATCTACTTGAATAAATAAATCATCTTCATTAATAATAATAAGTGAAAACATTTGAGTGTCCATTGAGTGAGAGTCCATTAATCTTTCCTATGTGAATCACGTGTGCTCCCCTCTCTTTACCCTGCTTACCTGACAGCGCCACCCCACACAGGGGTAAAGTGCAGGGACGCCTGTCTAGGCAGGTGATCAGGGGTCTTTGCTTTAATCCTTCTTTGAGACTTTCAATTCTGTTGTCCAGGAGAGTTTTTAATCCGCAATCTTCCTTGGGTGAGCATGGATTATTTTTGGAGAATAAAGATTTTGATCCAGGTCACTTTAAGTATTCAACAGCAAACTTGGCCTGCAATGAGCAAAACACAGTCGTATGTCATCTTTCTTATCCTAAATGGTCGACTTTCCAGAAATAGACAAATGAGGTACAACAACTCAATTGTGATTATCAGTCACTTCACCCTGCTCTTCATTGACATTTTGAGGATTGTCTGGGCTGATTATGGACAGGCGCCTAGACAGGCATCCCTGCGCTTTACCCCTGTGTGGGGTGGCGCTGTCCGGTAAGGAGGGTAAAGAGAGGGGAGCATGCGTGATTCACATAGGAAAGATTAATGGACTCTCACTCAATGGACACTTATTGATTTTTACTCAAATGTTTTCACTTATTATTATTAATGAAGATGATTTATTTATTCAAGTAGCTATTTATCTAAGTTACTCTTGCACAGAGTTGGGGAACACAGGATATAATCTATCATTTTAGCACTGTTTATTTTTGTAAATTTCGTAATTTTATTCCTTGCTAATTTGCACAAGGGTGGGGTGCACCTGTTTGGATCCCGTACCTCACACACGGTTGACACCCATAATAATTATATGGTTATTCTCTGGCTTCTCTGCGGCTGATATAAGGGTTTTCCACACAATTTGAAGATGATTTTAAACACTAATATGGCTTCTCTGCGGCTGATATAAGGGTTTTCCACACAATTTGAAGATGATTTTAAAACACTAATATGGCTTCTCTGTGGCTGATATAAGGGTTTTCACACAATTTGAAGATGATTTTAAAACACTAATATGGCTTCTCTGCGGCTGATATAGAGGTTTTCACACACACTTTGATGATGATTTTAGAACACTAATCTTTCCCTTAACCACTTCACAACCGCCCTATAGACAAAAGACATCTACAGGGCGGTTGCTTAATTCTGGGAGGATGTCTATTGACGTCCTCCCAGAATCGCACTTCCCGCGCGCCCCCTGGGGCGCGCACACGGGTACTTCCGTGACCGTCGGGTCCGGGGGACCCGACTGATCATGGATCGCGGTGAATGGCCGCTATGAGCGGCCTTTCACCACGTGATCGCGCCGTCCAATGACGGCGCGATCGCATGTCAACAAGCTGACGCTTCCGCCGGCTTTTCTCTCTCCTCTCCGCACCGATCGGTGCATTGCGAGAGGAGAGAGGGGGGAGAGAGGGGGGAGAGAGGAGGTGCTGCAGCGCTGTGGGCGATGTGTAATGCCCACAGCGCTGCCTAGTGACACTTAGCAACCACCCCACCATAAATCCAGCGATCATCACCCAGCCATCCACCACCCACCCAGCGATCATCACCCAGCCATCCACCACCCACCCAGCCATCCACCCCCCACCCAAACCCACTCCTACCCACCCCCCACCTACCGACCCACCCACCACCTACCGACCCACTACTAGCGACCCACCCACCACCTACCGACCCACTACTAGCGAC
>BLSH010100006.1:264026-285275 GCA_018402905.1 Glandirana rugosa | reverse complement strand
GACCCCCCCCCCCCCCCCAGTGTAGACAACTCTTCTAGCATAGAGAGCCCTCCACGTCCTTTATTCTGAATATCTCCCTACATGCAGGGACTGAAGGTAGAATTTGGGCTGGTGTCCAAAGGCTATTTTACATATCTACAAATCGAATGTCTTTTGCACCCCCCAGGATATGCTTCTCTGACCCACTGTAGCAATGTTGCTTCTCATGTATTCCAAGAAAAAAGGAAATGTATCTCTTTTATTATTTACTCCATGAAAAGATGACCTTCATTATATCCAATCCCTTCTTAAAAGGTAAGAGGATCTTGCAACACTGGGAAGTGCCACAAAAAATCTCACTTCATTGGTATCTCACCCCATGCCACCTAGCCCAGATATCCTCCTCTTACCCTCCTCTCTGCTGTCGAGGCTGTAGTCAAAACTGAAATTCTGGTCTTGTAAAAGTAAAGTTAGCTTCTGGGAAAACAAATTTCAAGTAATATCTGCAGTGACAGGACATTGATAGGGTGCCTACCTCCTTTTGCATGATTGTTACTCACATACTCATAATTGCTAGAAGTGCATTTGTGAGGTCAGGCACTGATGAGGGTGAGAAGGCCTGGCTCGCAGTCTCAGCTCTAATTCATCCGAAAGGTGTTCAATTGGGTTAAGGTCAAGACTTTGTGCAGGCCAGTCAGGTTCCTCCACCCCAAACTTGCTTATCCATTAAGTGCCAGGCCTTCTCATCCAACACTAGTGCTTGACCTCACAAATGCGGTTCTGGAAGTATGGTCAAACATTCTGTGACGTTATGCAAAGCACCACAATGGACGGGAGATATTTGTCAAGTTGCATGCGATCATTTTGAGGTGACTAGCAGGCATCCGAACTGGATTTTGCCGGCCACTGTGGCAGAGCTGGTTCTGGCCCAGTCTTTCTGGTCCACTCAAACCCCTCTCTGGGTGAAATTGGGATTATTTTTTTCTGCCATACCTCATATTTGCCATACGAGAGGTTCCGCAAGCATCTACAGGGTATTCACCCTTTGAACTCTTGTATGGTAGACATCCCAGGAGACTGCTAGATGTCACAAACGAGACGTGGGAAGGAGAGGCCACCCCATATAGAAGCCTCATAGAGCATATCTCCTTGATGCAGGATCATATCGCAGCTGTCCTGCCCCTTGTACGAGAGCATATGGAACAAGCCCAGGAAGCCCAGAGAAGGGTTTACAATCGGGGTGCCAAAACCCAAACTTTCAACCCCGGAGACAGAGTGCTGGTGCTAGTCCCCATGGTACAAAGTAAATTCCTGACAAAGTGGCAGGGTCCCTTTCAGATTAGGGAAAAAGTACATAGTTACACAGTTGGCCAGGTTGAAAAAAGACACAAGTCCATCTATATATATATATATATATATATATACAGTATCTCACAAAAGTGAGTACACCCCTCATATTTTTGTAACTATTTTATTATATCTTTTCATGTGACAACACTGAATAAATTACACTTTGCTACAATGTAAAGTAGTGAGTGTACAGCTTGTATAACCGTGTAAATTTGCTGTCCCCTCAAAATAACTCACCACACAGAAACTAATGTCTAAACCACTGCCAACAAAAGGGAGTACACCCCTAAATAAAATGTCCGAATTGGGCCCAATTAGCCATTTTCCCTCCCTGGTGTCATGTGACTCATTAGTGTTATAAGGTCTCAGATGTGAATGGGGAGCAGGTGTGTTAAATGTGGTGTTATCGCTCTCACTCTCTTATACTGGTCACTGGAAGTTCAACATGGTACCTCATGGCAAAGAACTCTCTGAAGATCTGAAAAAAGATTTCTCTACATAAAGATGAACTAGGCTATAAGAAGATTGCCGGGGGGGCGTGGCCGGCCGGCGGACGAGACGGCTGTGGAGTGAAGAGCTCCGGCTCCTATAATCCGTCCAGCGACATCCACAGCGACAGAGGTGCTCAACAACCACCGCTATGGCGACCTCAGAGGGAGCGGCACTGGGTGCGATCAGAAAAAGGGGTCCCCAGCACTCAAATCCACAAAAATTAACAGACTTTTTCGTCCCTGCTGGAGGGAAGGTGTACCAAGATGGCGCCGGCTCCACCTTGCGGCCTGCAGAGGAGGAGGACAGCGCGTCGGATGCCAGCTCAACGGCTTCGGTACACACAGTGATATGCAGAGGATCAGCAGGTACGTGTAACACATCTCCACCTGATAGCCCTACTACACGCAGCCCAGCTAAGCACAAAAAGGCCAAGGGGGATGCACAGGAGATAGAGTCAGACATGGAGGATTCTACTGAGGAACACCCCACACAAACGCCATTAGAGCAATTCCCTTCATCATCACAGCCTGTCTCAATGACTAATATGAAGGAAATGTTGATTTCACTGAGAGACACACTGTATCTTGACATGATGAACATGCTACAGCCAATTAACTCTTCCATAACAAATCTTCAGCAAAGAGTGGCACATGTTGAGAATAAGATGGAAGACGCATACTCAGCTCACAATACCCTAATAGATGCGTACAAGGAATAACAACAAGAGCTACAACGGATCTCCACCAAACTCACGGACATGGAAGACCGCAGCTGCAGGAACAACATTAAGTTCTGCGGGGTTCCTGAATCAGTAACGGCCCCGGAGCTAAATGGTTTCCTTCGTCATCTATTACATGAACTAGTACCAGAAGCCAACGAGTTGGAGCTAATTATAAATAGGGCGCATAGACTGCCAAACCCTCATTTCTGCCTGATGCTACCCCAAGAGACGTTCTTACTAGAATTCATTACTTTCACATCAAGGAAGGTGCCATGAAAGCTATGAGGAAAATTCAGCAACTACCAGGAAAATTCGCAGGAATATCCCTGTACATTGATCTCTCCCAAGCCACAATCCAGCACCGAAAAAAATTGTTAACAATCACTAAAGCCTTAAGAAACCATAACATTATATACAGATGGGGGACCCCGTCAAAACTCAGTGACATACAAAGATAAATCTGTAAACATCCTATCCTTGGAGGCAGGTCTCCGATACCTAGAAGAATGGGGAATTCTACCCCAAGAAAATCTGAATGACCAGCAGCGGGAGCCCACCAAACTGTGTAAAGAATGGTCGCAGCCCTCTACCAAGAAATCATATAAGAAAAGTCTTGCTCATCATACTTAAGACGGATCCAGGAGCGTATACCCTTACAACAGTCCAAGACTCAAAAAAGACCCCTCTCGGCCATGTTGGCCTGGAAGGGGGGCCCCCAGGTAAAGTGCATGTTCATTTGCCCTAGAGCTTCAGGGCTGGCTCTGACCTCTTTTTTATTTATTTTCTTTTTCTGTTTACTGTTTAAAGTTCATCTGTTTATTTCAACCTACAACAGTTACACTTGGCATTCTGAAAATTGTGATCTGATCAATCCACATGACGCTCACTCATTCAACATACCACTCCCGTCCTGCCACCGGTGTGGTACCCCCGGGCCCATCAATTTAAGGGTGTCTTTCCTTATAAAGGCCCATCCATTCTTCCTGCCCCAGCCAATCAGGGCTTATACTCTGACCTCTCTTTTTCCTAAACTTTTAAAGTGGAACAATCAAAAGCACTGGAAAGGAGGTATGGTCCTTAAAATCGTCTCGATGAACGTCAAGGGACTCAACAGCCCCTTTAAACACCAACTGATGTGGCAAGAAGCTATAAAATTAAAAGGAGACGTACTATGCGCGCAAGAAATTCATTTTGCTACAGATAAAGCTCCTAAATGCACGCATAAACTCTTCTCAAATGTCTTCTTCGCCAATGCAGAGACTAAGCACAATGGCGTAATGATTGCGATTAGAAACACCATTGCCTTTACAATGCATAAGATAGTAACAGACCCGAAAGGGTCTGTTTTGTACACTGAATAATGTTTTATATACACTGGTCACTGTATATGCCCCTAACCAGGGACAAATTACCTTCGTAAGAAAATTAATAAGAACAGTTAAAACCATGTGTAAAGGACATCTCCTCCTGGTGGGGGACTTCAACTCGGTGGCTGACAGTACTGAAGACTGCAAACCCCCCAAAAAGCAGTTTAAATCTACTCTGTGAACCACTCTTCACACTGAAAATTTATTTGATGTGTGGAGGTGTCTTCACCCCGGCAAAAAAGATTTTTCTTTTTTTTCTAACCCACACAAATCATACTCGCGAATTGATATATTCTTAGCTGACTTAGCCACACTACACATAGCCAAAAAAGTGGAGATAGGCACCATATCCTGGTCTGACCATGCCCCCATTATGATAGAAATGGATGAAAAATCCAACATAACTCCCATACTCTTATGGAGGAATAACACAAAAATATTCAACCGTGCTAGCCACCGAGAGAAGATCAAAAACCACCTAGAGAAGTTCTTCCGTATCAATGATAATGGAGATACATCAAAACCAATCACTCAGTGTGCTCACAAAGCTTTTATCAGGGGTATTCTTCTGCAAATTGCAGCAAAAGAAAAAAAACAAAAAACACGTGACACAAATGCTCTCCTACACAAAATTCAACTGCTAGAACAATTGAATAAGTTAACAGATCCATCGGTAACTAGTGAACTCCAAAAGTGTAGAACAGTACTTAAAAATTTACTGCTGAGTGAATTTGAGAATTTTGCCAGGTACTTAAAAGCCACATACTACTCCTCAAGCAACAAAGCAGGGGAAAAATTACCCCAGCAAGTTAAGCAGAAGCAGGCAAACTCAAGAATAAACGTCTTAGTTGACCCCAAGACGGGGGCCAAAATAACCCACCCCAAGGAAATAGCGAACAGTCTTATGACATATTATAGCGCACTATATAACCTAAAGGATGACCGAAACACCTCCCAACCATCTGAAAAGGGTATCAAAAATTTTTTAGACCCAATCCACCTTCCCACAATCTCCCCTGAGATGCAGGACTGCCTTAATAAGCCTATTTCTAGAGAAGAAATCAAGTTGGTTATACACAATTTACCTCCTAACAAATCCCCAGGCCCGGACGGGCTATCAGCAGAATATTATAAAGCCTTTGTAGATATCTTGACCCCTTACCTAACAGAGACTTTAAATCTGGTTGCTCACTCAAGCCTAATACCGGACGAAATGCTGAAAGCGTACATAGTTACGCTCCCTAAACCGGGTAAAGACCCAATCTCTCCACAAAATTTCAGAGCGATCTCTTTCCTAAATTCAGATCTAAAAAATCTATGCAAAAGTGATAGCCAACAGAATAGCTAAGGTAACGCCGGAATTAATAAACTCTGACCAAGTAGGCTTCGTCGCTAATAGACAGGCGGCGGACGGCACCCGCAGAATGCTCAACCTTCTGAGACTAGCTGAAAGACGAAAATTACCCACGGCCTTCATAGCATTAGATGCCGAGAAGGCTTTTGATAGAGTGCACTGGGGGTATTTACAAAGCGTCCTTACTAAAGTTGGATTCAGAGGTTTCATCCTTTCAGCCATTCTAGCGCTGTATTCCAAACCCTCAGCGCATGTGTATACCTCCAGTGCACTCTCAGACGCATTCAAAATTACTAATGGCACTAGACAAGGGTGCCCCCTGTCACCCCTGATTTTCACCCTGATCATGGAGCCATTCGCCGAGGCTATAAGAGAATCAAGATCGATAGAAGGTTTGTTCGCAGACAACGTTATTTTGACCATTACTAAGATCAAGTCGTCTCTACCCAGGGTCAACAATATCATAGAGACCTTTGGTAAAATTTCATACTATAAAATCAACGTAGCCAAATACCAAACTCTCACTACCAATATCAGCCATAATATAAGAACTAAGATGAAACAAATATTGCCGTGTAATTGGGAAAATTATAGAATTCAATATCTAGGAATAACTTTGACAGCAAACTCTAAAAAAGCATATGAAACCAATTACAAAAAAATACTTCACATGGTCAAAACCGACCTATTACACTTAGGGAAGCAGGAGATTTTGTGGATAGGTAAGATGGCATCGTTTAAAATGATAGTACTGCCAAAGATCCTTTATATTTTCAGAACGGTTCCAATAACCTTGCCCTCTTGCTTCTTCCACGAGATCGACCTACTGCTCCGCTCCTTTCTATGGGGCGGTAAAAGAGCAAAAATATATTTTTCAATATTAATCAGACACAAAAAGCTTGGGGGCATGGGGATCCCTAGAATAAGAGACTACTATTACGCAGCATTATTAGATCAAGTAAAGAAATGGGTTCAACAACCCCCGGACAACTTATGGGTCACAATAGAAAAAAATTTGATTCAAGGTAAAAACCTAAAAGATCTACTTCTAGCCAAACTTTTCAAAAAACCGATTCATATTCCAAGCCACCCTTCCATTTTAGCATCTCTACAGGCCTGGAGCCACTTACACACAAATAAAAGGGAAAGTATTAAAATAAATATCTCTGACATCCCACTATCAACCTTTGAGTTCCTTATCCCGAATCTGTCCACCAAATCCTGGCGAGAACAAGGTTATTCTACACTCACTGAAATTCCAGAAACAATTATGACAAAAGATAGTTATAAATTCTTACAAATCAAACACCTCATGAATTCACTATCACTCAATTATATTGAGGTGAATAAAGAGATCTGGGAATTTTTCCAGTCAGAACCTACTCACAAGAAAGATATCTCCTTCATCTATCTCCTCCTCCACTCAAATACCCCATTAAAACACGATATTCCCATTAAAAAATGGGAGCAGGACATGGGTTGCACCTACACTGAACAAGAATGGCAACAAGCGATACAGTACAACATAGCAGCCACGCATAGTGTGGTCCACTGGGAAAATATATATAAAATTATATACAGATGGTATCTTACGCCAGTTCGTCTGTCAAAAATGTATGGTAATACTTCTTCAAAATGCGGGCAGGATGGTAACTTGTTACATATATTATGGCACTGCAAATCCATCATTGGCTTTTGGAAATCTATCTTCCAATTAATATCATCAGTCAGCGGTATTATAACATGCCCGTCTCCAGAACTGGCATTATTGGGAATACATATTGGACGATTCCCCCAGAATAGCAGAACCATAGTTGCACATATCCTGATATCAGCTGGGATCATCATAATGAGTTATTGGAAGAAAAATACAGTTCCAACAACAATAGAAGTAATTTCCAGAGTGAACACAAACTGTTCCTATGAACACATATTAGCTTGCGCACAGGGTACTAAGGTAGCTTTCAAACGTCAATGGGAAATATGGATTATTAAGAATAACCTGACTAATATCCTGTAAAGTGAACAATTAAGTGAGAGCATGTGGATGCTCAGGTTCTTGACCTGTTCAATTTGCTAATCAAGTGTACAGTTAAAGTCCTTTCTCTTTCTCCTAGTTTAGATCCCCTCCCCTCTTTTAAACTCTGGTACACCTTCCGGAGTATCTGTCATCAGTAACAGACTTAGAATTAATGAGCTCCTCTTTGGACCCTCTCATAAGGGTGTTCATCTTAGGCATCTTAGAAGCAATAGATCATTAAATGAAAATAATGGAGAGGGAGTTCATAAGCGGTACAATGAGCCTTAAACTTAACCGATAGAGTGAACTAGGCCCAAGTACTCGTGAAGATCACTCAGGTTCCTAACCTATATGATTATGGGAAGGATCGCGCCCCTACCTTACCACAGTTTGTTCCCATAAGGGGTGGTAGGGTAGTCCGGAGGCGTATCTTACTCCCCTAGAAAAAATTGAAATATTGCAACCTACACTTATTACGGACATTTTATATGGCCTTGAGTGTTCCGCAAATGAGCTCCATCTCCATGTTCAATTACTAAGTAAGTCTTAAGTAACAAGGTAAATGTTACCATTATTATCACTTGTATAAGCTAAATTACCACAGAAGTTTTATTGTATATTTTCTGCATTTCAAAACCTTAATAAAATCTTAAAATTAAAAAAAAAAAAAGAAGAAGATTGCCAAGACCCTGAAATTGAGCTGCAGCATGGTGGCCCGAGACCATACAGTGATTTAACAAGACAGGTTCCACTCAGAACAGGCTTTGCCATGGTCGACCAAAGAAGTTTAGTGCAAGCGTCTTTGGGAAATAGACGTATAAGTGCTGCCAGCATTGCTGTAGAGGTTGAAGGGGTGGGGGTCAGCCTGTCAGTGCTCAGATCATACGCCCCACACTGCATCAAATTGGTCTGCATGGCTGTCATCCCAGAAGGAAGCATCTTCTAAAGATTATGCACAAGAAAGCCTGCAAACAGTTTGCTGAAGACAAGCAGACTATGGACATGGTTTACTGGAATTATGTCCTGTGGTCTGATGAGACCATGATAAATGTATTTGGTTCAGATAGTGTCAAGCATGTGTGGCGACAACCAGGTGAGGAGTACAAAGACAAGTGTGTCTTGCCTACAGTCAAGCATGGTGGTGGCAGTGTCATGGTCTGGGGCTGCATGAGTTCTCCCGGCACTGGGGAGCTACAGTTCATTGAGGGAACTATGAATGCCAACATGTACTGTGACATACTGAAGCAGAGCATGATCCCCTCCTTTCAGAAACTGGGCCGCAGGGCAATATTCCAATATGATAACGACCCCAAAAACACCTCCAAGACAACCACTGCCGTGCTAAAGAAGCTGAGGGTAAAGGCAATGGACTGGCCAAGCATGTCTCCATACCTTAACCCTATTGAGCATCTGTGGGGCATCCTGAAATGGTGTCATCATGGAGGAGTGGAAGAGGATTCCAGTGGCAAAGTAGCAACTTGTGAAGCTCTGGTGAACTCCATGCCTAAGAGGGTTAAGGCAGTGCTGGAAAATAATGGTGGCCACACAAAATATTGACACTTTGGGCCCAATTTGGACATTTTCACTTAGGGGTGTACTTACTTTTGTTGCCAGTGGTTTAGACATTAATGGCTGTGTGTTGAGTTATTTTGAGGGGGACAGCAAATGTACACTGTTATACAAGCTGCAGACTCACTACTTTACTTTTTTGTAGCAAAGTGTAATTTATTCACATGAGAAAATAGAATAAATTATTTACAAAAATATGAGGTACTGTACTGTACCGTGAGATACTATATATATATATATATATATATATATAATCATACAATCCCATATACACAATCCTTCACCCACAGCTGATCCAGAGGAAGGCAAAAAAACTCCAACAAAGCCTGATCCAAATTGCTAGGAGTAAAAAAATATTTCCTGATCCCCCGAGAGGCAATCGGATATTCCATGGATCAACTTTACCTATAAATGTTAGTAGTCAGTTATGTTAGGTACATTTAGGAAAGATTCCAGGCCTTTTTTAAAGCAATTTACTGTGCTGGCCAGAACCACCTCTGGAGGGAGTCTATTCCACATTTTCACAGCTCTTACTGTGAAGAAACCTTTCTGTATTTGGAGATGAAATCTTTTTTCCTCTAGACACAAAGAGTGTCCTTTGTGATGACCTTAAAGTAAATAACTCAACACTAAGTTCACTATATGGACCACTTATGTATTTGTACATGTTGATCATATCCCCCCCTCAATCTCCTCTCCTCAAGAGAGAATAAATTCAGTTCCTCTAATCTTTCCTCATAGCTGAGTTCCTCCATGCCTCTTATTAGTTTGGTTGCCCTTCTCTGCACTTTCTCCAGTTCCCGATATCCTTTTTGAGAACTGGTGCCCAAAACTGAACTGCATATTTCAGATGAGGTCTCACTAATGATTTGTACAGGGGCAAAATTATGTCTCTCTCTCTGGAGTCCATACCTCTCTTAATACAAGAAAGGATTTTGCTCACTTTGGAAACCGCAGCTTGGCATTGCATGCCATTATTAAATTTATGTTCTTAGGAAATCTTACTTTGGTGTTAAATCTCTCTTTTGGCTCCTGCCATGATGTGTATATATTGCTTACACGGTTCAAAAAGTAGGGGAAATGAACTACAAAGTTTACCAGCCTGGGAAAAGGAAACCAGAGCAGATTTACCATGCTAAACTCCTAAAACTGTGGAAGGACAGGGAGAGTTTATTGGCAATGCCCACTCCCCAAAAGGATGGGTTACCCCAGACCCCTAGATGTCCCCATAACCGAGTCCTTGCCACTGACGCAACAAAATGACGTTAAGGAATTTGTCAATAAAAATAGGCTTTTTCTCTTCCCTACGCAGACTGACCACTGTGCTACAACATGACATAATCACGCAACCAGGGGTCCGTGTAAATGTAAAACCCTACCGAATACCTGAGGCTAGATGAGAGGCGGTGGTGAGAGAAATAAAAACCATGTTGGAGTTAGATGTAATAGAGAAGTCCCACAGCGCCTGGTCGAGCCCTATAGTGCTGGTCCCAAAGCCTGATGGCACTATCCAGTTCTGTAATGATTTCAGGAAACTGAATGAAGTGTCTAAGTTTGACGCATACCTGATGCCGCGGGTTGACAAACTTGTGGATAGGTTGGGAGGTGTCCGATACATAACAACCCTAGACCTAACTAAGGGATACTGGCAGATCCCCCTAACGGAATCAGCAAAGGAAAAACGGCCTTCCCTACCCATGGGGGTCTTTCCAATATAAGCGAATGCCGTTTGTTCTGCATGAGGCCACTGCATCCCTTCAGAGGATGATGGACAAGACTTTGAGACCGCATGGGCCCTATGCAGTGGCCTATCTGGGTGATGTCGTCATCTATAGCCCAGATTGGGAATCACATGTGCCCCGGGTGCAGGCAGGGGTAGATTCACTGAGGCTAGCAGGTTTAACAGCCAACCTGAAAAAGTGTGCCAAAGGTCTAGAGGAGGCCAAATACCTTGGGTATGTTATTGGTCTGGGTCTGATTAAGCCCCAGACCAATAAAATTGAGGCCATTCAAAAGTGGCCCCAACCGGTGAACAAGAAACAGGTTTGGGCCTTCCTGGGGATTACAGTGTATTACTGACGCTTCATCCCCGACTTTGCCACCATTCCCGTCCCTCTGACCAAACTGACAAAGGGTAGAGGTCAGGAATGGTTAAGTGGACTCCCGAAGCTGAGAAGGCCTTCCACAAATGTAAGCAAGTCCTTTGTGTACAGCCGGTGCTCATGACCCCAGACTTCACAAAGGAGTTTGTGGCTCAAACCGACGCCTCTGAGGTGGGACTAGGTGCTGTTCTGCCCCAGATCAGAGATGGTGAGGAGCACCCGGTCTTCTACTTAAGCAGGAAGCTTAATAGACATGAAAAGAATTATGCCATTGTGGAGAAGGAGTGCTTGGCCATCAAGTTGGCCTTAGAGGCCCTAAAATACTACCTGCTGCGAAGGTCATTCAGGCTAGTCACCGACCATGCCCCCCTTAAGTGGATGTGTAGCAACCGGGAGAAAAATATCCGGGTGACTAGGTGGTTCCTGGCCCTACAGCCATTTAAGTTCTCAGTGGAACACTGGACTGGAAGGCTCCAAAATAACGCCAATGGTTGGGGCAGTTGCTCTACCAGAGGGGCTTGAGCAGAGGGGGGGATATGTGACGTTATGCGAGGCACCACAATGGACAGGCCCTACTTGTCACCTCACATGCGATCATTTTTAGGCGACTAGCAGGAGTCCAACCCAAGTTTTGCCGGCCACTGTGGCAGAACTGGTTCCCGCCTGGTCTTTCTGCTCCTCTCAAACCCCTCTCCATCTACATTTAATGACCAGGAAGAGAACAGAGGAGAGCTCTATCCTGGATCTCAGAGGGAGAAAGCTGAGAGAGCTCTGTGTGCTAAAAGGTTTGCACTGTGCTTATGTTTTGTGGGTGTTGGGGACAGCCCCACACTGCATAGAGAGGAACCTCTTTGTTTAGTTTAGCGCCAGACGGCAAAGTTTTGTTTTCTGTTTTTGTTTGTGTTTTGATCTTGCAAACCTGAAACAATAACCCTGGCATGCTGAATTTTTGCTTATGAAAAGACACACATAGACACACTCCTAAACCTTGTGGACAGCCTTCCCAGAAGAGTTGAAGCTGTTATAGCTGCAAAGGGTGGGCCAACTCAATATTGAACTCTATGGACTAAGACTGGGATGCCATTAAAGTTCATGTGAGTGTAAAGGTAAAGGTACCAAATAACTTTTGGTAATATAGTGTAGGTAGATTATTGATGATGTGTTAGATTCCTTTAAATGTCTGCCATATAGTCAAATTAGGTATGAATTTCTCCACAAATGGGTAGCAGATCATTGCTGGATCCTGCTGCTGGAGCCATTACTGCCTCTGCACACAATGTGTACTTTTCAATTTCTGTGCAAATACCAGTATCCTGAGGCTTAGCAGTACACAGGTTCAGAGCAAACCATACCCAAAGTGTATGTCTAGCCCAGTGATGGCGAACCTTGGCACCCCATATGTTTTGGAACTACATTTCCCACAATGCTCATGCACTCTGCAGTGTAGTTCAGCATCATTGGAAATGTAGTTCCAAAACATCTGGGTTGCTAAGGTTCGCCATCACTTGTCTAGCCTCTTTAGGAGGAAGGGGGGGGGGGTAGAGTGCAGAATGCTTAGACCCCCCTGTCTGCTTTCTAGCTTTATCACAGGGATTTCTGGTTGATAATGTTGTAAAAGAAGAAAAGTGAAGGAGAAGAAAAAAATACTTTCCAAAAACAACATAATCAGAAATAAAACAATATTTTTAAGTGGAGTCGGGGAAGGCCAGAACCCCTGTCACATGTGTATTGCTTTTTGTTTGACTCATATACTGTTTGTCAAAACCATTGTCAGCAGAACAGGAGGAGTGGGGAATCTTGCTCAGGCCATGATATAAATAAAAAGCACATATGAGTTAGAATCCTTCCCCACTCTATTCCAAACAACAAAAAAGGTGGCCTTAAAATTCAGTTCCAGCCGGGGAGTGTGCATGTGCGAAGCTCCGTAATGGCCGCTTAAGCCAGGAGCTCCGCACCGCCCCGGGATAACGGCACCCACATCGCTCTCTCCAGCTTGTTCCAACTGGCCACCACGTCTCAGCTGAAGCCCGGAACACCCCAGGACCCCAACTGGATGTCCGGACTGCCGGCAAGAAGGAGCCTTGAGCCTCAATTCGTGGATCGGGCCGCTCTTGGGTGTACCAAGATTGCTGCCGCGGCTGGCACACACACTATGAATTCGGACGGAGACAGAGAACACAGGCAAGTGCTCTCCCCCACCACACTGTCTTATCCTCCAATGACCCCAGGGACTACTCCTAGCATGATGACCCGCTCACCGACCTCCACAGAATCCCTCATTGCCCACACGCTAGCAGAAGGGGCCTACACGCCAGACGGGCCTACCCGGGCCTGCAACTCCCCAGACTCCGATCTACGGACCCCGGATCTAGGACCAAACATTCAGTGTTCAAATAACCAAATGGCTAACATGTTTAATCATTTTGCTGACTTATTGGAAAATGGTCTGGCCGCAACAACCGCAAAACTCCCAGGAGACATTCGCATTGACTTTCAGGCCTTAGGCTGCAGAATAGAGGCCATAGAACAAAAAGTTGAGGCGACAGTCTCTAGTGTGAACCAAAACACTGACAATATCCAGGTCCTTCAGAACCAGCTGGACTCAGCTCTTTCAAGAATAGATGACCTGGAAAATCACTCAAGAAGGTACAATTTCAGAATACGGGGCCTTCTGGAGTCCATAATACCCCCTAGCGCAGTCCGGGACTTACTCCAAAGTCTTATCCCAGGGATTCCACAACACCGTTTGGAACTGGACCGAGCCCATGGATCCCCTAGGGACATAATAGTTAAGTCCCACTATTACACTATCAAGGAAGAAGTTCTGAGGCTTTCCCGCAATAACCCCCAGCTGGCTTGCCAAGGCCATCAGATCCAAATTTTTGCGGACATCTCACCATCCACGATTCAACGCCAAAGAGCCCTCAAGCCACTTCTCCTAGCCTTATCCAAAAATAACATCAAATACTGGTGGGCCTTCCCCTTTGCTGCTAAATTCTCATGGAAGGGCAAGAACCTTTCCTTCTCCAACTTCCCAGAAGGCGAAAAGCTTCTTCTCAACCTCAAGATCATCACCCAAGTAGCGGCCATGAACTGCTCCATCCCACCAGCAAGCTCCTCCAAAAGACCTCAACCCACAAGCCAAGTAACCCCTCTTTGATCCCAAGCCAAATCCAAGAGAGCGAAGGACATTAGACCTCCTTAAGAGCATCTATCTGGGCCAAAGCCCTCTTAATCTCACCTTGACCTCTTGCCTTTTCAGAGGTGACCGTTACCACTGTATGGAAATATAATCCTCAATTCCTGTGGTCCATCAAGGACCTTCTCTTTGTTCAAGTTGAATTTTTGTTCGTGTTTAATTCGGGACATTGGGGTTCTCCCCCTTAACACTAGCCCTGGTAGGACCTTCTGAAACGCCTTGCAGTCCCCTCATCAGGGAGACCCGAACTTCTCCCCCCTTTGGAGACTATATTGCTTTGGAGCTGCTGCACTCTAAACCTCCCTAATCTCTCATTAGATATCAGAGACTACAGTGCAATCACTGCGAAGACTTCCACTAGAGCCCCCACCAACCACCCCACCTTCCGGTTTCCCACAATAGGCGAGAGTTATATTCACCCCTTTGATAGACGCCACTGGTGGAAGGGGATTGGTCGGAGTTCACTTAGGGGGAAATGTTTTGGTTCTGAACTGCCTGAGCCCCCACTTAGGGGAGGCAGCTAGTTCCGATAAGTATTCTGGATTTATACGTCTTTAAAAGTTTTTGACAATTTGGTTAGTTCAATTCATGCTACTTATGCGGTGTGGAGCGGCGGGACCTGGGGTGGGTTCCCCGTGCTCTCGACTACCCCCTGGGCTCGGTTTTTCCATGCTCACGGGATAGTGACTCTGTGTTCCACTAGGGACCAAACCCCTTTTGTTTAGGGGCCTGGTTGGGCTTGCCCCAGCCATGCTCCTAAGGTCTCTATGGAGACCACCTTTTGTTTAGTTTTCTTTCCTTCCTTTGCTCCCCCTCTAATCTTTCTCTGTATTCCAGCTATCCACCATAAGACGGCTTCCACCCCCCAGATAGGACGAGGTTACCAGTGCCACCAATACCAGATGATGCACGTCCGGAATTCCCCTCGATGGGTAAGTGGTGATGTTGTTGTTCTTGCCCTCTCTCCGACTCCCCATGGCTAATGAGAACCACAATACTTCACACATTAGAATTGCCACACATAATGCCCAAGGCCTGAATTCAGTAATCAAGAGAAGGAAGGTGTTTAATCAAAATAAATCACTTAAGCTGGACATCATCATGGTCCAGGAGACCCACTTCCTCGCTCGGTACAGTCCCAAATTCCTCCATTCACAATACCCACTTTTTTTCCTTGCCAATGCTCCGGATAAAACCCGAGGGACAGCAATTCTGTTTCAAAACACTGCAATTTCACGTGGATATCCGATTACAGAGACCCGGAGGGAAGATACCTACTGGTTAAAGGCTCCATAGAGAGACACATATATTCTCTAGTGGCCTACTACGCTACGAATAAAGGGCAAGTGCCCTTCTTCCAACATATGCTCAGGGTTATTAGCCCCTTACTGGAAGGAACTGTCATTTTTGGAGGTAACTCCAATGCGGCGTTTGACCAAAGCTTAGATAAGAGGAGATCCAAAGTGACCCAACTAATGCGCCCTACTAAAGCCAGCCTTAAGATTGCTAAATTGCTATACAATTACGGGCTGGTAGACATATGGAGGGAACTAAACCCCTTTAAACGTGACTATACCCACTTTTCTTGTCTGCAACAGTCCTACGCCTGCATTGATCACCTCCTAGTATCCCCCACCACGATTCCAGCCGCTAAATCTGCTAAGATTATACACACGGTCGGGTCAGACCATGCCATGGTCACCCTGACCCTCAGCAAGCCAAGGTCAAGTTCTCAACCTCAATACTGGTGCCTTAATGAATCCATTCTAAATGACCCGGTCAGACTCACTGAACTTCAGGATACTCTGAAGGAATATTTCCCCCTCAATAATAGTGAGGAGATATCCCCCGAAACCCTATGGGCTGCACATAAGGCAACCATACAAGGGAAATTCATACAAATATCGTCCCGTATTAAAAAAGAAAGGCATCTAGATGTAGAGAAGCTGGAAGAGAACTTCAAAGTTCTCAAAACTAAACACAAACGGGACCCACGTAGTGTTCCCACTGAGCTTCTGAACTCAGCGAGATTAGCAATGAACTTAACCCTAACAGCACAAGCCGAGAGACAGATCAGATGGACCGGAGCAAAATTCTACCAAAAAGATAAGATTGGCATCATGTTGGCATCCAAACTCTCTCCCTGATTTAGATCTCATGCCCTCCTTAGAATCAGGGCCGCAGGTCAACCCCCGACAGCGGACCCCAATAAGATCCTCAAAGCTTTCCAAAAATGTTATGCCCAACTTTACTCTCCACCAACTTTAAACAGGACAGCGACAATCTCTAAATGCCTCTCAGAGGTCCCAATCCCGACACTCTCCCCCGAGCACAGAGAGTCTCTAGAGGAGCCGTTCACGGCTGACGAAATTTTGGATGTCATCAAAGGCCTAAAGACTGGATCAGCCCCTGGACCGAACAGCCTCTCAGTGCCCTACTACAAGGAATTCTCCAAAATGCTGGCCCCATTTAAGGCCAAATTCTTCAACTCAAAAACCTCGGGTTCCCCCTTGATCCCCACCTGAACGCGGCGTTTATTACAGTCATCCCCAAACCAGGGAAGAACCCCCGAGGAGGTGGAAAATTACAGACCCATCTCCTTAATAAACAATGGCCTGAAAATACTTACCAAGTTACTTGCTAACCCCCTAGCCTTATTTATAAACTAGTATATTCACAAGGATCAGGTAGGGTTTATCCCAGGGCGTCAGGGACCCGACCAAATCCGGAGGGCCATAGACATAATCTCCATTCTCCAATCAAACTGGGAGAGTGACACAAAACAAAAGGGCATGATCCTCTCTTTAGATCTCCAAAAAGCCTTTGATTCAGTCTCATGGCCCTATATCACGCAATTAATAGAAGTATGGCGTTTTGGGGGGGTTCAGGGGCATTATCCAGGCCTTGTACTCTAATCCGTCCACTGTGATTAGGCTCCAGGGGTATTACTCATCCACGATTAAAATTGCACGGGGCACCAGACAGGGGTGCCCTTTATTCCCTCTCATTTTCGCATTACCAATTGAGACCCTCGCCATTGGGATCTGCTCGAACCCCAAGATCAAGGGGGTCTCTTGCGGTCCCCACACTCATAAGTGCGGCCTTTTCGCTGATGACGTCCTCCTCTTCATCACCTCACCGGTCACATCCCTTCCAAACCTCTCCAAACTTCTCGACAAATTCTCTGACATTTAGGGTCTACAGGTAAACTATGCAAAATCCCAGGCCCTCAATGTCTCGCTACCTAGGGAGCTGACCGACCATTTGAAGACAACATTCAAATTCACTTGATCAGAATCCTCTATCCAATACTTAGGAGTTACCTTGACAGCAAAAATAGAATAACTTTACGAAGCAAACTTCCCCCCTATGTACAAAAAAACTAGACAGTGACCTGCAGGCTTGGTCAAAAGGGGAACTCTCCTTGCTAGAGAGAATCAACGCCATTAAAATGACCCTTCTCCCCCTGCATTCTTTACCTCTTTTGATTGCTCCCATTACGCATTAACAAAGAGCACCTTAAGGCGTTTCAAGGAAAGATCAACAAATTTGTTTGGGCCAAGAAAAGCTCCAGGCTATCCCAAAAGACCCTGTGCCAACCTAAAATAAAAAGAGGCCTGGGTCTCCCAAATCTCCTTTGGTACTACCAGGCCGCCAGACTAGCCCAGCTGTCCCTGGTTTACACTACAAAAAACAAAGGAGTGGCCCCAAGGAAAAGGGATTTTAGGGTGGGTGCTCAAACCACACTGATAGTATATAAAAAGGTATAAATAATTTATTAGTATACAATAAAAAGCACATAGAAATGTACATCTGAACAAACATATACAATTATGCAAGGCAATACATAATACGAATACCACACAGTGGGCGAGGTGGAGAAGGCCCACCGGTGATTATGACGTATTTCCCAACATGTTTTGATATCACATTAAGTGTTGTATCTTCCTCAGGGGAATATTGTATTGCCGATAATATCAATTCTATGGAATAGAATATACATACATAAATAAAGTGAGAACTAGCAACAAGGTAAAGTACAAAATATTCAATAGTAGTACAATAATAAGTGTATTGGAGAGAGGCATATATGTACATATAGATGCGTGTCTGAAAAATAGTCCATGACATAACAGTACACACAAAAGGGCTCACCCGGATGAATAAAACATTCAAAGTTTGAATCAAGTTTTCTCCAGATGTCCCACTGTGAGGATAGGAGATAGGCTCTACAAAAATGTCAGAGCCAAGGTCTGCAGGTAGATGTAACTCTCCACAAGGACCGGATATGTATAAAGGGAAGAGAGGCTCCTAGAGGAATGATAGGGAAACAACATGATAGTAAAATGAACAGCAAAAAAGAAAAGGAGATTGCCGGCATATCAGGGCAAACACCACAAAAGTACTGACCTGTGTCTGTAAAGGAGAGCCTAAGAGAGCAACCTCGTCAAACGTGCAAGGCCGTCCAGGTACCGGAACTGGACCGAGTTGCTCACCTGTAGGGTATAAGTACCCCCCTCACAGGTGAAGTGGGCGGTGTCCCAAGTTTCCCGGAAAGTCCGGCCCAGAGATGTGTGAATCTTGGACCGGACCCCTCCTGTGTATACACCGGATAAGGAGCCATCCACCTCCCTCTTCTGGTCCCCCGGGCGAGTGGCGTCGGACGGAGCCGCGCATGCGTGAGCGCAAAGCGCCCATTGCGCAGCTCCATCTGACGTCACCCCCCCACCGGCGCGCACACTTAGAGGCTGTGTGCCGATGGAGGGGCGGAGGGACAGCCAAAGAAGGCGTCCTTGGGTGGCTAGCCCGGCCCCACTAGCTGCGTGCCAGCTGAGGGGCCTACACGCGCCGGGGGAAAGATCGTCCACGAGGACCCCTGGTGGTAACTACCCATGCTGCCAATCCCAAATTGGAGTGACACACAGGGCAGACAGAGGAACAGCAGGAAAACTGCAGAGCACTGTTTGATAAAATTGGTGAGCAATATATATGAGGATAACAAATAATCTATTGTTTTCACTCGAATAAATTAAAATAAATCCCAGGGTGGCACTGTGAACTGAAATGTCAGAACAAATCCCAGACACACAGGTACATGGAGCAAAGCATTGCACATGCCTGGGCCTTCTCCACCTCGCCCACTGTGTGGTATTCGTATTATGTATTGCCTTGTATAATTGTATAGGTTTGTTCAGATGTACATTTCTGTATTTCAATATTTTTTATTGAATTTTCTCATATAAAAAGATACAAAAGATAAGAAAACCTTGACATTTTCAGTCCTTCCAATGAACACATAACTGAGAGGAGTTTACAGGAGTACATCACAGGACAATATTATCTTTTGAACATGGAAACTAGAAGCTATAGAACTGCTAACTTTCTGGCAGGGACGTTGTTCCTTCCACCCGGACACCCCAGCTGGACAAGGAATGTGTCATAGAATGGAAGCCAACATAGTTTATCTCAGTATGCAGTCTCAATATTAAAGTGAGAAAGTAAATGTTAATTTTCAATTACGGTCAGAAACGATCAGTGTCATACTCAAATTGGGTGAACATATCAGAGGGCTATCACCAGGTTTACTAATAACATACTAAAGAGTAGGATATTAGTCTCCCTAAGACCAGTCAGTAAACCATAGACCTGCGGAGAAGCTGATAGGGCTAAGGTGTATCTGAACCGTGGTCCTAAAGGTTCTTATCTCGAGCAGGATGATATGCCATCCTTCATGAGGGGGCATATCAAATTGCTGAGCTCATAAACCTCTGGTGTCAACCAGAGTTTTGGTATATGAATAGTTTTATTGAATTTTCCAGAACAAAAGTAAACATAATAAAGACGTAACCGGGTGTCAAGGTCTACTATCATTCTTATTAATCGTTTCGTATTAGGTTAGTCCTAGCTCTTTTTAAATTAGGGAACAAAACGTATCAATTGTGAACTGATACCTGGGAACTTGTTTTAACTGTAACAATCATGCAGACCGAAATGAGTTTTCCCGGTCGTGACAGTTTGAAGGAGCTGGGAAGATGTCGCGGCCGGGAAGGTATCCCATCCCTTTGTCTATCAGAGCCATATTTGCTGCAAGCCTGATCGACCAGGCTACCAAATTAATCAAGTGTATTAATATGGACCGTTGACGAATTCTCCGCTAAGGGTACTAGACTTAGTTAAAGATGATATGGTGAAAGAGGTACGGGTAAACCATTTATTCATCCTGACCGGGAGGAGGAACCGGAGGCGATGGTGTGGCCTTAGGGACCAAGGGCCCTAGGAGTGAACCGGACTCGTGACCACCCCAAATGGGAACAAACTGTGGCCCCGTTCCATCACTCTTTGCCACTCCTGGCCCCCGGGGTCTCCCCCGTCATCACTAGACAATTTGAGGCCTACCGAACCTTTAACTGATCATCTAACAAGCGGCAGAAGCCAACCTTTAAAGGCTATTCAAAACAGAAAGTCATACGGTTGAGGTATCAGAATACAGAGGAAAAGAAAGAAAAATAGATAGAGGGTGAAGAAGAGGGAGGGAGGGAGAGGGAAGAGTAGTGAAAAGTGCAGGTGTCACCATGAATCCAAGAGAATTACCTATAAGGTTCCCGGACATCTTGGAATCTAGCTTATTTTCCACATTCCAGCAGAGATGTGGTGTTAAGTAGTATCGGGCAGGTGAACCCCGGTGTAACGTGCCCAGGGTTCCCAAATTTTTTCAAATTTATCGGAGGTGTTCAGAATTTTGTGGGAAATCTTTTCTTGTGTCATGATCCAGGAAATTTTCCGCTTGGTTAGGTAGATGGAGACCACAGGGGTTTTCCAAGCCCGTGCAATTGTTATTTTGGCCCCTATGAGGATGAGGATGAAATGGATAAGAAGTTGAGTGGCCCTGGTACAGTTGGGAACTGGTTGATTAAGCAAGGCTAAGGTCTGTTCCTGAGCTCTCTCTGGAACCATATCTTACCCTGTAACTCTGGACCGTAAGTTTAGATCTTTCTAGGTCATTTCCCCAGGTGTTATGTTGTGAATCTCTCCGATCGTAATTTCCAGTGCCCTTAGCACCAACGAGTCCTTGTCTGGAATCGGAACGAATTAGTTG
>BLSH010100006.1:226581-242785 GCA_018402905.1 Glandirana rugosa | reverse complement strand
CGGTTTCATTTAAAGTGACACACAGACTTTAAATAAGTTTGCAGAACAGATGTGCACTTATTCCCGGTTTCATTTAAAGTGACACACAGACTTTAAATAAGTTTGCAGAACAGATGTGCACTTATTCCCGGTTTCATTTAAAGTGACACACACATTTTCCAGAACAGTGATATGGGTTCTTCCGGCTTATTTATACTTTTTTGACACAGTTTGAAGATGATTTTAGAACAGTTCTATGGCCTCTACCGTTAATTAATACTTTTCAGACCCATTTTGAAGATGATCTCCATTTTTGCTTTTTTTATGTTTTTATTTTTTAAAAAATATTTAAAGTTATTTCCCTGTCCCCATTTCTTTGTAGGTCACTTGTCCCACCCTTACCCCCATTTCCTTCCTTTTGCAGACTCTCTAGGACCTTCCAGGACTATTTTACAGCCATTTTTGTGCCTAAAAGTCAGTGTCCCCATTGATTTCCATGGGGTTCGGGGTCCAGGACAAAGTTCGGGTTCTGTCCGGACCCGAACCCGGACTTTGTCCCGAAGTTCAGCCGAACCAGCAGAACCCGGACTTCTAGAAGTTCACTCATCTCTAATCAACGATAGAGATAACCAAATCCAGAAAATGTATCTGACTTGTGCTAAATTCATATGAAAACAAAATACCCCTATTTATCAGTTCCATAATAAAATTATTTAAGGAATCCATCGTACCATTCCACAGGAGGAGGACGTCGTCAATGTACCTGGCCCATAATATCAGTTGGGGATGGGTACCTGTATAAACAAGGTTCTCCTCCCATTTGGTCATAAATAAATTGTCAAGGCTAGGGGAAAATTTTGCCACTCGCCTTTTCTGTATGTAGAACCGACCTTGGAACCAAAAATAGTTATGTGTTGTTGCAAACACCCACAGGTCCATAATAAAATGTCTTTGAGAGGACAGGATGGAAGAATCCCGTGAGAGAATATGTTCAACTGCATCCAGTCCTTTCTGTTGTGGAATGCATGTATACAGTGAAGCCACATCAGCAGTGGCTATAATACAATTATTAGGAACTGTCATGTTATCCAGTAATGTAATTACGGCCTGGGAGTCCTTAATTAAGGAGGGCATTTTTCTGACCAATGGCTGTAAATAATGGTCAGCATAACATCCTATTCTAGAGGTAATCGAGTCAATCCAACTAATTATGGGACGACCCAGTGGATGCACCAAATCCTTATGGATTTTAGGAAGATGGTACATCACCGGGATTCGTGGGGCTAATGGTACCAGATGGATTTTCTCCTTTTTGTCTAGAATATTAGATTGGAAGCCTCGATTTATTAGGGCAGTAAGCTCTCTCTTGCGTTTATTGGTAGGATCATTAGGTAGCTCACTATATGTGTCCTGGTCATCTAGTATTCTGTACATTTCTTTGAGTAGGTCATCCTTATCTAGTTTCAGGTTGGTTTTGATTATTACCGTAGGAGGGATGATCATAGTTATCATACTCTCTTTCATCATAGGAGTCCCTACAGTTCCTTAGAGGGAGAATCTATTAGCTGTGGAGATTGGAAATCTGGAGGGGTTAGGAGAGTAGTATGTAGCATGATCCTGCCTGTATGTATTATGTTGTTGTGGGGGGGCGATCTTCTGTTAGATCTATCCCTCTGGTGGTAATATCCACCGTGAGTATTTGAGTAATGACCCCTACCTCTAGTATGGCCACCCCTTCCTCTGCCATACTGGTTAGGGCCATTGTCATAATGTTGGTAAGGGGACCTATAACTAGGATTCCTTCCTCTTTGGTGTCCGGAATGTTCTCTATTTGTTGGTCTACCAGGTCCATAAGGTCTTATAGACCTACCAGAGGGACCTGGTGTTGTCCCTATTAGAGTCACAATTTTGGTTACTTGTACTCTCATTTGTTGAGGGTGGCACAATATTTTCTTTCTTCTGCCACTTAAACACAGATCCTGATCTGTAATCCTCTACATCTCGTGCATATTTTTTATGTTTTTTAGCACATTGATCTTTTTTTTCTTTCTCTAGGTGGTTTTTTAGATTAGTGGATAGGGAACCATATTCAACAGACCATTTAAAAGGTAATAGTTTTTCTTTCATTTCCTTTATTTCACTGTCTAATGCTGATAATCCAACCTTTTTTATGAATACCAAATGTTTAAGTAATTTAATACCAATATCATTGAAATAATTGAACCAAGATTCGAAATCTTGGTACCCTTGTTGATTTTTCAATCTCATAAAGAGGCCACCTACTTCGGTGTCACTACAGGTGGCTATAAAAACTCCTTCTGTAGTAAGTGTCCTTGCTGCACGATATTCATAAACATCCATTTTCAGGATTGATACAAAGCTGCAATATAGTGTTTGGTAGTGCAATAGTGTATTGGTAGGTGAATATTGCGCTAAGTATGACGTCTAAAACAGCAGCTGATACCACAATCAAACAAATTGTGTAGGTAAGAACTAGGGGTTAAAGTGCAGTGCTTATGTAAGACTACATTAGTGTATCACAAACATTAAATGTTATATGGTAAATAAAATAACATATTAAGAGAGTGTATATAGGTCCAGAGAGAAGGACTTCACCATAAGGTTCAATCCCCCTCTAGTCTGAAATACATACAAGGAAGAATACCTTCTATGCAGACAACATAATAATAAAGTGCATAAATCAATAAGATAAAGTGCATTAATATATAGTGCAAAAATATGAATATATAAAAAATTGGATATATTACAATTAATCATAAAAAATAATAATAAATAAAAGTTCATGGAAGTATCTAAATGTGATATGGAGAACCCTTAGGTGCAAAAATTGTATCCTTTATCATCAGAGTGGATATGAGACACCGCCACCGGAAAGATTGAGGGCTTACCAGATTGCCAACAACAATGAGCCTGGGATATATCACTTGTAAGGATCTCTCAAAGACTGGATAAATGAGATTATTCCTGTGTTGATATCTCAAAGCGGTCATGCATACTAATGGTGTGGCCTTTGCAGGATAGCCAAAGGAACTGGTCACTGTTACTCTTTCCTTTAAAGTGTCCTCACACAAAATCCGATAATCCAAAAGTAAAAAAAAAATTACATAGTGTAAATCCCTTTAAAACTTGTTTATTAAGAAAGAAAGTATTGCACTTACATCAAGTCTGTAAACATTGAGCTCGTCAAAGTATCAATCAGTCATAGCGCAGTCATAGTGCAATAACCTGGGGTCATCAGTCACCCGACACGTTTCACCCTAATGGACATCATCTGGGGTTACTGACCCTCCAGGCTGTTGCACTTATATAGAGTATCAGTAATCAATAACGGATGCAACCCCTGTGAAAGATGGCAATCCCGCATGAGTTCCAAGCCTGCATTACCAAATGGTACTCTAATAGCACACAAAGTCTTTGATTTTAGAAGTATGTTTACAGTTCAAATTGGAATGGAATGAGATGTACAATTCGATACAAATTTCAATTCGAATTTCAGAAATTCAGACAAATTTTGTTTCGTCACTCGGAACATTCAGTAAACTTCGTTTATACTGTAATTCGGAAATTCGTCCAAATATTAATTCAGAACTAAACGACCCGCACATGTCTAAAACAAATAATAGTTTAAAAGTTAATGAAAAAGAGGAGTGGTAAGCACTAACAGAGTGTAGAGGGTGTTGAGGCTTTAAAACAGATAGAACTATACAAATTCCAATCTCCCCCAGAAAAAGAAAGATAATATAAAAACATTATTTGCAGGTCAGGGTCCCATGATTCACATAGTGGAGGAAAGGGCAGTTCTTCTGATTTATGTCACTCCAATCATGATGAAAGTTCAGAAAAAGCATGGTGTCAGGATAGAGCTTTAGGCCTGGTAATGGTCACATCATAATGGATCACGCCTTAAGGCATGTTTCTGCTGACAAAGTAGGATGTCATGTACACTATATTGTCAAGTGAGTTGGGATGCCTGCCTTTACACACAAATGAACTTTAATGTCATCCCAGTCTTAGTCTGTAGGGTTCAGTATTGAGTTGGCCCACCCTGTGCAGCTATAACAGCTTCAAGTCTTCTGGGAAGGCTGTCCACAAGGTTTAGGAGTGTGTCTATGGAAATGTTTGACCATTCTTCCAGAAGAGCATTTTTAAGGTCAGGCATTAATGTTGGATGAAAAGGCCTGGCTTGCAGTCTCTACTGTAATTTAGTGGTTCTCAACCCTGTCCTCAAGTAGCCCCAGCAGGCCATGTTTTCAGGTTTTCCCTTATGTTGCACAGGTGCTTAAAAGCAGAGTCAATGGCTTGGTATTTTGGAGAGCTATTTTATCTAAGAGAAATTCCCAAAACATGGCCTGTTGGGGGTACTTGAGGACAGGGTTGAGAACCACAGCACTAATTCATCCAAAAGGTGTTCTAGGTTGAGGTGCAGGCCAGTCAAGTTCCTCCACCCCAAACACACTCATCCATGTCTCTATGGACCTTGCTTTGTGCACTGATCCAAATCATTTGGTGGAGGGGGGATTATGGTGTGTTATTGTTTTTCATGGGTTGGGCTTGGCCCCTTAGTTCCAGTAAAGGGAACTCTTAAGGCATCAGCATACCAAGACATTTGGACAATTTCATGCTCCCAACTTTGTGAAAACAGTTTCTGTTCCAACATGACCGCGCACCAATGCACAAAGCAAGATCCATAAAGACATGAATGAGTGAGTTTGGGGTGGAGGAAGTTGACTGGCCTGCACAGAGTCCTGACCTCAACCCAATAGAACATGCTTTTGGAAGAATGGTCAAACATTCCCATAGACACACTCATAAACCTTGTGGACAGCCTTACCAGAACAGTTGAAAGGGTGGGCCAACTCAATATTAAACCCTATGGACAAAGACTGGAATGTCATTAAAGTTCATGTGCATGTAAAGGCAGGCATCCCAATACTTTTGACATTATAGTGTGTATTCAGGTGCAGATTTGGGCAAAGGCTTTACTTTGTCAATGATATCAACAGTGATTTTCAATTGTGTTACTGCATCTTGAAATCTGTTATTTAACAGTGAGAGTGCATCGTGTACAAATCATCAGTGCGATAGGTCTTCTTAAAGCAGTTGTATCCTCTATCAAAATTGTTTTTCTTTAACTGTAATACAATCTAATAAGTTATTATAAATTAAACTTGTGCATTTATAATTTATGGCTATTCTTCTTACTGTATAAAAAGGTGCTTCTTATATCGTTCCGTACTCCTATTCGCCGCCGCCATTTTGATTGTGGGCTTCCGCATCATGCACTACTGTCTATTTCCACCCACAGTTTTTTTCCCGGACCGTAATCCCACGCACGTGACGTTGCACGGGACTTTATGTAAAAGACACTCCACTCCCCATTATAGCCTCGCAGGTTGCTGGGGCTAACGTCAGCAATAGGAAATGACACCGCCTCGGCATACACCATGCATTTTTCCAACTGAGTTCTGGCCTGCCGGAAAATGATGGTGTAAGGAGCATGTTAGGGGGACGTCACTGCACTATAATATAGCGATATCTCCTGAAAAATGCAGGTAGGAACCCTGACATACAGCGCAATGTAATCATGTTCCTAGTACTATTTTAAAGGAAAAAAACTTGTCAGAATGGCAATACAACCACTTTAAATAAACTTGATATATAATATTGCTGGAGGGTGTGATTGATGCTAAATTACAATGGGGGAAATTAATTAAATCATGTTGATTGTGTGGTTGTGTTGTCTTTCAATAAAAGGACTTTGTCTAGAGTTAATATAAAGGAGGCTTCCATGTTTCACTATAAGTGCCCTCAGAAACCCCCACATCCTTTTTGGGGACTTAATGTTAACTGGCCCTAATGCCATCTTTCTTTATCTCTCTAAAATGTACAAGTCTGCAATTAATCACTTACTGTACATTTATATCTGTTGCTTGTGCCTCAGTTAGGGACAACAATTTTTTAAAGTCACATCTCTTCTGACCCCCACCGGAACACAGTTAGATATGAAATATAAGGGAACGGAATGCATCAGCAAGTTTGGGAAGTGTAAGTCCAGGGCTTTTTGTAAGGTTATAAGATGTGGGTTTAGGGCCTTAGGGAAGGTTTATAGGTATGGACCTAGGATTGTGGGTAAGGCTGTAGTTCTCCTCTCTCTCCCTCTTCTTCACTTTTAGTGAATATACTCTTGCTTTTCCTTTTTTTCTTAGATTTTTTTTCAGAGTTAAAGTAATTATATAAATTAATATGTATTAGTCTATTTAATGCACAGGCTATATCATAATAAGCTTCACAAGTATGTGAGAAGTAATACTCATACTTTCTAAAGCTCTGGTTACTGTGGAACACTGATAACGTTTTGAAGCCGCTTTTGGTACAAGCAGAGACTTTTTTGAGTTTGGGCTTTGGTAGAGTAGCACCCTTAAATGTTAAGAAAGCTTGCCAATCTGATCTTAATTTATGACAAGTATTTAATAGCCTTTAGACCTTCCAGGCTATTAAGGAGAACCTTTGTCAAAAGTGCATATTGTATTTTTCTACTTTTCTGTGCAACTGTGAGTACAAAGAGTGACAGTGATGAACAGCCTGGAAAAAAAAACAGTCAGCAATCTCCACTTAAAGTGTCAATAAACACACATCATAAAAAAAAACTATCAATAAATGCTGTATTACATGCTGTTCATACTTACTCAGTTACTATGAGATTCTTTTTCTGTGCTCAGCAAAAAACCTGGTTCAAATCTGTCCAAGTCCCCAATTCAGCTGGGGATTTTGCATCTGTGGTGGCAACTCTGTACATGCTCAGTTTTCAGTCAGTTTCTATAATGAGCATTTCCTCCCTATTACATCTGAGCAGCCCATGTGACTATAGAGCAGTGGTTCTCAACTCCGGTCCTCGGGCCCCCCCAACAGGCCAGATTTTAAGTATTACCTTGGGGAGATGCAGACTAGAATACTGCAATCACTGAGCAGTAAAATTCTATCACCTGTGATGTATTTCAGTTATCCTGCAAACCTGGCCTGTTGGGGGGGCCCGAGGACCGGAGTTGAGAACCACTGCTATAGAGTCACACATGTGGGTGTATTCACAGTGATAAATGACAGCTCATCCCTTCTCCTCCTCCATGTCCACTAACCAGCTAAACACAATGGGGGCAGGGTATTACACGTAGATTAATCGAAGCTTCACCTTTCTCTTTTTCTAAGACACAGACTGGAGGGGTGTGACACAGCCTGTGACAAAAATCCACCCACACCATGTTATTTCCACAAAATAATAAAGCTTTAATTTCAAATATATATTTGTATGCCAATTTAAAACAGTTTATTGATATATATTTTTATTTATTTATTTTTACTCTGTATTCCAAAGGCTGTTTTTTTTTTAACATGTGGCCAGCAGCTCCTCCTGCTTACGATTTCCTGCAGAAAAACTGGGAAAGATCTGGGTCATGCAACAGCTGTGTATGGATAAGGAAAAGGGAACTTGGGTGTTTTTTTTTTTTCATTAAAATAATTACAGTGTTATCATCCTCATACAGAAAGAGGTTGGACAATCTAAATAAAACAGTGTGTGTTTAGTATCACTTTAACTAGTTCATTGGTTTCATTAGAAATCTGGATGTTGCTCTATGAGCCATAATGTTTGGGGTGAGAAAGTTAATAGACCACTCTTCAATGGTAGAAAATAACATGTTGCAGCAATATCTTTACATTTTGGTGTATTAATTAATTTGGAACAATTAGTTAAATCACATATAATAAACAAAAGGGAATAAGAAATCTGCGCTAAGTTCAAAAATAAAATATATATAGAGAATAAATAAAGCAGCTGACATATATTGCTTTGATCCAAAATCATAAATGTATAAGCATTTCCAGTATGCAGCGCTAATATCAGATATGATGGTCTCGAAATAGTCCAGATCAAACCATATGCAAGTAAAAGTATTTTCTTAAAAACTTAAATAGGTCTAATGCCACAACCATCCACAGGGGGACACTAGCACAGTCTAGAAGATAAGTCTAGCAAGTCTCCTTACCAGATTTCAAGTTAAAAATCGCATGCAGAATTGAATCTCCAGATGCTACTTTCGGGGATGTTCACACAACCCCTCCCAGCATAATGACTTATCACTCACAGTAGATGATTTAGCATAAGAGGAGAAAGAAAAAAAGAATCTCATAGTGAAACTCCGTAGCATCTGAATTCACACTAGCCCACCACCAGAGAGCCGCAAGCCATGCACCAGTTAAAGAAAAGCACACAACACCCAAGTGCTAGGCGATTCTAATTACCAGAGGCCGGCCAGATATCAGCAAAATGAAGGATGTCAATCTTCAAAACTGGGGGCTTCAGCTCACAAGGAGGAAAATCGATCTTGCTGCAGAGGCTCACTCATATAGGCACCAGAAAGGATAAATAAAACCCCATAGTGAAGCCCATCAAACAGCATAAACAGTTTATTAAAAATCTACATACATCAATCAATGGTAAAAAACAGCAGGTCTCTAAAATGCGAGTAGCACAGTTTGTTGGCGTGCGTACAGATGCCATAATACCTACTGACGCGTTTCAGCCAATCAGCTGTCTTCAGAGGTGTTTACTGCCACAACCATCCTGTGGATGGTTGTGCCATTACACCTATTTACATTTTTAAGAAAAGACTTTTACTTGCATATGGTTTGAGCTGGACTGTTTTGAGACCATCATATCCGATATTAGCGCTGCATACTGGAAACACTTATACATATAATAAACAGACCTGAGCGATAGAAAAGTAAATAGTGTAATTGGCTCAGCTTCCTAATTGTATCAGTGGATAACACACCACAATACATTTTACCTACCTGCATTTCCAAACCTTTGTGGAATCCAGTTTGAGAAGGTGCCTCAAAATCTACATGGACCTGGAATCTTTCCCTGTATCAGTCATGTCACCTCTATCAGATACAGTGCCATCTTAGTCTCCCTCTCTAGAGCATTGCATTCATTGTAGAAGGACTGCTCTCCAGGGGTAACATTGATCTAAACAGAGAGAGTGGCTATGGAAGAGATTGGAAGATAATTATGGACTTCACTTGGGAGAATGGCTGACTCTCCCATTGCCGTAGGGAACTGCCAAATGGAAACTGTTAACTACAGCACAGTTACTAAGGGTACTGAGCTGCAGCTATGAGGCTTTTTCTAAATTTAAAATAATATATTTTTAGCATTAAACCTTTATACAACAAGATTTAAAGTTGGTTTTGTAAAAGCAAGATCATTACAAGAATTCTTTATGTCAAATCTAAACTAAGTTTAATTCCAAAATGTTTGCAAAATGAATGTGTGAGCAGTCATTTTACAATTGATTTTAAAGTATTAAGTAGCCTTAAGCTATCTCTAGGTAAAAAATGACTTTTAGTGAAATTATCATGGTAAATGTGTAGTTCATGATTTCGAGTCCTCCACTTTAAAGGCAGCAGCATTTTCTGATTAATTCATGTTGAATACTGCTGATTGTCTGTCACTATAGGCATATGTCACCTATGTCAGCTCTGAATACCAAACTACTTCTCTAATGTCAATGCACACAGTTCATTTTAAGTCCAACGTTACAATCAGATCCAATACAGAGTAAATATGCAAAGATGTGAATTTGTGCATATCTCATTCTATACCAAATCAATAAATAAATAATTTTGTAATGTTTGTAATAATCATTCTTTATCTTCTTGCTGAATTTTTATTGATAATATAAATAATAATACTGTATTACTACTACTACTACTAATAAAAATAATAATAATGTATTATTATTATTATTATTATTATTATCAGTAATGGTTATATTTAAGTAAAATAGGTTCCATAATACTACTGTTACATAGTACTGTTACAGCAACATATCATCTCTGAGTATAGAGGTCTAGCAAATGTTTTCTTTACTATAGTATGGATATTTGTATGGCATATTTTTATATACTATGTTTGTACCAAATTCATCAGCACTGAACACTTGACCATAAGGTGTTTAACCACTTGACCTCCAGAAGGTTTACCCCCACCCCCTTCATGACCAGGCCATTTTTTGCGATATGTCACTGAGTTATTTTAACTGACAATTGTGCAGTCATGTGGCCCTGTAACCAAATAAAATGTATGTCCTTTTTTACCACAAATAGAGCTTTCTTTTGATGGTATTTGCTCACCTTTCATTTTTTGCGCTATAAATTTGAAAAAATTTTGAAACAAAAAAAAACAAAACATTTATTTATATTTTGCTGTAAAACATATCCAATAGAAATGTAAAAAAAATATCTAATTTCTTCATCAATTTAGGCCAATATGTATTCTGTAACATATTTTTGGTAACAATCTCAATAAGCATATATTGTTTGATTTGTGCAAAAGTTATAGTGTCTACAAACTATGGGATATTTTTATTTTTAACATTTTTTTACTAGTAATGCACCTTTTTACTAGGGACTGCAATATTGAGGTGGACAAATCGGACACTAACTGACACTTTTGACACTTTTTGGGAAACCAGTGACATTATTACAGTGATCAGTGCTAAAAAAGATGCACTGTCACTGTACTAATGACACTGGCAGGGAAGGGGTTAACATCAGAGGTGATCAAAGGGTTAACTGTGTGCCTAACCTGTGCTTTCTCACTGTGGGGGAGGTGATTTGACTAGTGGAAGGCATTGATCCATGTTCCTGCTTCTCTACTGACAGAGCAGAAATCTGCCTTGTTTACATAGGCAGATCGGCATTCTCCCTATGAGCAGTATAATCGGCGGGTGCCGGCTGACATTGAGTTTGCGGTACCCGCTGCTGGGCTCCCACTGTGTGTGATCACAGTGGGAGCGGGTCGCCAGCGTGCGCGCTCCAGACCCAGAAGTGGCAGATCATGTACTACTAGGTATGTGATCTGGCACAGAGCGGCTGCCCTGCCGCACTATATATACAGTGGGCAGTCCACAATCGGTTAATCCCCAGGCTATCCTTGATGTACTGAAATACAACATATTCTGCTTTACAATCATAGGGCTTTAAAACCTATGTGCACAGCCTTTGGAGGACAGCACAGAGACATTCACATATCCCATTTATATTACATTACATAGGTTACTATTTAGAAATAAATGCCGTAAAAACATTGTTTTCTTGCTACTGTTCACATTGTAGTTGATAACACCTTGTCTTCTGGTGAACCAAAGTGAATGCACTTTACAGTTTTTAATCACTTAGCAGACCTTGAGACCATATTTTTTATGTCCATTATACAGTAACTATTGTGATGGACCTAAATCAAATTGTTTTTCTAAAATATATTTGAAAAAAAAAATAAAACATTTACACAGAATAACAGAATACACATCTGTGTCACTGTCTTTCTTCTTACTGTTTAGAACCTATTGATTTGTTGCATAGTGAGAAGGTATTAGCCAACCTTGGTAGATCACCCTTGATGAAAAGTAATTAACAAAGAACAAAGAATTTAGAGAAATGTACGCTATAGTAGCTACAAGTGACCTTGCTCATCCAGTATTTGTGCATTGCCAGTTTACCTAGCAGAAAATAAAGGCTTAAAGGCTAAGTTCACCTTATTTTTTCTAGCTCCCTATGTAGTAATATAGCAGCAATGTATTTCTTTTCCAGAAAAGAAAAATCTTTCTATTTGTCCTACACCAGACCCTGCCTTAATGTCAGTGCTTGTTTCATAAAAAAAGTCGCCATCACTTCCTGGTCAGCCCTTAGGATGTTAAAACTGTTATGACACAGGAAGGAGTTCACCAGCTGACCTCATTAACACACACACTGCACCTACCCTCTCCTTCCAGAAGTCGGCTCCCACCCATCTTTGCAGGTGCATTGTTTTCCATTCAATCAGCAATCACCATTCTCACAAAGTACACAGCCAGTGGTTGATTTTTTCCACCTTACCTTCTTCTTGCACAGATTGCTTATTTGACAGAGTGTGCAGGAGCTGAGCAATCAGATAACAGCCTATGTGAATCAGAGCTGTAGTATTGAAAACAAGAGCAGTATGTCCTGGGTTCTGTAAAGCTCACCATACACAACACAATCTGATTTACAATCTCCTTTAGATCTACCATCAGCTATGTAGTGCAGGGGTCTACCTGATTGGATGCAGAGTGATTGGATAGATGGTGTGTCCTCCTATTATATCATTTTGGTAAAAATGAGATTGTACCAAAATTGTACAATAAGATTGTATAGTGTATGGCCACCTTTATACACCTAGAATTAACTACTTGCAGTTTTGGGGCCATTAATAGTTAACGGCACACCAAACAGAAATGAAAACACACATTTTGCCACATGAAAAAATGAGTAACAAACACCGCAAAGTACACAGTAAAAAATGTGTGGCCAGCAACACGTAAAAAAGTCCCATGAGCTACTTTGCCACCTGTAGGGCAAACCATTGAAATAAATGGGCTGGCCTACACATGGTGTCTGAAAAACAAACCAAAAATGTGCGGTCCCAGTACTTTAGATGTGAATGGCGCCTGAAAGTGAAATTGGTGTGCTTACACAAGAACAATGAGGATCCATTCACATCTGTGTGTTTCCAAACACATGGCAAACTGCACCGACAACGCATGCCTTGCTGTGCATCTCTGAAACGTGTTGTAAACGCACCAAAAAGCAACGATCTGATTGTACAATCATTGTAAAATTCTCTTTCGATTTACCAGAACTATGGAATAGGTAGACCTTCCTGAACAATCTATTCAATTTGAATTAAATCAGGCAGGTCCTTGCACAACATAGCTGATGGTACATCTAAAGAAGGCTGTACAGTTAGATTGTACAGAAAGTGGGTGGAAGGTGGTATAGTAATAAATGAGGTGTGGTCCAGAGTGGTGAACATGCCCTATCAAACGCTTTTCTGTGATGCAGCAAAGCAGTGCATGGTGGGATTCAAAGCTTCCTGGATGTTACAATCCATGTCCATGGATCTACAGAAAGTGATGGGAGCAAAGAAGTTTCTGCCCCTTTCTGCCTCTGTATAGCCTAATACAGAGGCAGAACGGGGAACAGCCAATGTAAAAATGGTGGTTTCCTGTTCTGTCAGGGAACATGACACAGATCTACTGTTCCCTGTAGTCAGGAAAAGTATGATCTGTCATGCCCCTGCCAGCCCAGCCCCCACAAAGTTAGAACACACTGAGGGAACACATTTAACCCCTTGATCACCCCCGAGCATTAACCCCTTCCCTGCCAGCCAGTGACAGTTATACAGTAATCAGTGGCTATTTTTAGCTCTGATCGCTGTATAAATGTCAATGGTCCCAAAAAAGTGTCAAAAGTGTCCGATCTGTCTGCTGCAATATCACAGTCCCGATAAAAATCGCAGATCGCCGCCATTACCAGTAAAAAAAAATAAATAAATAAAAACGCCATAAATCAATTCTCATAGTTTGTAGACACGATAACTTTTGCGCAAACCAATCAATACACACTTATTGCGATTTTATTTACCAAAAATATGTAGAAGAATACATTTTGGCCTAAACTTTTTTTTTTTTTTGGATATGTATTATAGCAAAAAGTAAAAAAAAATGTTTTTTTTTCAAAACTGTCGATCAAATACCGCCAAAAGAAAGCTCTATGTGGGAAAAAAGGACACCAATTTTGTTTGGGTACAACATCGCATGAACGCGCAGTTGTCAGTTAAAGCAACGCAGTGCCATATCGCAAAAAGTGCTCTGGTCAAATCCTTCCGGGGATGAAGTGGTTAAAGACCTACTAATAAACTGTGGCTCCTTTCTTTATTGGCCCACAATCAGTGCCATAACATTGCATATGTTTTACTTTTCACTAGCTTTCATAAAAAAAAAAGTGGTTATAAAGGTATTTTTTTTTTACCATCAAATTCTTAAGGAACATCTCCTGCTCTCTGCCAAAAAGTTGTCAATGGGAAGAAGGTTTACCTGCTAACATGACAATGACCCAAAGCACACAGCAAAAATGACCACACAGTGGTTGAAGGAGAAAATGTGAAAGTCCTTGCATGGCTTAGTCAGAGCTAAGACTTAAACAACAATGAAAATCTGTGGAATGGCTTGAGGATTGCAGTCCACAAACTCTCAGAATCACATTTTACTGAACTTAAGCAGGTCTGCAAAGAAGAGTGGGCAAATATTGCAAATTCTAGATGTGCGAAGTCAGTAGAGACATATCACAACAGACTAAAGGCTGTAATTAAAGCAAAAGGTGTTTCAACAAAATACTGACATAAGGGGGCGATCCTTTTTCCAACTCAGTGATTCTGTCTTTGAACTTTTTTTATTTGTTTATGACATGGTGGTGTTATATCTTTAACTTGGATGTTATAATTTGCACTGATAAATACAGCTGGATAAAACAAAAACTGTGTCTGTTTTCATTCCAGGCTGCATAGCAACAAAATGTGATTATTTTAAAGGGGGTGATTCTTTTCTATACCCATTGTATTTTACTACTGTGTTTAGTTTGAATTAGATTCAACTTCAATGTGTTAATTGTATGGCATTGGGTAGCTAAATGTGCTGCACAAATAGTTAAAAAAATACAGTTTGCTTCCCGTATCATGGAAAACAATTACTGCATTATAGCCTAAACCTAATACAGCATATTTCTGTTCCCAAATCCATTCATTGTCCTAGATGGGTTACATCTTCAAAAGGTACAGTATATAGTTTAAAGTACTATTTAAAATAATAGAGCTCTGTATAATAAAAACAGTCATCTACCTGGCCGTGTTCCTTGTTATAAAAAACAGTTGTATATTGCATGTCCATTTCTATCTAATGACATGAAAGCTATAACATTGGTGAAGAGTCACTATTCTGGTATCACTATTAAGATTACTGTGTGTGATCTCTATGTAAATGGAGGACTATGATTGAGGAATATTATGAATAGTCTTTTATCTTAGTTTCAGATGCATCACATGTCATTGTTATGCCTCTTCATCTGGACTAGGTCAGCAGTGGTACATTTTAATTGGAATACATTTTGGCTTCTTATAGTGTACTGATTTCACAGAGTAAGATTACATTTGTAAATGTCCTTTCTGTGTTATTGTGCATTATGTTTTCCATACTTTACATTTTATTTGCATCCCCCTCAAAAAGACCATACTTGCATCTAAGATGTCTTACTAAAATATGGGTTATCTATATCCAAATACGTATAATCCATCTGTGCTCAGCCTACAATTTAGAGTGAATGCTATTCTGCATATACAGTATCTAGAGCTACAGTTCAGGAAAGTAGAGAGTTTGAGATGAGGATGTGAGATAGGGCAATTGTTCAAATATTGTGACTGTATATGTCACCTCTGCGTTAGTACTCTAAAGGCCTCATGCACACAGGATGTTTTACAGCAGCTGTTTTGAGCTGCAGACATTTTTTTCTACAGTCAACAAACCTTCCATCATGTTATCCTATGTGTTCATGCACACATAGGCTGTTATCAACTGTTTTTAGCAGTGATGTTTTTGAGCTGTAAAAAAACCCCCAAGATCAGTGGGTTCTGAGAGACGTTTTTCAGCTGTAAAAATGTGCAAACACTCAAAAACACTCAAAAACGTTGATCCCCAACGTTTTTGGATGGTTTAGATCAATTGAGAAAAAAAATGCTGGCCCTTTAAAAACGCCAAAAAACTCGTAAAAATGCCAGTAATATAAAGCTGGTAAAAGCTGAAAAAATCACTGATAAGTTACTGATGTTTTTAGGACTTTTTTTAACGTCCTGTGTGCATGAAGCCTAAAGATCAATGCAATTTTTTTTTTTTTTTTTTTTTTTTGTAGATGTGTCAAAGTTTTAATATTCATAAAACATGTAAATGGGTGAGGTGAACTTCAGTAATATTGGAACACGACACCTCTATACTTATAATTTTGAAACTGTGTAGATGTTTTTTTTTTTTTTTTTTTTTTTTAACGTAACTAGAAATCCGAAGTACGTGTGTCCTGCAATTTTTTTCAGGATTTTTGTAGTCATTGAATAGTCACTAAAAAAGTCGAAAATGGTCGAAATATAATGACCGTAAAAATGCTCAAAAAACCGCAAAAATTTCCCGGTCGTAAAAAAAAGAGTTAACTAGATTTGGTAGGTTTTTGCAACCCCTAGTTGCAAAAACTCACAAAAACTCACAAACGTGTAAAAATGTCGACTTTTTGCAGAGAGTCTTGGGTG
>BLSH010100006.1:197016-225618 GCA_018402905.1 Glandirana rugosa | reverse complement strand
AGTCAGCAGCTACACATACAGTAGCTGCTGACTTTTAATATTAGGACACTTACCTGTCCTGGACTCCAGCGATGTCGGCACCCGCCGCCGATCTTCGGATCGGGGGACGGGTGCAGCCGCCTCCATCGCGGGTAAGGGAACCCGGACGTGTAAGCAGTACAGCTTCACGCCGGGCACCTTACCGCGCATGCGCGAGCTCTGCCACGCTCTGCTACTGGCCAAGCGGCCAGTAGCAGAGCGAGCAGGGAGGAGGGAGTCGGCTTCTGACGTCAGCGGCCGCGTCCGCCGGCCAGAACTCCCGGAAGTGTGGAAAAGGACACCTGTCTAAAGACAGGTGTCCTCTTCCCCCTCCCCCCCGAAAGGTGCCAAATGTGACACCTGAGGGGGGGAGGAATCCAACCAGCGGAAGTTCCACTTTAGGGTGGAACTCCGCTTTAAGGTTTTTTTACTCTGTGAGGTTTGATGCATAACTGTATCTTTATATGGGGTGCTTATAATACAAAATTCTTGCAATATTTATAACTGTCAAGAGTAGATTTTTTAAAAAGGAGTTGTATTGTATATTATTGATCATTGATTGATTTAAAGCAGAGTTTTCCAAAAAAGGGAAGCTCTGCTTGTTTGCCCCCCCTCCCCTCCTCCACTGCCACATTGGTGCTTTTTGGGGGGGCTGGAACCTGGTTTTGACAGGTATCTGCTCCTACTTCCAGGTAAGATCGCACTGTGATCTAGGAGCATTTCTGTCCCCTCCTCCTTCCCTCTGCTGCCTTTTGGGACACACACAGGTCCCAGAAGATGGTGGGGCCATTCAGAAAGCACAGCATGAGTCACGCATACTCAGTAGGAAACCGGCTGTGAAGCCTGAAGGCTTCACTGCCAGTTTCCCTTACTTACAATATCCATAGAAACCTTTGCCACTTCAACCCTTCTCTTCTTTATTTTACTACTGACCACTTCTATGACAAAATCTTACCCCTGTTCTGCCCCAATATAGCCACTTCTCTTAACAATAGATCCTTGCCCTCCACCCTGGATGAGCTCGCCCCCCTCACTACACTAAGAATCAGGCCCCAACCCCTACAACCTTAACAAACAGATGACACCAGAAGTCTCAGAAAACATTACCATGCTCTTGAGCATCTGTGGCGTAAGACCAAGTCTCACAAAGACTTTAATCAATATAAATCTGCACTCCAAAAATACAATTCTTGCCTTCACAATGCCGAGCAGACCTATTTTATCACTCTCATTAACACCTTCTCATCCAGTCCCCATCAACTCCTCTACCTTTAACTCTCTACTTCATCCTCCACTCTACAGATATCCCCCCCACTTAACACCCCATGTCCACAGGTACAATCAACACTCCCCTTATTCAACACTGCTACTATAGATGAAGTTGCTAAACTTATTTCTATAAAACAAAAGGTGATGGCACTGACTAGGCTTCCTGAAGATGCCAGAAGGCGAAACGTATGTCGGAGACGTTAGCAGCAGCATTTCCGGGTTACTTAGTGCATTCCCCGCAGACACCACAACAAGGCTTGGCACACACGCTATTGGAGACGGGAGCCGGGAAACCAGCATCAAACCAGACCCATTTGCATATTGCCATACATCTAGTGCCAGGGTCTCTGGCACTGCAAAATGTGAGTTTTTATTCTACTTTTTATAAATTACACATCTTAATAAATAATACTACGCTATGAGAAATCCCTCTATGGTCTCCTTTGGAGTCATTTCTTATAGAATCCGTTAGACATCCAAGTGGAGATGATTGGGGAGTCTATGGCAACAAACGCTCATATTGACCACCAGTAAAAAGGGGTCAGGATGGTCTGGTAAGTTGCCACCTATATTTGTGTGGAAGAGCACTGGTGCAATTTTTACAGTCACAAGAGGACAGGACTCATGTGGTGTTGGGACATATTAATGGACTTTTATCGGTTCACCATATGTTGCACTCAAAGCATATGTTGATTATATATATTTTAGTGGTTGGTACACTGTTTTATACATTTTATTTATTTCAATTGATTGTATAATATTTGGTATATGCCTGAAGCTAGGTGGGAAAAAAAATTGCAGTTATAAATTCCTATTGGCATGGCATTTCCAGCCTAGTCAGCACCATCACCTTTTGTTTTTGTTTAATGGTTTATATTAGTGATTTACACTATTAAAGGGGCAGTGACACAAATAGGCACTTTACATTCCCCAGGGGCGCCATTCCTTATGGTTTAATTAAACTTATTTCTAACTCCCACCTAACCACCTGTCTCCTGGACCCAGTTCTCTCTCAAATACTGTGGTCTCTCTCTGACTATATTCTACACACTCTAACCCACATCTTCAATCTCTCCCTCTCTTCTGGCATCTTCCCCAACACTTTAAAACATGCACTAATGACCCCCATACTTAAAAAACCTTCCTTGGACCTCACCAAGCTTAACAACCTATGCCCCATCTCCTTGTTCCTCTTTTCCTCCAAATTCATTGAATGCCTGGTCTGCACCCAACTGAGTGACCACCTTGTTAAGAATATCCTTGATTCCCTTCAGTCTGGATTTCGCCCTCAACACTCCATAGAAATTGCTCTCCTAAAACTCACAAATGACTTACTAAGAGCAAAAACCAATGGACACTATTCTGTACTCCTGCTTCGGGACCTTTTGGCTGTCTTTGATACAGTTGACCACCCCCACCTCCTCAAAAAACTTTATTCCTTTGGTCTCCATGACTGCACTCTTTGTTGGCTCTCATAATACCTATCTTGCCGCACCTTCAGTGTCACAATTCTACTGCCTCCTCTCCTCCTTCTTTCTCCGTTGGGGTCCCCCAAGGTTCTGATCTTGTACCTTTCCTATTTTCAATATACACCTTCTCCCTGTGTCAGCTGATAGCCTCCCATGGGTTTCAATATTATTTTTACTCTGATAAAACCCAAAGCTATCTCTCTACCCCCTCAGCTCACTCCATTAGTCTCCTCAAGCATTACTAATTTCCTAACAGACATATCAGCCTGGATGTCACATCACTTCCTCAAAATCAAAAGCAAGCTCATAATATTTCCTCCCCCACATGCCCCTTCCCCTGACTCATGCCAGTGTGCTAGGTGTTAACCTTGACTCTGAACTCTCCTTTCAGTCCCACATCGGCCCCACATCCAATCACTTTTTCAAAGCTTGCCGCATCAACCTCCACAACATCTCCAAAATACACCCCTTCCTTACAAATGACACCACAAAGCTCCTAATTCACTCTCTGGTTATCTCTCACCTCCACTACTGCAACACCCCCTCATTGGTTTACCTTTAAATAAGCTATCCCCTATTCAATCCTTCATGAATCCTGCTGCCAGACTCATCCACCTTACCCAATCCCTCTATTGGCTGCCACTAAATTAAATTTGAAATACTAACAATCACTTACAAAGCCATCCACAACTCAGCCCCCAGCTACATTACTAACCTAGTCCCAAAATACCAACCAAACCATTCTACTAAGACCTCCTGCTCTCTAGTTCCCGTGTCATCTCCCATCCTTTGGAATTCCCTACCCCAATCTGTCCGACTATCTCCTACTCTATTTACTTGCAGATGATGCCTGAAAACTTTTGTTTTCAGAGAAGCCTATTCTGCCTTCATCTAACAACTGTACTTTTATTCTATCCATCAGCTCATCCCCCACTGTTATTACCTTTTGTATCACTTGATTTCTCCTGTATTGAAAAGTATTGTAACTGTACTGCTTGCCCTAACGTTGTAAAGTGCTTCGCAAACTGTTTGCCATACAGTAAATCCTGTATAATAATAATAATAAGTTTGAAAAATACCTGCTGATTTTTCCAGAAATCCTGTGCGCTGATAACTTTCTGTACTCTCTGCCTGCGCAGGAGGAATTATGGAGTTGAGGGGAAGGCAGGAGATGAAGAGAGGTCTGTGTTCCTTGTAATGCATCAGAAATGAAGAAGAAAAGGCTGATAACACACACTTTGGAGAGATGTTGTCATGCATAAGAGAAATTTAGAAGCACCCTCTATTTATTTTTAAATGATGTGTAGCTGTCCCTATGCATAGTGTAAATATGCCACTGTATTATATTATTAAAAAAAGATAAAAAGTACACCATATGTAATTAAGAACTTAAAGACGGCCCACTGCATATTTACTGCGGCAGAGGGGCTCTATTGCATGAAATAATGTACCTGTACGTTGATTTGTGTAATAGATACTGCATGGGGGGGCCAATGCATGAGTCCGGCGGACGCGATGTCCGCCGGCCACCTACGATCGCTCTACAGAGAGGCAGAACGGGGATCTGCCTATGTAAACAAGGCAGATCCCCATTCTGACAGGGAAGTACACTGAGATAGTCTGTTCCTAGAAATCAGTTCATCCCTCACACAGTTAGTAAACACACTGAGGGAACACATTTAACCCTTTGATCACCTCTGATGTTAGCCCCTTCCCTGCCAGTGTTATTTATACAGTGATTTGTGCATTTTTTTGGCACTGATCACTGTATTATTGTCATTAGTCTCCAAAAAGTGTCACTGTGGGGTTGATTTACTAAAGCTTGAAAGTGCAAAATTTGGTGCAGCTCTGCACAGAAACCAATCAGCTTTAAGGTTTTATTGTCAAAGCTTGATTGAAAAAGCTGAGGTTAGAAGCTGATTGGCTAGCATGCACAGCTGCACCATTTTTTGCACTCTCCAGCTTTAGTAAATCAACCCCTTAGTGCCAGATTTGTCCACTGATCGCTGCCATTACTAGTAAAAAAAAAAGTCCCTAAATCTATCCCATAGTTTGTAGACACAATATCTTTTGCGCGAACCAATCAATATATGCTAATTGGGTTTTAATTTACCAAAAATAAGTAGCAGAATACAAATTGGCCTAAACTGATGAATAAATTTGATTGTTTACATATTTTTATTGGATGTGTTTTATAGCAGAAAGTAAACAATATTGTTTTTTTTTTTTTAAATTGTTGCTGTTTTTTTTGTTTATAGCGCAAAAAATAAAAACCGCAGAGATGATCAAATGCCACCAAAGGAAAGCTTTATTTGTGGGAAAAAAAGGACATCAATTTTGTTTGGGTACATCATTGTACGACTGCGCAATTATAAGTTAAAATAACACTGTGCTGTATTGCAAAAAATGGCCTGTCATTAAGGGGGTAAATCCTTCCTGAAGTGGTTAAATAAGAGGTTTGAGTTTTTCAGGGGCATTTGCACTATATTTAAAGGAGCGGGCGCACACTATTAGATAATTAGCCCAATGCGCAAGCATTGTAGACATTTAATAGATACTATATATAACATATACAGTATATATATATATATATATATATATACACAGTATTCAAATTTTTTTCCATGACATACACATTAAGCTGAAGCAAATTATATTTTAAAATTTTAACATTTGTGAGAGAAACTTACAAAACTACCATTTTGTAAAAGCCCACAATCAAAAATGGCGACTAATTAAACATTTGTTATAGATGTTAATATTTTTAGGTGCAGTTAGAGTTATTTAGTAATAACATATTCAACATCCATATTATCTGACAGTATAATTACATTTGTAATATTTTGTAAAAACAAACCTTTATAAAAGCGTACAACTTTGTTGACAAGCAGTAATCATTTGTGGTTAGTAAATCTACTGTTTACTAACACTTCAAAAATTGCTTTGGTAGTCTATACTAAACAGTAACAATTGAAATGTAAAAATCTGTTCTGTAAATTATATAATTGCAAAAAGGAGTACTAAACAGTAAATTGAAATGATTTCTCTATGCACTGATAAAAACCAGGTAAGTAAATCATGACCCTAACGATACAGTTTTTTGTGTGTGTGTTTTTTGTTGTTTTTTTTTTTTTTTCTTTTAAGTAGTGATTAAGAAGATCCACTTGGGAACTTCCACTTCTTCACATAGATAACAGACTCAATATCAACTTTAAAAAGGGACTTGAATCCCAACCAATTTCATGTAATGAATTGAAATTCTATAGCTTTCAGAGGGGGGGAAAAAAAGAAAAGATAAAAAAGTGATGCAGCTCCATTCTCTAACGTGCTGTCAGGAAATATAATTTGTGCTCTTGGTGATTCACCTAGCTCATATGCAGCATGCAAATTTATTTCCCTAATAATCAGACCTGGAGATTGCCCAAGAGGATTAATAGCATCATTCCTTATGCACTGGCTGCTTCTTGGTCTGCCAGAATATTATGCACCTCTGACATGGAAAAATTGTGTTAGTTCTATAGAGAAAATGCAAGGATATTTGTCCTGCTAGACAATATAATAGGCTGGTGCATCATCAGATTGCAATGTCATTTCAAAAACCTTGAATACAAATAATGTAAAGTGGGGGAAATGCTGGCACATCCTACCTTATTTTTTTTAACAGTTTTTTTCTTTCGTATTTGTAGTATCTGTGCTATGCAGAATTTTACAATACATCAGGACGGTAAACAATTTGTGTAATATTACTATATTCCTGTTCTTTTTATGTCATTTTATTGTCTCTTAACAAGACAATAACTGAATCAGTTTTGATGGTATGGAAAGGCTGATGAATAAATGGCTTGCAAAATTACTGTTTAAGTAGGGTTTTATCTGTTTTCAGGAAGCTGACCGTGTATAAAACACTGCAAAATTCATACTAAAGCTTTTTTAAACAATGAAGCTTGCAAATTTTATTTTACTTATTAAAATATGTTAGTCACATATGAAGGAATAAAAAATGTCACACGGCAGTATGAAACCGTATGAACATTAATTTAACTGTTTGCCACTTCAGCTCTAGGAGGTTTTACCACGTCATAACCAGGCCATCTTTAGCTATGTGGCACTGTGCTACTTTTTTTTTTACTTTCAAAAACCAAGTTTATTGACAAAGAACAAAGAAAGAGATGTCACATGTGGACACGGCACATGGTCTGATGCTCACAGATTACATCCAGAGTTAGCAAACATTGTCCTTTACAGGTTTGTAACAACACATTAAGTACTGGTAGTCATATTATGCTTACGCATTAATAGGTACATGCAGAGAGCAATAAAGATTGTGATGTTATGAATAAACATATCTCAGAGCTCATTCATTGCAGGTATCGGGGTGGATGGCCACCTATCCCAGATTTTATTGTGTTTGGTTGGACAGCCTCTGTGTCGATATATGGCTTTCTTATAGAGTAAGGTTAAATTTACTTCAGCAATCCACGCTTGGATAGTAGGCAGATCTGCTCTTAGCCATTGTCTGGTGACTAGTTTGCTAGTAATGAAGAGCTGGAAAGTGCTAGAGGGCCACAAAATGATTTTAGAACAATAATCTGTCCCTTACAGCAACAGCAGGAACCTGACCCTATAGAACTAGGAGATGATTTTAGAACAATAATCTGTCCCTCTAAGCAGTAGACTCTACCTAGTCCAGTCAGATCTTTCTGTAATGCAGGATGAGATCTGCAATCTGTCCCTAAAAGCAGTAGTATTAGTAATCTCTACCTATCTATCTATCTGCAATTTGTCCCTAAAAGCAGTAGTAGAAGTAATCTCTTCCTATCTATCTATCTGCAATCTGTCCCTCACAGCACCGGCAGCATCCTCTCCCTACACTACCCAGAGAGCATGTGACATGCAGCACTGTGACTCCAGCCTCATATAGAGGCTGGGTCACATGATGCACTGGCCAATCACAGCCATGCCATTAGTAGGCATGGCTGTGATGGCTTCTAGGGAAAACCAGTGAAATGCTTGTTGATTGGCTGCCCTGCAGCTATTCAACATGCGTGATCAAATACCCGAACCCAGAACTCAAACCCAAACTTTTTTTCAAATGTCCGGGTTCGGGTCCGGGTCACGGACACCCCAAAGTTCGGTACAAACCCGAACTTTACAGTTCGAGTTCGCTCAACTCTATCCAGGATTAGGCCCAGCATGCAGAGTTTAGGGTCCAGTTGGAGTGGGGATCCCATGTTGTCCTAAAGAAATTGAATGATTTGCACCCAATATATCTGAATCTTTGGGCATGACCATATTAAGTGGTAGAACATACAAGGGTTTCTCTGGCACCTGGAACATGTTGGGTTATACTCAGGGTGATATTTGAGAATTCTCAAAGGAGTTAGATAAGCTCCATGGATTATGTGTAGTTGAGTTAACCGATCTGATTGTCTGGGGGAAGCTTTCTTTGTATTTCCTAGTATTTCATCCCAGTCTGTGTCTTCTATTGGCCCTAAGTCATTCTCCCAATGGGCTTTGGCTCTGTCTGTAATTTGATTGACTCTTTGGGTACATAGGGTCGTGTAAATTACGGAGATTAGTTTGGTGTGGTCTTCTCCCATGATTACCTCTGCCAAGGATAGGGCTTGGGTGTTTGGGTAGCCCACTGTGAATTGAGTCTGGAGGGCATGCCTTAAATGTAGGTATCTGAATAGCATGTGTGAGGGAAGTTCAAACTCCTCTTTTAGGGATTGGAAAGGTTTGACTCCGGAGGAGGTAATTACCTGTTGCAGAAAAATGATTCCCCTTGAAGCCCAAATATCAACATCCGGGATTGTGAGTAATTCTTGTAAACAGGGATTTTGCCAGAGAGGGGTGTCAGTGTGATAGAGTAGGGCATTGGTGTTTTTACATGCTACCTCCTACACTCATCTGTGGTGTTGTAGCATTGAATTGCGAGGTTTGCACCACCAGTCCGTTCCCTTCCCCCAAAGAGCACTAGTAATGGGGATTATGTTGGGCAGTTGAGCTTGTTATTTACTAGCGTTTGGTATCTGATTGCGTCTGCTTTATGGAAATGGGACAGTTGGGCTGCAATATAGTATGAATAGAATTCTGGTAGAGCCGCTCCCCCTGAAGCAGTTGGGCTTTTGAGAGTGAGCCTCGCTAATTTATGTCTCCCAGAACACCAGATAAATGAGTTTAGAATGTTGTCTATTGTTTTACAAAGCGAGAGCATAACCGGGGAATGCCAGAACATGTATAGGAATTTCGGGAGGAGGACCATCTTAGTGAGGTTGATCCTACCCATTACACCTAGAGGAAGCCTCGCCCATGAATGAGTAGAGTTCTTCATTTGTGGAATATGGGTTCTATCTTATCACTAATGTAGTTCTGCATTGTTGTAGTTACCTTGACCCCAAGATATTGGATGGAGGATACCCTGTTAAACGGTAACATAGATGATTGTTTAGTGGGAGGGGAATGATCCAGTAGGAGAATTTGTGATTTGCCCCAGTTGATGTGGAGTGCTGAGTGTGCTCCAAAGTCCTCTATAATCTGGAGGGCGGCCCGGAGGGTTGAGTCCATGTCAGTTAAGTACAGTATCATGTCATCAGCGTACAGGCCCACTACTTCACAGAGTGGATCTGAGCGGAGGCCCTGTAAATCTGGGTGGGCTCTAAGTGTTATAGCAAGTGGTTCTACCGCTAGTGCATATAAGAGCGGAGAGAGCGGGCATCCATGCCGGGTGCCGTGACCAAGAGGTAAGGAGTCCAAAACTCCCCCATTCACTGCCACTCTTGCTACAGGTGAAAAATAGAGCAACTGAACTAATTTAATAAAAGTGGGGCCAAACCTGAATCCCCTCAAGCATTCCCACAAGTATTCCCATTCAACTGAATCGTCTGCCTTGGCGGCATCCAGCGCCACCACAGCTCTCATCTCAGTCTCATCATGGGTTGCTTGAATATTCATGTATAGGCTTCAGATGTTCATAGCTGTGTTCTTTCCAGGCATAAAGCCCCTCTGGTTGCGATGTATAAGGTTGAGAATTACTTGGTTAAGATGTGAAGCGAGGATTTTGCCAAGAATCTTAATATCCACCTGTAGCAGCGATATAAGGCGGTATGAGTCTGTTTGTGTGTTTGCCCAATTTGGGAATTAGGATTATTACAGCCTCCTGCATTGAGTCTGGGAGGAATTCTGATTCAATAATGTAGTTGTATAATTTGAAAAGCTCGGGGATAAGAATTTCTGAGTATGTTGCATAAAAATCTAAGGGTAGGCCGTCTCCTCCTGGGGGCTTTGACCGGGGCAAGGGCAGCCACCGCAGTGCCTATCGCATCTTCCATCATAGGGGCTTCTAAGGCATTCACCTGAGACTCCATCAACTGGGGAAACACAATGTTTTGAAGGTTGTTTTAGTAGTCTGGGATGAGTATAATTTAGCATACAGTAGGTTTTGAATTATGCAGCCACTAACAAAGGGTCGGTAATGTGGATACACTGTGTATCTGCGAGTGTCACTACCACTGGTGGTCTAGAGTCCTGGTGTGCCAGATAAGCTAGGAGTTTCCCTGCCCTCTCTCCCTGCTCAAATACCCATTGTTTGGAGCAGCATCATTTTTGTCTGGTCTTTTCAAAGTGTAATTGGTCGAATAGTCGTGTCTGGAATTTAAGGGCTGATGAGTTTTCTGGTGTAGGGTCCGATGTGAATGTCTCGGTGATGGTAGTCAGTTTATCTGTGGCTTGCTGTAAGATAGTAGTCGATGAGGCCTTTAACCTATTTATATGTCTAGTGAGAGTAGACCTGATGTGTGCTTTGAAAGCCTCTCACACATTTGTTGCTGAAAATCAAGAGAAGGCTGTAGTGTGTGGGTGTTTGAATGGCCAGGTGTCAAGATCCTGGTGGTGGAGTCTGTCTTAGCAGGGAACAACCACTCTTACACACCCGATTCGGGGACCCCTGGTAGTGTAGATAGGAAGTCCCAGAGTGCGGGATGGCATGAGGGCTGGATGGTCACTGGTGGTGATGTGAGGCACCAGAAGGTCGTGCAGACAGAAGAGTGGTTGTGCAGGCTGGGTCGGCAACTGGCGGGTCAGAGAGGCACAGAAGGGGCAGGCAGGAGAATAGTCAAAGTCCAAGCAGAGTTCGTTCACAGGCTGGCGGCAAGGTACAAAAGGGTCAGACAAGTGCATGGTCGTGGATAGCCAGGGTCGGTGCAGGCAGATAGGTAGCAGGCCAGGGCAAGCCGGGTCTGTACACAGGAACAGGAACAACACAGGAAGCAGGTTTCAGGTAGGAGAGCTGAAGCTCACAGGTACTCAGACGCTGTAGAACGGACAGCACCTGCTGACAGGTGCAGGGAGCTTAAATAGGGCCGTTTGGCGCCGCTACCGGCGCGGGTGCGCGCACGGGAGCTCGCGTGAATGCGCATGAACGGCAAAAATCAGCAAACAAGTCCAGAACATGGCCTGACTTCACCAGGCCAATCTTTTCCTAACACTGCCCCCCCCCCAAGGGGCAGCCTCCAGATGTCCAGCTTGGCCAGCTTGGCAGGGTTGTTATCCTGGAAGGTTTGGATGCAGCCATCAGCATGAAGATTAGTTTTGGGCTCCCAAGAGCTCTCTTCCGGCCCGTAGCCCTTCCATTTTACAAGGTACTGGACCACACTACCCCTTTTTCTGCAGTCAAGTACGGACTCGACTTCAAACTCCTCTTCTCCATCGATTAAGACAGGGGCAGGGGGAGCGCCAGCTCTATTGGGAAAGGGGTCCAGGGTCACCGGCTTAAGCAGAGAAATGTGGAATACCAGGTGAATTCTTAGGGACTGCTGGAGATCCAACTCAAAGGACACCTGGCTAACTTTCCTCTTCACTGTGAAGGGGCCAATGAACCGTGGGCCCAAGTTCTTGGACGGGCAGGACAATTTCAGATTTTTGGTGGACAACCAAGCATTGTCACCAGGTTGGAGGTTAAGTTCACCTCGTTTTTTTCTTATCGAAAGCTGCATTCATTGTTTCCTGCGTCTTGGCAAGTGTCTCTTGTAGCAGCTTCCAATTAGACCTTAAAAATTGTGTGGCTTTGTGAACTGCAGGTAATGATGTCTCCTGGGCAAGACTGGGAAGCATAGTGGGGTGGAACTCATAATTAGCCCAAAAGGGAGACTGCTTTGTTGCGGAATGCACCGAGTTATTGTAGGCGAATTCCGCCAAGGGTAACAGTGAGCACCAATCATCCTGAAAGTAAGCTGAGAAGCAATGGAGATATTGCTCCAACGTTTGGTTTGTCCTCTCGGCCTGACCATTGGTCTGGGGGTGGTACGCTGTTGAGAAGGAAAGGTCGATCTTCAAGGCAGAACAGAGGGCCCTCCAGAAGCGAGACGTAAACTGGACCCCTGGTCAGACACAATGTTACCTGGAACACCGTGGAGCCGAATAATTTCCTTGAGGAAAATTTCGGAAGTCTCTTTTGCAGTAGGAGTGCCCTTCATAGGGAGGAAGTGTGCCATTTTGGTCAACCTGTCCACTACGACAAAAATTGATGTGTATCCTTGAGCCGGGGGCAGCTCCACAATGAACTCCATTGATATTTTGGACCATGGCCGGTCAGGAATGGGGAGAGGTCTTAACAGGCCCCAGGCTCGGGTTTTGTCTGACTTATTTCTGGCACAGGTGGTACAGGAGCGGACATAAGCCAAGCAGTCGTCAGGAAGCAATGGCCACCAGAAGGAGCATGATACAAGCTCGGCCGTTTTCCGTGAGCCGAAGTGTCCGGCTAATTTATGGTCGTGGCAGAGCAGATCCTCCTTGGTAAGCAAGAAGTTCCTAGGATGTAGGATAGTGTCGGGGGGAGCGGCTCAGAAAACATCCGAGACAGAGCGTCGGGCTTGGTATTCTTCACCCCTGGGCGGTAGGTCAGGTGGAACTGAAACCTCGAAAAGAAGAGTGCCCAGCGGGCCTGGCGAGGTCTGAGTCTCTTGGCCGTTCAGAGGTACTCCAGGTTGCGATGGTCCATGTATATCAGGACAGGATGCTGGGCCCCCTCCAACAAGTAGCGCCATTCCTCCAAAGCCGCCTTAATGGTCAATAACTCCCTGTCTCCGACGTCGTAATTCTTCTCCAGAGCTGAGAGCTTGTGGGAGAATAAGGCCACAGGATGGAGTAGAGCCCCGGCCCCCTGCCGCTGAGACAGGACCGCTCCTACCGCCGTTTCAGATGCGTCCACTTCCAGGACATAGGGCAGTGTAGCGTCTGGATGCTACAGGATAGGCGCAGTAGTGAAGAGCCTTTTTAAGGCTTGGAAAGCATCTTGGGCCTCTGCTGACCAGTGGAACCACTGACCTGGCTTTGTGAGCTGTGTAATCGGGGCGATGATGGCCGAGAATCCCCTTATGAATCTTCTGTAAGAGTTGGCAAAGCCGACAAAACGTTGGACCCCTTTTTTGTCCACAGGTGCCGGCCAGTCCAGAATAGCTGAGACCTTCTGAGGGTCCATGGTAATTCCAGAGACAGACAGGATCAGTCCAAGAAAGGAAATTTTGGGGCGCTCAAATGCGCATTTCTCGGCCTTAGCATACAGCCGATGCTGTCGCAGGTGGCTGAGAACACACCGGACATGCTGATGATGCTCTTCCAGGGTGGAGGAAAAAATCGAAATATTGTCCAGATAAATAATAACAAAAAGATCCAGATAATCCCAGAACACATCATTGACCAGATGCTGAAAGGTAGCGGGGGCATTGCAGAGTCCGAAGGGCATGACGAGGTACTTGTAATGGCCGAAACGTGTCCGAAAGGCAGTCTTCCACTCATCACCCTCTCGGATACGTATCAAGTTGTAGGCCCCCCGGAGATCCAACTTGGTAAACACGGTGGCCGACCCCAGCCTCTGAAACAGTGGGGGAGGCTACCGGTTCTTGATCGTGATCCAGTTTAGCTCCCAGTAATCTATTCACGGGAAGAGGGTATGGTCCTTCTTTTCCACGAAGAAGATGCCTGCCCCGGCAGGGGACGTGGAAGGTCGGATGAACCCCTTGGCCAGGTATTCATCCAAGTAGGCCTTGAGGGCCGTTAGCTCAAGATCGGATAGCGGGTATATGCGGCCGAAAGGGACCTCAGTTTCAGGGAACAACTCAAATGGGCAGTCATAGGCCCTGTGGGGAGGTAGCTGGTCTACCCCTTTCTTACTGAACATGTCAAGGTACTCATGGTAGGCAGGTGGCACAGTAAGACGGGTTTCTGAGTTGACATCAGAGTCAAGGCTCAGGAGAAAGGGACCGACATTCCCGGACGGGAGCAGAAAATGGTGTTCACAGTAAGGGGACAGGAATTGGATGCGCCCCGAGGACCAGTTTATGTCGGGGCTATGTGCCCGAAGCCAGGGGAGCCCCAAAATGATGGGGAACAGGGGTGTGGCTATGACATCAAGGATGAGTAACTCCTGGTGTTCCTGGGGTGTAGATGCCGGAATAGGTTGGGTTTCCATGGTGACTTGGCCGGATTTAATGACCGACCCATCGGCCAGGCGGACCGTCATCTTATGCGCTTTGGGACGCAGGGGCATCTGGTGTAGCATAGCAAATGTCTGGTCCACAAAACAGCTACACGCCCCTGAATCAATAATCACTGACACTAGAACGCTCCCTCCGGGCAACTGAAAAGAAACAGAGAGAGTCAGATGAGAAATATTATTACAGGCTGGCATTGAGTCCAGGTTGACCGGAATGGGCAGGTTACCCGCTTTGGCAGGACAGGTCCTCACCATGTGCCCGGCCTCGCCACAGTAAAGGCAGTGGTTCAGTGCCCGGCGCCGCTGTCTCTCTTCCAGGGTGAGAGATGGGCGCAGCAGGCTGATCTGCATGGGCTCAGGCAGGTCTGTGGGTGCAGATGGAGCTGGTGCCGGGACCATGCGACTGGGCACCCAGGGCATCATCCAGGTTAAGCATGAAGCAGGAGGGGGTCCTATGGCTCGCTCAGCCCGGTGTTCCCCGAGCCGCCGGTCAATCTGGATGGCCAAGTTAATTAAGGCATCCAGGGTCGCAGGCACCCCGACCCGGGCAAGTTCATCCTTTAACGACTCAGCCAATCCCATCCTGAACTGGTAGCAGAGTGCAGTGTCGTTCCACGCTGTGTCTGCACTCCAACGCTGACCCTGCTGTAGGGTGTGCAAGATGGCCTCGGCTGTGGCCGCTAGGTGGGGATCCTGGTACAGCCGAGCCATGGCAGTGAAGAAGGCATCCAGGGTGGCGACTTCGGGTGCTCTCTGTTCCCAGAGGCGTTGAGCCCAGACCTGGTGGTCACCCTGCAGCAGAGAAATGACCAGGCCCACCTTGGTGTTTTCAACGGAAAAGGTGCGCGGCTGCAGACCCAGGTACAATTCGCAGGAGCTGCGAAAGGTCTGAAACTTGCTGCGGTCCCCCGCAAACTTGTCGGGCAAGGGGACCTTGGGCTCGGAAGGCAGCACCACAATGGTGCACCACCTCCGGATGCGGAGGGCGCAGAGAGCTCACGCATTTCCCGCACTTCTCTCTCCAGCCGGGTGTAGCCCTCCTGCAGGTTTTTCACTGCTTGCGTGAGCCCGGCCAAATGGATACACAGTCCGTCCATGGGTGAGGGTGCTCCCTGTGCAGACTCGGACATGGCTGTCCGTTACTGTCACGATCCTGGTGGTGGAGTCTGTCTTAGCGGGGAACAACCACTCTTACACACCCGATTCGGGGACCCCTGGTAGAGTAGACAGGAAGTCCCAGAGTGCGGGATTGCATGAGGGCTGGATGGTCACTGGTGGTGATGTGAGGCTCCAGAAGGTCGTGCAGACAGAAGAGTGGTCGTGCAGGCTGGGTCGGCAACTGGCGGGTCAGAGAGGCACAGAAGGGGCAGGCAGGAGAATAGTCAAAGTCCAAGCATGGTCGTGGATAGCCGGGGTCGGTGCAGGCAGATAGGTAGCAGGTCAGGCCAAGCCGGGTCGGTACACAGGAACAGGAACAACACAGGAAGCAGGTTTCAGGTAGGAGAGCTGGAGCACACAGGTACTCAGACACTGTAGAAGGGACAGCACCTGCTGACAGGTGAGGGAGCTTAAATAGAGCCGTTTGGAGCCGTTTCCGGCGTGGGCACGAGCACGCGCACATGCGGGCGCGTTTGAGTGGCAAAAATCGGCAAAAAAGTCCAGAACATGGCCTGACTTCACCAGGTCAATCTTTTCCTAACACCAGGTGTCAGGGAGATATTGGTTGGGAGTCCACCCAAACGAGTGTGAGATAGCATGGGGGGGCAGACCTGGATACAGTTTATGCAATGTCGGTTGCAGCACCATATTAAAATCCCCTAGCCAGGTGACAGGGGTTGTGGTATGTTGAGCCATAAACTGAAAACCTTCATTGATCACTGAGGAGGAACGTAGCAAGCTAAAACCAAATATTGTTTACTATGAAAGATCGCATGAAGAAAAATTAACCTGCCCTGGGGGTCCATGCATATAGAAATAACCCAGAATTGCACTGCTTTTGCTATTAGGATTGAAACACCCCGGGAGTATGGAGTATGAGTGGCATGGTATGCCCAGCCTATCCATGGATACCAGCACTGCGATATCAACTCTGTGGGTCTTGAGGTAACCAAATACAGCAGTGCATTTTAGCTTGTCCCTAAGCCCTCAAACATTCCATGTAAGAAATGTTAAGGAGGCCATAGCACATGTTTATGAACTATGTACAGGATCAGGGGCCAAGAGAACCCCAGAGCAAGTTCTTGCAAATCACACCAATGCACAATTAACCAGTACTTTCCTTGTGTCTCATCATATCAGTACTTATAAGACCATACATTTGCCAATATACCTAAAATAAAAAAAAAGTGTCATAAACTTGAAAACAGACATAATTGGGTATTGTGATAATTAAAGAGGTCAAAAAATGGGACTTTAAATGAAGCAGTGGTCACAATGGCCAGCTTCCATCCCGGGTTGGGTGATATACAAAAGGGGGGGGGGAGTTTAATTGGGTATTCTTCCCATAACTTTCATGGATCTGACTAAACCAAAAAAAGGGGGGTCAGAACCGTAAATACCATTCTGTATCCTGAAGAGCCCTCCGGTGCAGTACAGTAACAGATTAACCTAAGGAGGAGAATATTCACTGGGGTAGAAGTTGAAGTAGGGCATATCCTGTCTTTGAAGACTTCAAAGTTCCACAGGGAGGTGAGATCGTTGTATGAGTGTGCGCTTCCTGGGAATACAGCAGGGTAGCATTATTCTATGTATTAGTCTTTGGAGCAATTGCACCACCGAGTGGTGGGAGTACAATGGTGCAGTGCCCAATGGAATCTTGATATATAAAGATGGCACGTGTCTCAAGGGCTGCTAAGAAGAGTATTGCAGCTCACTCGGGCATTAATGTGGATGGGGGACAAAGGGAAATGAGAAGGATGAGGGGTGTAGGGGTATCCTGTCCAGTCTCATTGAGAGGAATAAATGTTTGAAATTTGTATAGGGTCCTCTAGGGAGAGTAAAGAATGGTGTGTCTCTCTGTCTCCCCGGTAACTACAGCTTAACTACAGGTAATGGGATGCAAGTCCCATTCAGGCAGGTCTATATCTGTCAGCATCCCGTTGATCCAGCCAGATAGATGCAAGCTCCGGGTCCTCAAAGAATTGTACCCGATCATCACACACAACCCGGAGTTGGACTGGGAATAACATGGCGTATTTCAAGTGATGGGCTCTGAGGCAACGATTGACTTCCGTGAATCTGGAATGCTGCTTATGGACCTCAGCGGAGTAATCAGGGAAAGCCAGCACATGGCCGCTACGAAAAGGTAAATTGCTTCAGTCTCTTGACAGGCAGAGAATTGCGTCTCAATCACCATAATTTAAGAATTTTCAGGATGAAGGTACAAGGCGGTGCACCTTCCGGGGGTGGACCAACTGGCAGGCAGTGTGCTCATTCCACCACGAATGTGGTGGAGAAGGCCTCCCTCCCATATGTGGTGATAAGGAGGTTTTCCAAAAATGTCCCTATGAATCTTAGAATCAATCTACGGGCCTGTCATCTTGCTTGTGTGCTAGTTGCTGGTTCTGGCCCTTCATGGACTCTGTGGAGTGCTGCAAGGGGTGCAGAGTGTCCTCAGCCCGGCCGATTCTAGCCTCTGCCTTGGTGACACTCTCCCTGAGTTTTGTGGCATTCTGTCTGATCAGGGAAATGTCCACCTTGGTTTCTTCAATTCTGGATGTCAGGGTGGACTGGAGATTAGCTATGGCGTCTAGTGCCTTGGCAGTTTCGTCCGCCACGTGTGCCGCGATCAAGGCCACGATGGTGCCATCTTCCTCCTCATTGTTGCCCTGGCGGAACCTTTCCAAGGCCATGGCCGCGGCTGTTTTTTCTTTGGTGGAGACATGGGGTTGATTTACTAAAGCTGGAGAGTGCAAAAACCGGTGCAGCTGTGCATGCTAGCCAATCAGCTTCTAACCACAGCTTGTTCAATCAAGCTTTGACAATAAAACCTTGAAGCAGGTTTCTGTGTGGAGCTGCACTAAATTGTGCACTTTCAAGCTTTAGTAAATCAACCCCATGGTGTCTATGCCGCCCGGGAGAAGAGTGACTAAGTGTCGTTGACAAAATTTCGGGTTGGGCACACAGGATCATTGAATCAGGATGTCCCATGCGCGGAGCTCAATTTACACGCGTCCTACTCCATTGCCGTCCAGGCCATACCCCCGGCACTGCACTACTTTAACTGATAATTGTGTAGTAATGCAACGCTGTAACCAAACAACATTTATATACATTAACTTTTTTCATACACATAGAGCTTTCTTTCTCAGTTTTTTATTGTATAAATGAAAAGAGCGACAATTTTGAAAAAAACACAATAGTTTTTACTTTCTGCTATAAAACATATCTGAAAAAACAAAAAACAAAACAATTGAATCGCTTAATAAATTGTGGCCAAAATGTATTCTGCTACATGTCTTTGGTAAAAAAATCCCAATAAGTGCATATTGATTGGTTTGCTTAAAGGTTATAGCATCTACAAACTATGGGATATATATAGGATTTTTTTTTATACTAGTAATGGCGGTAATCGCGACTTATAGAGGGACAATGGACAATTTGACATTAACTGCCACTTTGTGATAACTAACTAAGTTAAACTCGAACATTGGGTGTTCGGCCGTTCACCGAATTTAAAATATTTTGGGGCATTCACGCCAAATTCGAGCACCCCATAATGCATTGCTAGACCACGGGAAATGCCGCCTGGTGATTGGCCAAAGCATGCACATGACATGCATGCTTTGGCCAATCACAGCGCGCTCTGCTGTGAGAGCCATGACTGGCTAAAAGGCAGGGCGCCTTTGGCCAATCATGGCTCAGGAGTCTACGTCCACACCCCACACTATATAAGTTCGTTTGAACAGCCGCTGGGTGTAGTGTGTGAACCTGGAACCTGGAGACTGGAACATTGATCTAGTTTAGCTAGTGTAGTTAGTAGAGTCTAGGCAGTGTAGTATATAGATTTAGTATAGAGTATATACAGTCAGTGCAGGCAGTGTAAGAATATATATGTACAGTAGTATAGCCGCACTCTGAACCTGTGCCTGTACTGCGGGGAATCCGGACACATAATGAGGACCTGCCCCGCCAAATCCGGTAAGTGGCAATGCTGGACCAACGAGGAAGAAACACCTGTCACTAGTAACGTTTCTCACCTGACCCTTCTTATCTCTTTGCAGCTGCTTTGTGGACCAAGCTTTTGCAGCACTACATCAGATGCCCCTGCCTCCAAGGTGCACAAAATGACCATCAAATCCGGCCAGGTGACCCACGAAACCCTTCCTATCCCCATTTCCACAGACGGTGGACACCAAGAACTGCTGGTCCTGGATGCCATTGCTTCTCCACTTTTTCCCATTATCTTGGGTCTCCCCTGGCTCAGGGCTCATAGCCTCAACATAGACTGGTCCTCTGGGTGCATACAGTTCCCATCCCCGTACTGTGGCCAGCACTGTCTGCTCCCATCCCAGGATATTGGCCCCTCACTTCTGAGCCTAGACTCCGAACCTGACCCGGAAACCAGCCAAGCCGTCCCTCCTGTCTACCATGACTATCTGGATGTGTTTAGTAAGAAAGGGGCAGACCAATTACCTCCACATCAGTCTTACGACTGTCCCATTGAGCTGCTCAATGGAACTGAGGTCCCCTTTGGTCGTATTTACCCTCTGTCTGAGCTTGAACTATCGGCCCTCAAGGCCTACCTCAATGAAAACTTAGCCAAGGGATTTATCAGGCCATCTACATCCCCTGCCAGGGCTGGCATATTCTTTGTCGAGAAGAAGGATCACACTCTCCGCCCTTGTATTGATTACAGGGACAGGGTCAAGAACCACTACCCTCTCCCGCTTGTTCCGGAGCTCTTCCAGAGGCTAGGGTCGGCCACCGTGTTCACTAAGTTTGACCTTCAAGGGGCCTATAACCTGATCCGCATCCGAGAGGGTGATGAGTGGAAAACAGTGCTCTGGACCCGATTTGGACACTATGAGTACCTTGTCATGCCCTTCGGACTCTGCAATGCCCCGGCTACATTCAAGCACCTGGTCAATGATGTCTTCCGAGACTATCTGGATCTCTTCATCATTATCTACCTTGACAATATCTTGATCTTCTCCTCTTCCCTGGAAGAGCACCGCCAACATGTCCGCAGTGTTCTAAGTCGCTTGCGGCAACATAGACTCTACACCAAGGCCGAAAAAATTTTTGAGCGCTCCAGTATTTTGAGCGCTCCAGTATTCCATTCCTTGGGCTGATTCTTTCCATCACCGGTGTTAAAATGGACCCGCAGAAGGTCTCAGCTATACTGGAATGGCCGGCACCAGTGGAGAAAAAAGGGGTCCAATGCTTTGTCGGATTTTCCAATTTTTACAGAAGATTCATTAGGGGGTTTCCTGCTATCATTGCCCCATTACTCAACTCACGAAGCAGGGTCAGCTCTTCCACTGGTCACCTGAGGTGCAAAGCGCCTTCCAAGCCTTGAAAGAACTTTTTACCTCAGCGTCTATCCTCAAACATCCAGATGCAACTCTGCCCTACGTCCTGAAGGTAGTCGCCTCCGAGACTGCCGTTGGAGCCGTGCTCTCCCAGAGACAAGGAGCAAAGGCTCTCCTTTTCCCTGTAGCCTTCTTCTCCAGTAAACTGTCACCCCAGAGAAGAACTATGACATAGGGGACAGGGAGTTGCTTGCCATTAAAGCGGCACTTGAGGAGTGACACTGTCTGCTCGAGGGAGCCCAGCATCCCATCGTGATCTATACTGATCATAAAAATTTGGAATACCCCAGAACTGCCAAAAGACTTAAACCTCGTCAGGCCCGCTGGGCACTCTTCTTCTCAAGGTTTCAATTTCATCTCACGTACAGGCCTGGGTCGAAGACTATCAAACCTGACGTCCTATCCCGTATGTTCTCTGAACCTTAAACATCTGCCTCTCCTGACACCATCCTCCAGCCTAGGAACTTCTTGCTTTCCCAGGATGACCTACTTTCTCAGATCCGGAGAACCTCTGCCTGCTCTTTCAGACTACCTAATCAAGGGCTGACTTGGAAAGATGGTCTTTGGTGCCACAACAACCAAATCTTCGTACCAAAGGAACAGCACCCTGCCATTTTGGAACTCAGTCACGACCACAAGTTAGCTGGGCACTATGGCACATGGAAGACCACTGAACTGGTGCTTCGCTCTTTCTGGTGGCCACTACTTAGTGATGACTGTCAGGCTTATGTTCGTTCCTGTTCTGTCTGTGCCAGGAATAAGATGGACAAAACCAAGGCTTGGGGGCTGTTAAAACCACTTCCTATACCTGAACGGCTGTGGTCGATATCTATGGACTTCATAGTGGAACTGCCTCCAACCAATGGGCACACCACGATCTTTGTAGTTGTGGACTGGCTAACCAAAATGGCATCCCTGACAACATAGTGTCAGATCAGGGGGTCCAATTTACTTCACGATTCTGGAGAGCCCTCTGTTTTGCTCTGGAGATTGACCTCTCGTTCTCCTTGGCCTATCATTCACAAGCCAACGGCCAAACCGAGTGAACAAATCAGACTTTGGAGCAGTATCTCTGCTGCTTCTCTTCCTATTCTCAGAACGACTGGTGCACACTACTACCATTGGCAGAATTCCATCTATTCCGTAACTAAGCAGTCACCATTCTGGTCCAACTATGACTTTCACCCCACAGTGTTCCCTAGTTTGGCAAGTGAAACTGCACCATTCTTCAGTACCAATTGGAAACTGCTACAGGAAACGCTTGCTAAAACGCAAGAACTGAGCAAAGCCGCTTTCAATAAAAAGAAGCGCGGTGAACTGGACTTCCAGCCTGGCAACCAGGTCTGGCTATCCACAAAAAACCTAAGATTGTCATGCCTGTCCAAAAAGCTGGGCCCACAGTTTATTGGCCCTTTTCCTGTAAAGAGAAAGATTAACCAGGTCTCTGACAAACTAGAGCTTCCATCATCCTTGTGGATACATCCGATATTACATGTTACCTTGTTGAAGGCAGTGACCCCGGATCCTTTCCCTAGTAGAGCAATTGCTCCCCCCACTCCTGTCGTGATTGATGGGGAAGAGGAATTCAAGGTTGAGTCAGTACTTGACTGCAGGAAAAGGGGCGGCAGGATACAGTATCTTGTCAAATGGAGGGGATACGGTCCTGAGGAGAGTTCTTGGGAGCCCGAAACCAACCTTCATGAAGATGAATGTATTTAAGCATTCAAGTACAGCAATCCTGCCAAAGTGGCCAAGTTGGGCATCCGGAGGCTGCCCCTTGGGGGGGCAATTTTAGAGAAAATCTGTACATTTCATGGACTTTAGCGACGATGCGCGCGCCTGTGCACATTTGAGTGTGTGCACGCTCCCGTGCGCGTGCACGTGCTGGAAACGGCGCCAAACGACACTGTTTGAGCCCCCAGTGCCCTGCAGCCAGTGCTTTTCGTTCTACAGTGTCTGAGTACCTTTGAGCCCCAGCTCTGTTCCTGTTTTCCAGTTCCTGTGATCCTTCCTGTTTCCTGTTTGACCTGGCTTGACCTGACCTGCTGATATCTGCCTGCACCGACCCCCGGCTATCCACGACAATCAGATTCTCTGACCCTTCTGTACTTCTGCTACCAGCCCAATTACAAACTTTGCTTGGAGTTGACCATTCTCTTGCCTGATCCCTTGTACCGCACAGCCAGCCAGTTGCCGACCCAGCCTGTACCACCATTCTTCTGATCTGCACGACTGCCTGGAACCGCACACCACCATCAGTGAGCATCCAGCCCTCGTGCCATCCTGCGCTCTTGGACCTCCTGTTTGCTCTACCAGGGGTCCCTGAATCAGGTGCGCAAGAGTGGTTGTTCCCTGCAAAAGCCAGACTCCACCACCAGGTGCAGGACACAGTGTAAGAATATATATATATATATATATATATATATATATATACAGTATATAGTATATATACAGTATCTCACAAAAGTGAGTATACCCCTCACATTTTTGTAAATATTTTATTATATCTTTTCATGTGACAACACTGAAGAAATGACACTTTGCTACAATGTAAAGTAGTGAGTGTACAGTTTGTATAACAGTGTAAATTTGCTGTCCCCTCAAAATAACTCAACACACAGCCAGGAGGAGGAGGAAAGTGAGGAGGAGGAGGAGGAGGCACAACTCCAATGAGACAGGATGCCCTCCAGGGGCCATCTTAAGAGCAGCCACCCTATTGCATCACACCGCAGGTACAGGGTGCTGCTGACTCCCCACTGACTTCCAAAAGTTCAATGGTGTGGGTTTTTTACAACACTTGTGCAGTAGATCGTTCCATTGCTGTTTGCAATCAATGTCTGAAGTGGATCAAGCACGGCCAGAACAGCAGTCGCTTGGGCACTACATGCTTGACAAGACATATGACGACCTGCCATGCAGTCGGTTGGCAACAGCACCTGAAAGACCCACATCATAAAACAAGGTGGACTTCTCCTTGCTCCTCATCTGTGACCTCAACCCCTACTATACCTCCAGTCCTCTCAAAAGCCTGCACTGAGAGGAATGGAGGTCTGACAATGGGTGCCACAAGTACTTGCATCTGCTAGCAGTACACCACCAGTTGATGTCAGCAGCTAAATTTCCCTACCCCAGTTGCTAAACTATAAAAAAAATACTGTCCCAGCCATCCACATGCTCAGCCTTTAAATGCTAGCTTGGCCAAATTGCTAGCACTACAACTGCTGCCTTTTCAGCTGGTAGACTCTGCCTCCTTTCGGAAATTTGTGGAATGTGCTGTACCACAGAGGCAGGTTCCGAAAATACATTTCTTTTCACGTAAGGCCATTCCAGCTCTCTACTGTCATGTGGAAGGCAATGTTTTGGCCTCATTGGACAGGGCGGTCAGCTCATATTACCACTGACTCATGGTCCAGCAGACATGGTCAGGGACGTTACCTTTCCTTCATGGTGCACTGGGTAACTCTGCTGGCAGCTAAGAAGGATACAGGACAGGGTTCGGTGTTGGAGCTAGTTCCACCACCATGCCTCCAGAAAAATGGTGCTGTTTCTCCCACATTCACTTCCTCCACCCCTCCACTTCTTCTTCCTCTGTGGCCTCTTCTACAGCAGTGTCCTCTGAACCAGCATTGCTCGTAAATAGAGTTGAGCGAACTTCTGGAAGTCCGGGTTCTGCTGGTTCGGCCGAACTTCGGGACAAAGTCCGGGTTCGGGTCCGGACAGAACCCAAACTTTGTCCCGGACCCCGAACCCCATTGAAATCAATGGGGACCCGAACTTTTAGGCACAAAAATGGCTGTAAAAAAGTCCTGGAAAGTCCTAGAGGTCTGCAAAAGGAAGGAAATGGGGGTAAGGGTGGGACAAGTGCCCTACAAAGAAATGAGGACAGGGAAATAACTAAAAGCATTTTTTAAAAAATAAAAACATAAAAAAATCAAAAATGGAGGTGGATGTGGACCATCTTCAAACTGTGTCTGAAAAGTATTAATTAACGGTAGAAGCCATATAACTGTTCTAAAATCATCTTCAAACTGTGTCAAAAAAGTATAAATAAGCCGGGAGAACCCATATCACTGTTCTGCAAACATCTGGAAACTGTGTGTAACACTTTAACTAAAACCGGGACAATCCATACTACTGTTCTGCAAACATCTGGAAACTGTGTGTAACACTTTAACTAAAACTAGGACAAACCATACTACTGTACTGCAAACATCTGGAAACTGTGTGTAACACTTTAACTAAAACCGGGCGAACCCATATCACTGTTCTGCAAACATCTGGAAACTGTGTGTGACACTTTAACTAAAACCGGGACAAACTGTTCTGCAAACATCTGGAAACGGTGTGTGAAACTACAGCATAGAGAAGAACAGGGATATGGTTTTGCTCTGCTATAGTTTCACATAGAGTTTTTAGATGATTTTAGAATGATATCATATCACTGTTCTAAAATCATCTAAAAACTCTATTTGAAACTATAGCAGAGCGAAACCATATCCCTGTTCTTCTCTATGCTGTAGTTTCACACACAGTTTCCAGATGTTTGCGGAACAGTTTGTCCCGGTTTTAGTTAAAGTGGCACACACAGTTTCCAGATGTTTGCAGAACAGTAGTTCAGTTTATCCCGGTTTTAGTTAAAGTGTCACACACAGTTTCCAGATGTTTGCAGAACAGTGATTTGGGTTCGCCCGGTTTTTGTTAAAGTGTTACACACAGTTTCCAGATGTTTGCAGAACAGTAGTTCAGTTTGTCCCGGTTTTAGTTAAAGTGTTACCCACAGTTTCCAGATGTTTGCAGAACAGTTTGTCCCGGTTTTAGTTAAAGTGTTACACACAGTTTCCAGATGTGTGCAGAACAGTTTGTCCCGGTTTTAGTTAAAGTGTTGCACAGTTTCCAGATGTTTGCAGAACAGTAGTATGGATTGTCCCAGTTTTAGTTAAAGTGTTACACACAGTTTCCAGATGTTTGCAGAACAGTAGTATGGTTTCTCCCGGTTTTAGTTAAAGCGTTACACACAGTTTCCAGATGTTTGCAGAACAGTGATATGGGTTCTCCCGGCTTATTTATACTTTTTTGACACAGTTTGAAGATGATTTTAGAACAGTTATATGGCTTCTACCGTTAATTAATACTTTTCAGACACAGTTTGAAGATGGTCCACATCCACCTCCATTTTTGATTATTTTTTGTGTTTTTATTTTTTTAAAAAGGCTTTTAGTTATTTCCCTGTCCCCATTTCTTTGTAGGGCACTTGTCCCACCCTTACCCCCATTTTCCTTCCTTTTGCAGACCTCTAGGACTTTCCTGGACTGTTTTACAGCAATTTTCAGAATTTTTGGTAAAATTACCAGAACCCCGGACCCGAACCCGGACTTTTTTTGAAAAGTCCGGGTTCGGGTCCGGGTCCCGGACACCCCAAAGTTCGGTACGGACCCGAACTTTACAGTCCAAGTTCGCTCAACACTACTCATAAAGCGTTCTAGGGGCTAAGCAAGCAATCAGGCTAAAAGATGCCATGCGGTGCTTGAGTTGGTCTGTCTAGGGGACAGGAGCCACACAGGGGCAGAGATTCTGTAAGCTCTGCGGGGGCAGGCTCAGAGGTGGCTGACGCCATGGCAGCTTGAGCCAGGAATGGTTGCATGTGACAATGGCACCAACCTTCTCTCTGCCCCCCGACAGGGACACTTCACACATGTTCCATGTTTGGCACACATCCTGAATTTGGTGGTGCAGCATTTCTTGACCAGGAGCATAGGCTTACCAGATATTCTGAGGCAGGCCAGAAAAGTCTGTGGTCATTCCCGCCGGTCATACAGTGCCAATGCTCGGCTGACTGAAATTCAGTGGGAATTGAACCTGCCCACCAACCACCTCATTTGTGACATGCCCACCAGGTGGAACTCAACATTGGCAATGCTACAGTGGCTGCACGCACAGCAGGGGGCCATCAATGAGTACCTCTGTGAGTATGACACCAGGACAGGCTCAGGGGAGCTTGGTTTTTTTGCCATGCCAGTGGCTACTGATCAAGGATGCATGCACTGTCCTGTCACCATTTGAGGAGGCCACAAGGATAATGAGCAGCAACAATGCATGCATCAGTAACACTGTCCCTCTAGTCTTCCTGCTGAAGCATACGCTTTGTGGAATCATGGACAGGGCATTTGAGGCAGAACAGAGGGAGGAAGAGGAGGACTTCCTTTGCAGATAGCATTCCTGCAGGGCCACCAAACACACAGGAAGAAGTGTAGGAGGATGATTGTGTCAGCATGGATATAGAGGATAACACACACCAGTCTTCAAGGGATGGTTTTCAGTCCCCAGAAACCCAAGGATTTGTACGTGGCTGGGAGGCGGTAGTTCCTGACAAGGTCAACCTCAGTGACCGAGAGGACTCTCATGTCTGCTCAAACTTGCGCTGCATGACCTCCCTGATTCTGCAAAGCCTACAAAAAGACCCCAGGGTTTGTGGTATCAAGGAGAGGGATCATTACTGGGTGGCATCCTTCTTGATCCACATTACAAGGGTAAAGTTGCAGAGCTCATCCTACCTTCAGAGAGAGCAGAGTATGAAGCATCTTCAGGATAGCTTGAAGAAAAGCATGTGCAATGCCTTTCCAGACCCTGGGAGGTTACCATTTCCTGCTGCTGGACAAAGTGTTTCTGAGGCTTCCTTCAGTCAGAAGAAGAACGGTGGAGAAGGTGGCAGGCTGACCGATGCCTTTAAACAATTTTTCAGTCATCAGTGCCCAGGGCAATCAAGCTAATGGCCTGTCCTGCATCCAGCGTGCTTTCTTTTTTTTTTTCAACAACATTTTATTGGAGTTTACCGAATAACAAAGTGGGGAGAAAGGGTAATTTGCAATACAAAATACAATCTCCATTTTGGTATAGATAGGGGGGTTGAGGAGAGAAAGAAAGGAGGAGGTAAAAGGAAAGCATTTGGTCTGAGAGTAAGAAAGTGGGCATATGTATGTGTGGGGCTGGTCGGGAGAGAGGACTTTGGAAGCCTCCCCTCCCTGGCAGCTCTGGGGTCCTGAGGAAAGGGGGCCTAACTCTCTGCTGCCATCAATAACATCAGGGACAAGTGTCTTTTCAGTGTCACTAAGAGATGTTGGGTGGGATCTCGGCCCACTGGTCCAGGTGTGTGTACATCTTAGTTTTTGAAGAAAGGAAGTCGTAGACTGGTCCGGTAAAGTCAATCATTGGTAGATGAGGTGGTGGATAGGTAGTCACGTCTGAAGGCTCGCAGGGAGGATAGGGCTGCTTGTTCTGTGTGGGTTAAGCATCTTTCGATGCAAGAAGACCACCTTTTATGGAGTTTCTCAGAAGGCCAATCCTCATGTGAAGAAAGATCTAGGAATTCATGGCATAGTAAAGTTTTGAGGTTTCGTTTGGTTTCTGACAGAGTCGGAGGGTGGGGGGAGATCCAGTGTTGGAGGATAACCCTCCAGGCTATCAGGAGTGTTAGCAGGATCCATTGACGGTGTTCTCGTAGTCTAGGAGAGGGGAGTTTGGACGACAGAGAGAGTGAAGTAGGGTCACCAAAGATGACAACCACAGGGTTTTTGTCTATTTGGCAGTCAGTAACTCCATGTATGAAGGATAGCAGTTGCGACCAGATAGGTGGGCAAAGCCAGAGTCTATGGAAGAGTGAAGGTTTCGCTGCAGAGCACCACGGGAATGAGGATTCTTTGCTGGCGGGATGTTTGGTTGAGAAGGGAAGGTATGCTCTGTGCAATAGTTTGAACTAAGTCTCCCTCCAGACTTCGTTGGTGACTAGTTGGGGTGGGAGGCTGAGACAGTCTTTGGTTTGCTTTGG
>BLSH010100006.1:170539-184546 GCA_018402905.1 Glandirana rugosa | reverse complement strand
GTGAATAAAAGATGTGCAAGCATTAGCAGCAATAAGAAAAGCGACAGACTAAAAAGAAGTGTTCTTCACTGAAGAACACTTCTTTTTAGTCTGTCGCTTTTCTTATTGCCGCTAATGCTTGCACATCTGTTATTCACACACAACATCTTTTCTTTGCTTAGAAAAGATGTTCTTCACACATTACATCTTTTCTTCATACATCTGGAAATAGAATAGAACACTTTACCATAAAACACAGTGTATTGCAGTGGTTAAGGGGAACCTTACGCCAAAATGTTAAAAAAAAGTGCTTGGTTTTGATTTTGGGGGGAACTCCACGCAAATTTTTTCAGTGATTTTTGATCTATATTGTTGGAAGCTGGCAATACATTACAGCCGTGAGCAATTTTGAATGACAATTTTTCCTTTACAAATGTTATTTTGTGGTGGTAGTGTTCTAAACATCACACAGATGCGCCACTTTACAGGCAGACCAAGGGGACCCCCCAGGCACGATATTTAAAGGAATATTTTTTTTTCACTTTCAGCATTATTAAAATCACTGCTCCTGAAAAAGCTATTTTTTTAAAAACTTTGTTTTGCATTGATATATGTTCCCTAGGGCAATACCTGGGTCCCCATACACTTTTTATAGCAATAACTTGCATATACGCCTTTAAAATGAGCACTTTAGATTTTTCCTGTTCCAGTACCATAGATTTTAATAGGGTTTGCGTATTCACACAAACTTATTGCCTGTTCGCGGTGGTCTAGTGCGAACCGAACCGAGGGGTGCTCGGCTCATCCCTAACAGGAAGAGGTTAGCATCTAAGGCAATAAGGGGTTAAATATATGCATAACAAGTGTTTGTGTGTATCATTTGTGCTGCTTTTACTGGGAATCTAGTTGTTTTTCGGCAACTTCTCCAATTTAAGATGAAGTAGTTCAGATCCAAAATATGCAGCAAAATTGGCCTTTACAGAAAAAAGATCCATCCTTCACAGTAATGATAGTATCCGTGATGACATTATTTTCTTACAAAACGGCTGTTGGGTTGCCACGTCCACATGCCACCTCGCTTGCGCAACTTTTATCATTACTGTGAAGGATGGATCTTTTTTCTGTAAAGGCGCCAATTTTCTTTTAAGTGCAATAAATCTGAACTACTTCATCTTGAACTGGAGAAGTTGCCGATCGTGGTTACCCCATACAGGAGGGAGGAATGGCTGAGCTCTCTGCTTTCCTGATGATGATGACCCGGCCCTTTGTCTAAGTGATTTATATCACTTTCAAGCCTTCTTTGATCAGCTTTCTGGTAAGCCCACATCTTTATTGGTGATGAATATTACTGTGGTGAAGTTTGACCCACCAAGGGCATTTATGCACACAGCATCTGATGCACTTGGATTATGGATTATGGATTTTTCTGCATAGAAGCACTTTTTATTGTTATTTATGAACTATATATGAATTATTTTTCTGCACAGGTGCACTTTTTTCACTGGAACTTTTGATATAGTGACTTTTCTCTATTATTTTTCACTTCTATTTGAGCGCTGCACTGTTTTATGTATTAGTTATTTTGTCTTTGTGTTTGGGGTAGTGTTCAGCTGCTAATTATTAATTTGAAGATTTTCACTTAGGGGTGTACTCACTTTTGTTGCCAGCGGTTTAGACATTAATGGCTATGTGTTGAGATATTTTGAGCGGACAGCCAATTTACACTGTTATACAAGCTGTACACTCACTACTTTACATTGTAGCAAATTGTAATTTCTTCAGTGTTGTCACATGGAAAGATATAATAAAACATTTACAAAAATGTTAGGGGTGTACTCACTTTTGTGGGATACTGTGTATATATACACAAATGGTGAAAACCTATAACTTTATTGCACAAACATCCAATTCGACCAACCGTTCTGTATCTTACATCAATAGTGTTAAAGCGGTAGTAAACCCGCTGACCGAAATAAAAATAAAAAAAAAGCCTGCAAGAAAATCGCATAATATGTTAGTATGCATTGCATACTAACATATTATGAAATACTTACCTTAGAACGAGGCCCCCGATGCCCGAGTCGGTCAGCGCTAAGGACGCTGACATCTTTGTCCTCTTCTGTCTTCCGGGTACGCGGCTCCGGCGCTGTGAGTGGCCGGAGCCGCGTGACGTCACTCCCGCGCATGCGCGCGGGAGCTCTTCGCACCGGCAGCCAGCTCTGAGATGCCGGCCGCCTCGGCCGGATCGTCAGAGCGCATGCGCCGCTAATGTCAGCGGCTGCATGCAGGGCGAATATCTCCTGAACCATGCAGGTTTAGGAGATATTCTTTTTACCTACAGGTAAGCCTTATTATAGGCTTACCTGTAGGTAAAAATAGATTTTAGGGTTTACTACCACTTTAAGTTGCTGCGCTCCTTCATCTCCTCACTCTCTATTAGCACAGCATTGACACTCGTACAGTCAAGTGTGGCATCTGAGTTGCTGTATTGCCAGCCCTTAGACGTGGTTCGTCACTTCCAACTTGTTCGGAAGTCGGAAGTAACAAAATGCGTCTAAGGGCTGGCAATGCTGCAACTTAGATACCAAGCTTGACTGTACAAGTGTCAATGCTGTGCTAATAGACAGTAAGTAGATGAAGGAGCGCAGCGACTTGACACTATTGACGTAAGATACAGAGCGGTTGGTCGAATTGGATGTTTTTAAGAAAGTTTTACACTATCGGAGGTTTCCCGTGTGATTTGTTCCCACATGTGGAGTGGTTTGAATCCAACATATGAGCACCGATCTTGGATTCGATTGGAGTATGCCATTTAAGCAGTGATTTTATGCTGTTTATCATCTGATGTCTGGTAAGTCTATGTCCATTAGGGTGATTGAATCACTGAAGCACACTGGTGGAGGAGTATATGGGTGTCATGTATAGAGTATGAGCACTCGTCTTCACATATGAGATTGTGATGCATTAATGGACGTTTGTTTTATGGACTATGTTTTTGATATGCACATTTAACAATATTTTTATATTATTTTTCCCTTTATATTTATTGAGTTTATGCACATATGAAAATTCACTGAAGGTTTATGTGTATTTACTCATTGTGCTGCTGTGAATTGATTGGAACTCACCAGTTATAGGTTTTCACAGTTTTGTATATATAATGTTGATAGTAGCACACAAAAAGTGTTCACAGCTGGAGTAGAGTATTGAGAGGCTTTATTCAAATAAATATCGTACAGTGGCAAAATATACCTGATATATTTCACACTAGGCTTATTTTTGCTGTTGTAAGGTGCTTTAAAGCCTCCCAGTGGACTCTATTTTGTGCATACAAGCTCAGTCGTGACTGGTTCTCTTTAACCAGGTCCCGACCGGCTCACATACATTTACTGCTGCAAAGTGGCAGCATCCCGCAAATCGCCATCTTTGAACACTCTCGTGCCCGCCGCACTCTGCAGGAGTGTGCACGCGGCTCGGGCGGACCTGATGTCCACCGGCGAGCCACGATTGCTTCCCACAGAAGAAAAATGGGGAACCGCCGATGTAAACACGGCGGTTCCCTGCCCTGTTAGTGGGCATTTAAAAGATCTACTGATCCCTGTCACTGAGATCAGTTAGATCACTTATGCCCCTGACAGCCCAGCCCCCTCACAGTTAGAACATGCCCAGGGAACACAGTTAACCCCTTCACTACCCCCTCAGGTTAACTCCTTCACTGCCAATGACATTTATACAGTAATCAGTGGATATTTAAATTTCTTATCGCTGTATAAATAGCATTGGTCCCAAAAAAGTGTCAAAAATGTCAGACATGTCCACCCCAATATCAAAGTCCTGATGAAAATTGCAGATCGCCACCATTGCCACTAAAAAAAAAAAAAAAAAATGTAAAAATGCCAGAAATTAATTCTCATGGTTTGTAAATGCAGCAACTTTTGTGCAGACCAGTCAATAAACGCCAATTGCGATTTTTTTTTTACCAAAAACATGAGGAAGACTATAAATCGTCCCAAACCAATACATTTGTGTTTTTATTTTATTTTTTTTTTGGATTTGTATTTTAGCAAAAAGTAAGAAATATTGTTTTTTTTACAAAATTGTCGCTCTTTATTTGTTTATAGCTAGGATCAGAAATGATGCAGAGGGGATCAAATACCACCAAAAGAAAGCTCTATTTGTGGGAAAAAAGGACCCAAATTTTGTTTGGGTACAACGTCACACGACCACGCAAATGTCAGTTAAAGCGACGCAGTGCCGAATCGCAAAAAGTGCTCTGGTCCTAACATGGGAAATCCTTCCGGGGCTGAAGTGGTTAAGGAACAAGGGATGCATACCCTCCTCCCTGTTATTGTTGCAGTAGAAGAGTCAGAAAAAGAAGTTTGATTTCCTATGATTCTGTATATACTCTTCTAAGAAAAATGATCTTATGGCTAGCAAAATATTGCAGAAGCAAAATGTACTTACTGTAGTTATGTAAAAATATGAATTCACAGTGCCAATAGGCTGAAATACCATCTCCAGTGACCTGGTGTTTTTAATGCTGTTTATTAGCTGATACTAAATGTGGATATAGAGCACACTCACTGGGACCAATTCCTTTTGGCCTGAAAATTTTAAACTCTCAAATGTACTCCAGTCCAGATCTAATTAATGGGATAACATCTGCTTAAAGCATTTTTCTATGATAACTTCTATCAACTTCTCTGCAATTCTGGCTGTCAGAATTCATAGTTTCCAAGAGTGATATTAATCTATAGCCTTGAAAGAAGTAAAAAGTCAGTAGAGTGTAGAGTAGCTTTTACTTAGAATATGTTTATGAGCTGAGCCATTGGGGCTGATTCATTTACATATCAATAGTAAAGAACTTTAGCATAAAGCAGTGACATAATCTGAAAGGCTTCATAGATTTGTGCCCACTTTGAATAAATAGCATCATGATTGGAAGGCATTGTTTAGACAATCTGCTGTTTAACCTGTGAATACTTCTTTTAAAAAATTACAGAAATATACATGACAATTTTTCTTTTCCTCGTCTTAAGAACCATATTGTAAATAAATTACATAAAGCATTGCAGTATTAAAAACATATTTCTCATTTATGTGGTACTGGAAGAGTACATGAAATGTTGCCATTTAAAAAAGGACCTGGGCTAAGACTTCCTTTTCAAGTAAGAGCAGTAAACACACTTTATGCAAGCAGTGTAAGAACTTTAAACAAGCCCTTACTCACCTCTGTAGCTATATGTAAAAATTAATCCTTAAAGTTTATAAAAAGAGGCACAGAAATGGAAGCAAATCCCTCTTTATTTTTTTTATTAACTGCAATATGACAGTCAACCAACTACTTTTATAATAAGATCTGCTCACTTTAAAATAGACACGCTGTCTATGTTGGTGTTTTTTTTTTGTTGTTTTTTTTTTTCTATGTTGGTGTTTTTAATCATGCCAGCTTGACTTTCTACCAAAGTTTCATCAGCATGTCGCTGTTCCCATCCAAGGAGTGAACATGTTTGATTGAGTTTACACAAATAGAACGGGGCATACAGAGCTAGTCCTCCACCCCATCTTGACTTTTCTGAGCACATTTCCATAATAGTGGTCCCTGCCTACTAGGGAATCTAATGTAAGTTTGACTCCAGCATTGGGCGTTCACCCGTTCATCGAATTTAGAACATTATGGGGCATTCACAGGGCTCCCACCACGTGCACACTTTTTGCTCTGACAGTTTACTTATATGGCAGGGCAGGGCCACCCGGCAATGTAAGCGAGTGACCCCACCACTTTTGACGTCATGGTATGTGGGGAAGAGGCTCTTGTCCCCATCAACATGGGGATAAGGTGCTTTGGGGTGGGGGACGCAGAGCCCCCCCGCCCCAAAGCATCCATACTCCCCATGTTGAGGGCATGCGGCCTGGTACAGTTCAGGAGGAGTGGCGTGCTCACTCGTCTCCCCCATCCTGGCCGGCCAGGTTGCATGCTCGGATAAGGGTCTTGTTTGGATTTTAGGGTGAACCCCAAGTCAATTTCTTTTCTAATTTTGGCACAGAGTTCCCCTTAAAATCCATACCAGACCCAAAAGGCCTGGTATGGACAGGGGGGGACCCTACGCACATTTTTTCAGTGATTTTTATCTATATTGCCAGGAGTCGGCAATACATTACACCGCGAGTGTGGTTTTAAATTACATTTTTTCCTTTACAAATGTAATTTTGCTCTGGCACTGTTCTAAACATCACCGAGGTGCGCCCTTTTACAGGCAGACTAAGGTTATCCCCCAGACACATTATTTAAAGTAATATTTCATTTTTATTGTTTCCCTTTATGCATTATTAAAATCACTGCTCCTGAAAAAACAATTGATTTAAAAACGTTTTTTTGCATTGATACATGTCCCCTAGGGCAGGACCCGGGTCCCCATACACTTTTTTAGGGCAATAACTTGCATATAAGCATATATTAGCACTTTTGATTTTTCATGTTTGGTTCCCATAGACTTTAACGGTGATCGAATGTTCGCACAAATTTTTTGCCTGTTCGCATGTTCTGATACGAACCGAACGGGGGGGGGGTGTTCGGCCCATCCCTAGAGCCTACCACCCCTTGCTGAAAGTCACTAAACCAACAAAGACTATTACGGTGTGGCCTAGTAACTCTGCCTCAAAGCAAGTGTGTGCAGGATGTTACTACAGCTTGAATAATTACTATTTACCCCAAACAGGAACCCTGGTTGAGTGCAGAGGTTCAATTTCTGATGAAAGCCCTTGATTCCTTGCTCAGGTCTGGTGACACATTCAACTACTTGACTTCCACAAGGTTTTACTCCCTTAATCACTTCAGCCCCGGAAGGATTTCACCCTTTAGGACCAGAGCACTTTTTGCTATTTGGTCGTGTGACGTTGTACCCAAAAGAAATTTGAGTCCTTTTTTTCTCATAAATAGAGCTTTTGGTGGTATTTGATCACTTCTGCGTCAACATCTGATCGCCGCTATAAACATAAAAAGAGCGACAATTTTGCAAAAAATATATATTTTTCTTACTTTTTGCTAAAATACAAATCCAAAAAATATATATAAAAAAACATAGTTTTATCATCAGTTTTATCATCAGTTTTGGACGATTTATATTCTTCCTCATATTTTTGGTAAAAAAAATTGCAATCGGCGATTATTGATTGGTTTGCGCAAAAGTTGCCACGTTTACGAATGATGAGTAGAGTTGAGCGAACCCGGACTGTAAAGTTCGGGTGTGCACCGAACTTTGGGGTGTCCGGGACCCGGACCCGAACCCGGACTTTTCAAAAAAAGTCCGGGTTCGGGTCCGGGGTTCTGGTAATTTTACCAAAAGTACTGAAAATTGCTGTAAAAAAGTCCAGGAAAGTCCTAGAGGTCTGCAAAAGGAAGGAAAATGGGGGTAAGGGTGGGACAAGTGCCCTACAAAGAAATGGGGACAGGGAAATAACTTTAAATATTAAAAAAAAAATAAAAACATAAAAAATTCAAAAATGGAGGTGGATGTGGACCATCTTCAAACTGAGTCTGAAAAGTATTAATTAACGGTAGAAGCCATATAACTGTTCTAAAATCATCTTCAAACTGTGTGTGTCACTTTAAGTAAAACCGGGACAAACTGAACTACTGTTCTGCAAACATCTGGAAAATGTGTGTAACACTTTAACTAAAACCTGGACAAACTGAACTACTGTTCTGTAAACATCTGGAAACTGTGTGTGTCATTTTAAGTAAAATCGGGACAAACTGAACTACTGTTCTACAAACATCTGGAAACTGTGTGTAACACATTAACAAAAACCGGGGCGAACCCATATCACTGTTCTGCAAACATCTGGAAACTGTGTGTGTCACTTTAACTAAAACCGGGACAAACTGAACTACTGTTCTGCAAACATCTGGAAACTGTGTGTGTCACTTTAAGTAAAACCGGGACAAACTGAACTACTGTTCTGCAAACATCTGGAAACTGTGTGTAACACTTTAACTAAAACCGGGGCGAACCCATATTAATGTTCTGCAAATATCTGGAAACTGTGTGTGTCACTTTAACTAAAACCGGGACAAACTGAAGTACTGTTCTGCAAACATCTGGAAACTGTGTGTGTCACTTTAACTTAAACCGGGACAAACTGAAGTACTGTTCTGCAAACATGTGGAAACTGTGTGTGTCACTTTAACTTAAACCAGGACAAACTGAAGTACTGTTCTGCAAACATCTGGAAACTGTGTGTGTCACTTTAACTTAAACCGGGACAAACTGAAGTACTGTTCTGCAAACATCTGGAAACTGTGTGTGTCACTTTAAATCAAACCGGGACAAACTGAAGTACTGTTCTGCAAACATCTGGAAATTGTGTGTAACACTTTAACAAAAACCGGGGCGAACCCATATCACTGTTCTGCAAACATCTGGAAACTGTGTGTGTAACTTTAACTAAAACCGGGACAAATGGAAGTACTGTTCTGCAAACATCTGGAAACTGTGTGTGTCACTTTAACTTAAACCGGGACAAACTGAAGTACTGTACGGGTGTGTGGGGTGTACAATAGGTCTGCCGGGAGGTAGCGTGGGATGTTTGTGGACCTTGGGTATCACTTACCCAAGGTCCACAAACATCCCACGCTACCTCCCGGCAGACCTATTGTCTCAGCCATGGACAGCATCACCTCTGGACTTAGTCAGTACATTGATTTTCATCTTCAACCTATAGTTCATCAGCTTCGTTCCTACATCAGGGACGGCACACACCTTCTTGGACTACTCTCTCCCTACAAATGGGAGTCCAATTATGTGTGGCTATCCCTTGATGTGAACTCATTATACACCTTGATTCCCCACGAGTTCGGGCTCAGGGCCATGGAGTTTTTCCTCTCACAAGACCCTGATCTGAATCCCAGACAAACTTCCTTCATCTTAACAGCTACACATTTCTGCCTGTCCCATAATTATTTTGCTTTCGAGGATGTATTCTACCTACAGACCCAAGGGACCGCGATGGGAGCTAATTTTGCCCCATCATACGCAAATTTGTCTATGGGTTTTTGGGAACAAAATTACATCTGGCAAAACTGCCCTTTTTCCGCCAATATCGTCTTTTATGGTCGTTATATTGACGACATCATCATTATTTGGGATGGTCCCCGGGAACACATCCAGCTTCTTGTGGAACATTGCAATAAAAACCCATATGGACTTTCTTTTACCTCAGTTGCAGACACCCAACACCTTGCTTTCCTGGATCTGGACCTGAGACATGAGAGTGGCAACATCTGTGCCAGCAACTACACTAAACCGACTGCCGGAAATTCTTTTTTACATTACACCAGCTGTCACTACCCTAAATGGATCCAAAACATTCCCAAAGGACAGTTTTGTCGTTTATGACAAAACTGTACACTAGATAGCGACTATGTCACTCAGAGCAACCTGCTAAAGAAAAACATTTCTGGACAAAAAATACCCCACTTCACTGATAGACCAGGCCTTTGAACACTACAAACATGGCATGCCACCAAAGAAAACTAAAAACTGTGATGATGATTTTGCTTACAGATTCATAACCACCTTCCATTCACAACACAAAAGAATGGAAAAGATCCTTTCCAAACACTGGGACATCCTTCGGACTGATCCCCACCTGGGCACTATTCTACCTACACAGCCCAGGGTCACCTATAGGAGAGCTCCCAGTCTGAAAAACAAAATAGCCCCTAGCAAAATTAAGCCCCAGAGTTCACCACCTAACCCCTTGGTACTAGTCCCTTTGGTAGGCATGTATCAGTGCAGAAAGGCCCTATGTAAAACATGTCACTATGTACAACATGGTCGCAAATCCTTTTCCTATAAGAATAAAACATACCATCTGGATGGTTTCTACAACTGCTCATCTGATTACGTTGTATATGCCCTGACCTGTCCATGTGGCCTAATTTATGTTGGCCGCACCATTTGCCCACTACGCCAACGTTTTGGGAAACATAGGAGACTTATTGAGGGAGAAAAGGACATACATAGTGTGCCCCTTCACTTTGCTGAGGTCTACCAAAAATCAACAGATGGCCTGGAAGTCTGGGTTGTGGAACAAATCCCGGGGTCCCTCTCTGGTGCAGAGCACTTCAGTAAGCTCTGCACCAGAGAGACCTTTTGGATCTACACCTTAGACGCACTCTCGCCCGGGGGTCTCAATGAAACTATTGAAATAGCCACAATATTGTAGGACTATAGTTCCCTAGACCTCTGGCTAACTATCTTCTGTTTATGTTTAGGTTTTTGAGCATTCTTTTTGGTCCTTTTTTGGGGGTGGAGGGTCCTCTTGATGGTGGTAAAAGAGTAAGTAACCACATGTATTTACATCTGTACTCTACTTTGTTATCATTGTTTTTTGTTGTTTGTTGCTAGACACCCCACACACCCGTGAGAAGTTATACTTTGGTATATATCTCCATCAGGCGTTGCTTATACACCCATACACTGACATCAGTTACTTTTGTCCATCAGGACCTGGCATGCAGCCCCTTTTTGCGGCTCCTGATGGGGATATATATAAGGGGTCCACCATTGCTGTGGCGATAAGGCCCGTCCTAATTAATTTTTAAATAGCGTATTCTCAATTTCTAATTGTATCCCCCAGTCTATATCATATATATATCTTATACACACACACATTCATCATCCGCCCCAAGCATCTCCATATATTTATATATATTTCTACACCCCCATAATATGCTCATATTATATTTCACCCACTTCTGAATCTATCCATTGTGCCTATGGTGCTGGGAGTGATCCTTTTCAGCCTCCTGCACACTAGGTATTATTTGCCCTTACAGTTATGCACATCACATCATATACAGGGCATTATCATTTTTCATTTTTCACTTTTTTACTTTCATCTATTACTATCCCATCACTTTCCATAACCTTTGTATATGCCCATGCTCGCATAACATGTTACAGTCGTATTGATGTAGCACCACATCATCCCCCCTGGATTCTCCCTCTTACCTATCCAACAGATTGTCCCCCTACTAATGTCTTCATTCTTTTTCTCTTACCATATATGTTTCCTTACCATCTCTGCACTATTGATTTTAAATCTTCTTGGGTCGTGTATATAAATATTGCTCCTCTTTGATATGCTCTTAATCATTTTAATCATTTTTAGTTTTCATCATTTTTAAAAGTTTTTTATACGTTTTCATTATTTTTATTAATTTTTTCGAATTTAAAGTATGTTTCCTAATCGATCATGTCATTATTACTACTTTTTTGTCTAGTCCTAATGTACATATGAGATCTGTAGTTTTCATAGATCCCTGTTTCTTAAAATACATGTGACACCCCCCCTACTGTGCATAATATGACAGATAAAGACCATAGGGGCTGTACCGAATGTCACTATTATATTATATTGCTATACAAGCCATGTGATATATATTATTTTCTTTTCCTTCCCCCATGATGTATATTATTGTTTTTAAACTTGTTTTTTAACTTGCTGTTATCCTCCACCATGCATGATTTTCGTTTATATCCCCATTCACGGCATCTGTCATCATGTCTTATCATGCTATACCAAGATTTAGCCACCAGATGTCACCCTCAAGCATCCACTATAAAGCAGCTAGTTCTCCCCTGTTGCTCTCAATGCCTGACGAAAGAGTGCACCTGCCCGTGGACATCGCAGGTCTTGTATACTCAGAAACGCATCGCACATGAGTGACGCGGGACGCTGTGCATGCTGGTCCGTGGATGCCCCCGCCATTCCATCTGCTAAGAGCGGACACTTTTGACTGACTGCAGGCGGTCGCCCTGCTCTACGGGACTTTCCAGGATTACAGCCACACAGAAACCCCGCATGAATGGACTACACTGCTGCTTGACACCACGTCTGTCCACAGACAAGCGTGCGGACATGCCTTTTAACTTCTATACCTTGTGAGTGTAATCATCCTGTATTCCATTTGATGTAATAAACCGACTGCATTTAGAGGCGGCTTCTCCTTTTCTTGTATTTCAGTGTCTTTTGGATATGGCTAATCCTTAGAAGAGCCGCCAATCTGCAGCATACATCCCTGATGCCACTACCCAAATAGACCCCTCACCTGGCCGTGCGCCTATTTACCTCTCTCTATAGTTCGGGTTCTGTCCGGACCCGAACCCGGACTTTGTCCCGAAGTTCGGCCGAACCAGCAGAACCCGGACTTCCAGAAGTTCGCTCAACTCGCTCAAATGATGAGAATTAATTTCTGGGTTTTTTATTTTTTACAAGTAATGGCGATGATCTGCGATTTTTAGCAGTACTGTGCTATTGCAGTGGACATGTTGGACCATACTTTTTTGGGACCATTGGCATTTATACAGTGATCAGTGCTATAAAAATGCACTGATTACTGTGTAAATGCCTTTGGCAGTGAAGGGGTTAACCTGGAGGGGGCGCTCTAAGGGTTAACTGTGTTCCCTCAGTGTATTCTAACTGTATGGGGGCTGGGCTGGCTGGGGGAGTGATCACAGCTTCCATATACAGGAAGCCTGTGATCACAGCCCTTCCCCCTCTGTCAGAACGAAGATCCGTGTTTACATACACGCACCTCCGTTCTTTCACTGCGGGGGAGCCATCGCGCGTAGCCGACGGTGCTCGAGTCTGCCCTACTTGCTCCCTGGCCCGCCTGTAACACAGTGAGCGTGCGAGCGCACCTCCAGCGGCACACGCGCTCACAATACTAGTTATGGCAGCCGCCTTCAGGTGACGGCGGTTTGTAATAACGAGCCACTTTGCCACCGCCACGCTGTGGTGGGAGGTTGGCAAGTGGTTAATGACCAGAGCATTTTTTGCTATTCAGCATTGCACTACTTTGAATTTTAAATGAAATTTATATAATTTTTTTCTTACAAATAAAGCTTCCTTTTGGTGGTATTTGATTACCACTAGGCTTTTGATTATTTATTATATAAATAAAAAAACACATCCAATAGAAAAATCTAATTTCTCCATAAATTTAAGCCAAAATAATAATATACAGAATTAAAAAAAAAAAACATTTAGGCCAAAATGTACTGTATAAAAATGTAATGTATGTATTGTATAATATTTTACAATGCATATTTATTGGTTTGTGTGAAAGTTATAGCATCTACAAACTATGGTATATATACTGGAATTTACGCAGCTATAGACGCTATACTGCAATGACGGCGATCAGCGACGTATAGTGGGACTGTGATAGGGTGGTAGACAATCTAGCACTAACAAACACTTGCTAGGAGGGTCACTAACTGACACTGACGTCGCTAGTAACACTAATACAGTGATCAGTGATAATACTGTACACTGACATTGTACACTGTACACTGATTTTATCTCTGTCAGAACGAGTTACCAACCAGGATGATCAAGGGACACTCCCATTACAAGGAGGTCTTGGGAGTTAGGCAGGACGATAGGCGGTGCATGGGTGTTGTAGCCAATTGGATTCACCAAATTTGGGCCCCTCCCCAGATAGGGGTATGACCTGAAGTGAATCTACTCTATTTTGATCGAAGGTCATTTACACTCTCCTCCTTTCCTCTTCCTTCCCTTTCCGTTCCTTTTTGTAAGCCGTCAGGAGGTAACTTTTACCCTCCTTATTCCACGGAATTTCTCATAGTCATATGAACGCATACAGAATGGGACCACTATCCACCACCGATTATACTACTATCGAGGACCATACCAGATAGGCATCAACGCTACCACCACACATTACCGCGACCAATTTATCTCATCTAAGTGAAGTCCAGTATGGGGATAGACCCCTCCCCGGGTTTAAACCACTTAGGTTAACCGATGTTGTGGGTACGTGGCGGATAGCAGGACGGATTGAGGGTTCTGGAGGAACATTACCCTCACAGGGAACTAGTAGGACCAACCATTGAGCAAGACTGTCTCTATTTTAGTCACATGTCACATGTTACAGTCACATGTCATAATAGTGACTAGTGACATAATCACAATGATCGCTGCAGTCACAGTCAA
>BLSH010100006.1:141856-170364 GCA_018402905.1 Glandirana rugosa | reverse complement strand
ATAGGGGTAAGTAACAACCGGTGTTTTCTGCTGATCCGCATGCATCAATCACAGCCATTGTATGCCTATATTTGTGAATGCCATAACAGTCACGCTATGCTACATTAAGAAGACCTTAACTATACACTGGTCTATTTATGTGTTTGTTTCTATATTATGTTTCAGAACCAAAGTTGTACAGTGAGTTTTCTCCCTGACGAAGAAGTTTGTTACACATTTAAAATAAAACTTCGAAACATGTTGGAGAGGAAGCCAAGCCTTCATTACCAGGACACATTCCATTTGTCGGTTTGCTAGCTTCCACACTGTTTTCTTTGTATATTATTTGGTTCTATCTGTATATTTTATCTTGACGACATATGACAATGAATTTACCTATTGTGTCATGTGATCATTTTTAACTTTGATCCAATAAATTGTATACCTTTTCATACACCTTTTTTGATATTATGTTGATATTGAGAGGAATCCTGTGTTGCGACAAATCCCTGTGGGCCATCCCTTGTGCTATTTGCTGGCACTGTATTAATGACGCAGGCTGAGAATGGGTTAACATCTAGGGGCAATCAAGGTGTTAACTGTATGCCTAACAATGGGTAATGTGTGCTTCTTTTACTTAATAATATGGCTGTTTTTTCCCTGCTTTTGAGGGAGAAGAAACAGGCAGATCACTGTTCCTATCATGTACACAAAGTTCTGTGTGTTTGTAAACACAGAACTATGTGTGTGATTGAAAACAGCCAATCAGCAGGTTTCAGTCAAAATCATTGGCTGAAATCTACTGCAAAACTGGTGCTGTGTTCAATTACAGCATGGGTCGGCATGGGGCTTCTTTCACATATTCCAGGAGGCAGACTCAGTGCTCCACAAAGTGAGTGGAGATCTGTCTGTAGTAAAAATGACCACTGTGAAAATCATGGGGAAGAAAAGAAAAATAAGGTATACAAAGGATTAAAAGCCTGCAATTATCTATACACTTCTGTTTGTAGATTGCTAGTAAACATTTCTAAACATGGCTTTGCTGTAATTTTTAGAAGGGTGAACATAATCGCACCGTGGCATACACCAGCAGAGATGCAAAATATCCAGATACTTTTCTTCTTGATGCTCTGATGCTTATTTTGAGGGTTTCAACACTTCCTGTGGCTATAGGCTCACTCCTCTACCAGGTGAGCTGCCCCTCAGGGTGACTGTGACAGAGGGAAGTAGGTCCTTTTAGAAAGTTAACCCCAAAAGACTGCAGGCCCGGATAATATTCCAAGCCAGGTCCATAGGGACTGTGCAGACCAGCTTTCAATTGAGCTAACTGACATACATAGTTACATAGTCAGTGAGGTTGAAAAAAACACAAGTCCATCAAGTCCAACCAATGTGTGTGTTTTTTATGTCAGTATTACACTGTATATCCCTCAATGTTGTGGTCCCTTAGGTGTTCATCTAATAGTTTTTTTGAAATTATCTATACTTCCAGCAGAAACTACTGATTGTGGAAGAGAATTCCACATCCTCACTGCTCTTACCATAAAGAAACCTCTACGCATTTTAAGGTTAAACTGCCTTTCTTCTATTTTTAGTGAGTGGCTACATGTCTTTGTGTACTCCCTTGCGTGGAATAGTTTTGTCCCTATTGTGGGGTCACCAGTACAGTATTTGTACATTGAAACCACATCCCCTCTCAAACGTCTCTTCTCCAGAGAGAATAAGTTCAATGCTTGTAATCTTTTCCTCATAACTAAGGTCCTCCAATCCCTTCATTAGCTTTGTTGTCCTTCTCTGAACCCATTCCAATACCAGGACATCCTTCCTAAAGACTGGTGCCCAGAAATGGACAGCATATTCCAGGTGCGGCCTGAGACTTGTATAGAGGGAGAATTATTGATTTATCCTTTGCTTTCAGCAGTTTGGCATTGCATGCCACTGCTGAGCCTGTTCAATACTAGGATCTTTTTCCATCCTAGATTCCCCCAGAGGCTCTCCCCCTAGTGAGTAGTTTGCGTTCATGTTCTTGGTACCCAAGTGCATTATCTTACATTTTTCTATGTTAAATCTCATGTGCCACTTGTCTGCCCACCACATTAATTTATTCAGATCTTCTTGCAAGGTTTTAACATCCTGTGGAGAATTTATTGCTCTGCTAAGCTTGGTATCATCCGCAAATATTGAGATTGAGCTCTTCACCCCGTCCTCCAAATCGTTTATGAATAAATTGAATAGGATTGGTCCCAGGACGGAACCTTGGGGAACCCCACTTTCTACACCAGACCATTCTGAGTGCTCCCCATTTATCACCACCCTCTGGACTCGCCACTGTAGCCAGTTTTCGATCCAGGTGCTCGCCCTTTGATCTATGTTGAGGGACCTTAGTTTGTACAGTAAACATTTATGGGGAACTGTATCAAATGCTTTTGCAAAATCCAGATACACCACATCTACAGGCCTTCCCTTATCTAGATGGCAGCTCACCTCCTCATAGAAGGTTAATAGATTGGTTTGGCAAGAACGATCCTTCATGAAACCATGTTGATTACCGCTAATGATACTTTTCTCATTACAATAATCTTGTATATAATCCCTTATTATTCCCTCCAAGAGCTTGCAAATTATTGAAGTTAAGCTAACTGGTCTAAAGCCCCATACACACGGTACAACCGTTGTACAACCAAACGTCCAACTTTGGACCAAGTTGGATGTTGGCTGTTGTGTCTTGCCTACTGACTAAGCGATTGTACAACGAAGCCTAACGTAGTGATTAGAGTTGATCGAGCCCGTGGATGTTGGGGTTCGGTGGGTTCAGCCAAACTTCGGAAAAAAGTCCGGGTTCGGTACCGAACTTGACCCGAACTTTATCCTGAACCCCATTGAATTCAATGGGGACCCGAACTTTTCGGCAGAAAAATTACTGTAAAAGAGTCCTGGAAAGTGCTAGAGGGCTGCAAAATGATTTTAGAACAATAATATGTCCCTTACAGCAACAGCAGGAACCTGACCCTATAGAACTAGGAGATTTAGAACAATAATCTGTCCCTCTAAACAGTAGACTCTACCTAGTCCAGTCAGATCTTTCTGTAATGCAGGATGAGATCTGCAATCTGTCCCTAAAAGCAGTATTAGTAGTAATCTCTACCTATCTATCTATCTGCAATCTGTCCCTAAAAGCAGTAGTAGTAGTAATCTCTACCTATCTATCTATCTGCAATCTGTCCCTCACAGCACAGGCAGCATCCTCTCCCTACACTACCCAGAGAGCATGTGACATGCAGCACTGTGACTCCAGCCTCATATAGAGAGTGGGTTACACGATGCACTGGCCAATCACAGCCATGCCATTAGTAGGTATGGCTGTGATGGCTTCTAGGGAAAATCATGCTTGTTGATTGGCTGCCCTGCAGCTATTCAACATGCGTGATCAAATACCCGAACCCAGAACTCGAACCCAAACTTTTTTTTAATGTCCGGGTTCGGGTCCGGGTCACGGACACCCCAAAGTTCGGTACGAACCCAAACTTTACAGTTAGGGTTCGCTCAACTCTAGTAGTGATGTGTTAAGAGAGTATAACGAGGAAGTTCAGGTGAATGTGATTTGTGAATTAGGAAGGTAGGTTTCCCAGAACGGGCACTTCTAGGCATTCCTGACTTCTGAGCATGCCTGTTTTGCACGTACAACTTTGTTGGACCAACTTCTCTGTACACACGGTACAATGGTCATACAACTGCTTGTTGTACAATCAAAGTTTTCTAGTCTGCTCATCCAATTTCAGTTGTACAACCCTTGTATGACGGCTGTTCTAATCACGTGTACTAACGGTCAGATGATCGTACAATAAGCTGGTTGTACAATGGTTTTTGTACAACCGTTGTACTGTGTGTACAGGGCTTTACACAACTTCCTTTCTCCACATGCCTTACATTTGTTCCTGCCCCAAATATTTCTGAATGATTATCACCCAATAGCACTAACCCCAATTAAAGCATGGCACATATGAAGAAGACCGTCAATTTAGGAATGGACTCTCACCAGTATGCATACAAACAGATCTGATCCACTGCAAATATTTTCTCATTAGTGGTTCACTTTGCCCCTACTGTCTTGGAGGATTCTTATGTTAGATTGCTATTTTAGATAGATAAACTGACACTACTTGAAATGAGGGCAGATTTGTGATTTGGGTATAGTTCTTTTTGATAAATAAGCCCCAGCCTATTAGAATTAATTTCATCCTCTTCTACTATTATCCACAACACCAGTTCAAGGGTTAACGCGATAAGATAAGAAGAGGAGTGTAGTTGCTAAAAATAACCAAGTGAAGGAACAAGCTACAAGCAACCAGTGGTTAAGCATGGTACCTGGTAAGGTGACAAGTCCTCCGGTAGCAAGGGGGTCAATGTTCTAGCTCCCTCCCTAGTGGTCTGTATTCAATAGCACCAAACCTAACTATATAATCTTCATCAAATATACATGTTATGGAGATCTAGGGCCTGGTCACGAGATAAGGGAAAGGTAGATTTCAGTGAGAGCATGCATGAGGTCCGCATTATGTGCTTGGCAATACCCCATTCTGCTACTGGGAGTTAGGTAACAGAGGTTTACTGGTGACTGGTGGAGTGGGCACAGACTCAGCACATCCCTCCTAATGTAAACATACAAGTAACAGTGTGTAGTGACACAGGACAAAATGCTTTTCAGAGGAAATCTGCACTTTATTACTGTAATAAAGGCTCATCTCTAAGTCGGGGAACTGCCTTAATGTTAGCTTCTTCACATGCCTACAGTCCCTGCCTGGTTCTGGGCATTGCTGAGCATGATCCGTGCGAGAGCTATCTCACGTGCTTGGGCACAGATGAACAAGACCCACATGCGAGTGCTAGGTGTGGAGGAAAAATAGAATTCACCCAGTGCTAGAGCACCGCTGGATTGCGCACCAGTTCTATCTTGGATCTTCTATGATTCCACTACCAGGTGGAAGTTGGTGAATCCTTTGAGGTGGCTTCATCAACTTATGGTGCTTTGACATTTTCCCTTTCGCTAGGTACACAGTAAGCCCAGTGGGCTGAACGAAAAAATGCTGAGGATCTAGAGAGGAGATTGCTGTACTAACTATCCAATATTAGTACAGCAATCTCCCCACAGAGCTATTGTGTTCTGATAGAACACACCGGTCAGCACTCACAGCCATTGGCTGCAAAGATATAAAATAAGATTGCTACCTATTCACAATAAATGGTATCAAGTCTCTTCAACTTTTATGAGGTAAATAGTAAATGCCTCCTGCAGGAATATTTGTAGGTCTTCTCTTTCAACTTTACTATCCTTTAATTACCCTCTCTAATTGCAATAAGTGTTACACATGACAACATGAGAAGGTAATTTTGCTGATGGCCTTCATCTCCCCAAATAGAACAAGTATGGATGGCCATGGCTACCTTTTTCACTAATGCCTTAACCCAAGGAAACTCTCATATCGTTTAATTGACAAATGACTCCAACACAGATTGCCAAATTTGCACCCAGACCCTCCCCAAACTGCTGAGATCACACTGATATTCAAATGCCAGTCAAAACATTTATTCAGTGGTCAAAGTATTTCTACAGTAAATGATAGTCAAAAATGCTGACAGGCTTAAAAAGCAGCAGAAATGTTGACTGGTTACCTTTGATTGTGATTGCTGAGTAGGAAATATGACTAATATTTCAATGTCATTGCAATTATATGAATGCACCAAGGATGCACAAACTGTTCTTTGAAAGGGGCTTACCAAAATAAGATCACATTTTCCATAGATATAAAATCAAGCATAAACTGGGAATTAGAACATACGTATCTACAGACAAAACAGTTTTTTTGTTTCTTTGTTTGTTTTGCTTTTAAAAGAGTAGTGGGGGGTTAGAACAACTGTTAGGTTTTTTTCCCCTGACTGTGTCTCCATTGGGAGATGCATTTTTTTTTTTAACGATCACTCTCACCAAGAATGAAAGTGAATGAAAATACAAAATTTTAAGTTTCCCTATCTGGGAAAATCCTCCAACTGGGATATTCGTACCAGTGATAACTAAAGCCTCGTACACACGGGACGACGATCGTACGTACGATCGTCGCAAATCGTTTGTTGCATAATGCAACTTGCATACTGACTGCACTACACGTTCGTACGAGCACAGAAGAACGTTCAGGTGCATGTAATTAGCATCCGGCCATTCCTGACTTTGGAGCATGCGTGTTTTGCACAATACAACTTGTTGTACCAACTGCTCTGTACACACGAAACAACGGTCGTATGAGCGCTTGTTGGTACGACCAAGTTTTCTAGTCTGTTCATACAACTCCCTTGTATGACCGTCGTATGTTTGATTGTTCTAATTGCGCATACGAACGATCGATATCGCATACAACGGTCGTTAGTACGACCTGTTGTATACGATTGTCATCCCGTGTGTACGAGTCTTAAGAGGGGATTTTCCTTTGTTGTGTCTCCTGGACAGAATATGAAGGGAAATCTTCCTAATGTGACACAAATGACAAAGAAAAAAAACTCTGACCTTCTTTTCTGTATTCAAAAAATGTAAGCTATAGGTATGCTTTGAGGATATCGGAACTACAACTTTACCCATAATTAAATACTAAACATTCCACTTCATACCACACAAATTGCTGATGTACATATGAGTCTACTAGTCAAATGAGCCTACTAGCCACTTCAGCCCTGGAAGGTTTTATTTACTTCCTGACCAGGCCATTTTTTGCGATACGGCACTGAGTTACTTTAACTAACAATTGTTATGTAATACTGTACCCAAATAAAATCGATGTCCTTTTTTTTCCACAAATAGAGCTTCCTTTTGGTGGTATTTGATCACCTCTGCGGGTTTTTATTTTTTTCGCTATAAACAAAACAAGACCGACAATTTTGAATAAAAAACAATATTCCTTACTTTCTGCTATAAAACATTCCCAATAAAAAAATAAATAAAAAATAAAATTTCTTCATCAGTTTAGGCCAATATGTATTCTGCAACATATTTTTGGTAAAAAAATCCCAATAAGCGTTTATTGATTGGTTTGCGCAAATGTTATGGCGTCTACAAACTACGGGATAGATTTATGGCATTTTTATTTTTTATTTATTTTTTTTACTAGTAATGGCGGTGATCTGTGATTTTTAGTGGGACTGCAACATTGTGGCAGACAAATCTGACCCTATGTGACACTTTTTGGGGTACAGAGACACCAATACTGTGATCAGTGCTAAACAACTACACTGATCCCTGTATAAATGACAGGGAAGAGGTTAACACTATGGGTGGGGTGATCAAAGGGTTAAACGTATCATAGGGAGGTTTTTTCTAACTGTGGGGGGGGGAGTGTCACACTGGAGAAAAGCAGAGATCATGTTTCAGCTTAGCTGAAACACAAGATCTTGCTTTTCCCTACTGACAGCTCAGCGGTGTGCCTTGTTTAATAGGCAAACTACTGATCCGTCTCTCTGCAGAATGATTGATGGGTCACGGCGACCATCGCGGCCGCCAAACCTGCTGATTGGCTTCCGCTGTGTCCAACCATAGCCGGAGTGGCGCTCCACCCCAACACCTCAAGCACAAAATCACATACAGGTATGTCATTTTGCGCAGCTGGGCTGCCCTTCTGCAGTAAATGTATGTGGGGCGGTCCGGAAGCAAGACAGAAAACACACACATATATATATATATATATATTGTAAGTGTGCGGGGTGATTATACTCAAGTGGTGCATGCGACTTCCAGGAAATGTGCCACTCCAGACTGCGTTTTTAAGGGCATGACAGCCCACTTTTATGAAAGGAACAGAATATAGTACAAATAAACAGTAATCTTCCCTCACAGGGGGTTCCACCACTATTGCATTCTCATACTTCAGCCTCCTGGCTTACTCAAATGTCCTTCCTAGTCAAGCTCCCTCCTGTAGCTTAATTTTTTGTTTCAGCTTTGTGCTGCATAGTCGCAAGCCACATCTGCCTCCTGCATTGATGCATGTGCAGACTGCCACCTGCAGCCTTAGACACCTGGAGACCTCCTGTCTCCCTCTCATAGTGCTGTCTCCTACTTGGACCCTCCCAACCTCCTAGGCCAGACTTCCTGTCTGCCGGGAGGTCTCCAAATGTGAGCCCTGACTTCTAATCCTGGGATGCATATGAAGCCAGCCCACAGGTGTGTCATTAGCATGCCTGCCAAAATCAGGCATACACTGCTCCTCTCCACAATATATATATATTATTGGTATACACTATTTTTTGTCTTGTCCTATTTAAGAAAAGCTACTGTATAAGATAGCAAAAGATGATTTGTTAACATGGGCCACAAAATAAGAGCCACTTAATTAAAACTGCGCCCCAGAAAACTGAAAACAAATAGATGAACTATACCCCCTCTTTAATTTAGTTTAAATCTATTGTTTAATAAAAGAAAATAAAATTGTTAAGTAGGTCCTCATGCTATGCAGTGCTTTTTTGTTTTTTTTTAAATCAGAAAAAAGTTTTATTTGTGTCAGTAAACAAAGTCCAATGTACAGACATTTCAGAATTACATAGTATTGTTGACACAAAGCATATTGGTATCAAGAGTATCATATAAACAGCAGCCCACAGTCCCAAGTCACCTCCACCCTTTCCCCCACAAGCCCCCAAGCCAGCCATATTTAAAGAGCATACAGACCTCTCGTCCTGCCTCCAGCTATCCATCCAGCTGCTGCAGAAGCCTAGCAAGTAAAAGCTCTCTGGGACTTAATCCAGGCGTATCTAACCAAGGTGTCCACATCCTCTCAAATCTACCCGAGCATCCCCTGTGTTGGTATATATAACGTTCCATAATAAGGGTGCTACCCATATGGGAAATCCACAGTGCATGACCAGGTGGAGAGTCCGATTTCCAGCCTATCAGTATAAGCTTCCTGGCCTGAAATAATGCCCTAGATATTGGGATCCTGACCATTTCCTCAGGCACCACATCCTCCAACACTATAGCAGCTATACACTGCTTTGGGTCCAGTTGTACCTGCGTGTGGAACACCATGTTGATGGTGTCCACTACCTTCCTCCAGTACCTATGGAGTTTTGGACACCTCCATAGTAGGTGAATCAGTTCGCCAGCATGCTGTCTACACTTGCCACATAAAGGATCTGCCAACTTGCCCATTTTGATGGAGTTTTACAGGAGTATAGTGGGTTCTCAGTATAATATATAATTGTGACACTTTCTGAGCTACGTTCAGCGAGCAAGTGGAGATGGATTGCAAAGCCTCCATCCACTGTTCATCATCAATTGCCCCTACATCCACCTCCCACTGAGCCCGTGATTTAATGGGGTGTGCCTGAAGATTGTAAGTCAATAGCCTCTGGTAGCATTCTGATATAATCCCCTTTGTCTCAGTAGCTGTATGAAGCATGTGAAAAATAGGGGTGGGCGATAGTTCCCACAGCACTGCAGTTCCCTGTGCCCTTACTGCTTGATGAAGTTGCCAGTAGGAGTACCACATAGATGCTGGCATACCATACCTGCTACGCATGTCCTGGAAGGACAAAAGTTTACCATTCTGAAATATGTGTGACAATAATGTGATCCCATAAAGCCACCACCTGGGTCCCTGCTGCAGTTTAGCCAGCTCAACATAGGATATATTATCCCAGATTGGACTGTATTCAGTGTACCCTAGAACCTCTTGCATTTGCCTACTTTTATTCCATATTTTCTGTAACAGAGCAAAGGTTGGCATACGTTTATTGGACTTATGGAATTGTTGGGCTTCCAGCCCCATCAGCACGGTTTCAGCTCCCGAACCACATATCAACAACCTGGCCGAAGATGACCGTGGATCAGATGGCATAGCACCCACAAGGTGCTGCAGCTGCGCTGCCACATAATACACCCATGGGTTGGGGAGTGCCAACCCTCCTTGGGGTACTGCAGTTGTTCCAATTTAATCCTAGGAGGGCCAGACTTCCGTAACAGCCATCTAAATAGGGTGTTGGCTACCCAGAATATTTTTAGATGAATTATCACAGGGGAATTGTGCAGCAGATACAATAGCTGGGGCATTAAAATAATTTTTATTAAGTTTACCCTGCATGCCAATAACAGTTTAAGATTATTCCAAGTGTTAATCTTGTCCCTAAATTGGGAAAGTAGGGGATTAATATTCAGGGAGCAAAAGTCCCAGATATTGGGGGATATTTGTAAACCCAGATATCTAAACTGGGTCACTATTGGAATTGGGCACGCCTCCGGCAACTCAAACTCATTGTTCCCATCTATCTCCATCAGAGCCTATTTGGACCAGTTTATGGTTAGGCCCAAGAAGTGACCAAATTCAGTGATGACCAACATGACCTTCCACAGGGAGGTACTGGTGTCGCCCAAAAGGAGCATCATGTCGTCGGCATATAACATGATTAGGGTTGAGCGAAACCGAACTGTAAAGTTCGGGTTCATACCAGACTTTGGGGTGTCCATGTCCTGAATCCGAACTCGAACATTTTTGAAAAAGTCCGGGTTTGGGTGTTTTTTCCCGCCTCTGGTATAGCTGCAGGGCAGCCAATCAACAAGGGACAGATTAGCGTTCTAAAATCATCTCATACTAGTATAGGGAGAGGTTCCTGCCGCTGGTGTGAGGGATAGATTAGCGTTCTAAAATCATCTCATACTAGTATAGGGAGAGGTTCCTACTGCTGGTGTGAGGGATAGATTAGCATTCTAAAATCATCTCATATTGGTGTAGGGAAAGGTTCCTGCTGCTGGTGTGAGGGACAGATTAGCGTTCTAAAATCATCTCATACTGGTATAGGGAGAATTTCCTGCTGCTGGTGTGAGGGATAGATTAGCGTTCTAAAATCATCTCACACTGGTATAGGGAGAGGTTCCTGCTGCTGGTGTGAGGGATAGATTAGCGATCTAAAATCATCTCATACTGGTATAGGGAGAGGTTCGTGCTGCTGGTGTGAGGGATAGATTAGCGTTCTAAAATCATCTCATACTGGTGAAGGGAGAGGTTCCTGCTGATGGTGTGAGGGACAGATTAGTGTTCTAAAATCATCTCATACTGGTATAGGGAGAGGTTCCTGCTTCTGTTGTGAGGGACAGATTAGCGTTCTAAAATCATCTCATACTGGTGTAGGCAGGGGTTCCTGCTGATGGTGTGAGGGACAGATTAGCATTCTAAAATCATCTCATACTCGTATAGGGAGAGGTTCCTGGTCCTGTTGTGAGGGACAGATTAGCGTTCTAAAATCATCTCATACTGGTGTAGGCAGAGGTTCCTGCTGATGGTGTGAGGGACAGATTAGCATTCTAAAATCATCTCATACTTGTATAGGGAGAGGTTCCTGCTCCTGTTGTGAGGGACAGATTAGCGTTCTAAAATCATCTCATACTGGTATAGGGGGAGGTTCCTGCTCCTGTTGTGAGGGACAGATTAGCGTTCTAAAATCATCTCATGCTGGTATAGGGAGAGGTTCCTGCTGCTGGTGTAAGGGACAGATTAGCGTTCTAAAATCATCTCATACTGGTATAGGGAGAGGTTCCTGCTCCTCTTGTGAGGGACAGATTAGCATTCTAAAATCATATCATACTGGTGTAGGGAGAGGTTCCTGCTGATGGTGTGAGGGACAGATTAGCATTCTAAAATCATCTCATACTCGTATAGGGAGAGGTTCCTGCTGCTGGTGCGAGGGATAGATTAGCGTTCTAAAATCATCTCATACTGGTATAGGGAGAGGTTCCTGCTCCTGTTGTGAGGGATAGATTAGCGTTCTAAAATCACCTCATACTGGTATAGGGAGAGGTTCCTTCTGCTGGTGTGAGGGACAGATTAGCGTTCTAAAATCATCTCATACTAGTATAGGGAGAGGTTCCTGCTCCTGTTGTGCGGTACAGATTAGCGTTCTAAAATCATATCATACTGGTTTAGGCAGAGGTTCCTGCTGATGGTGTGAGGGACAGATTAGCATTCTAAAATCATCTCATACTCGTATAGGGAGAGGTTCCTGCTCCTGTTGTGAGGGACAGATTAGCGTTCTAAAATAATCTCATACTGGGGTAGGCAGAGGTTCCTGCTGATGGTGTGAGGGACAGATTAGCATTCTAAAATCATCTCATACTTGTATAGGGAGAGGTTCCTGCTCCTGTTGTGAGGGACAGATTAGCGTTCTAAAATCATCTCATACTGGTATAGGGGGAGGTTCCTGCTCCTGTTGTGAGGGACAGATTAGCGTTCTAAAATCATCTCATACTGGTATAGGGAGAGGTTCCTGCTGCTGGTGTGAGGGACAGATTAGCGTTCTAAAATCATCTCATACTGGTATAGGGAGAGGTTCCTGCTCCTCTTGTGAGGGACAGATTTGCATTCTAAAATCATCTCATACTGGTGTAGGGAGAGGTTCCTGCTGATGGTGTGAGGGACAGATTAGCATTCTAAAATCATCTCATACTCGTATAGGGAGAGGTTCCTGCTGCTGGTGCGAGGGATAGATTAGCGTTCTAAAATCATCTCATACTGGTATAGGGAGAGGTTCCTGCTCCTTTTGTGAGGGACAGATTAGCGTTCTAAAATCATCTCATACTGGTGAAGGGAGAGGTTCCTGCTGCTGGTGTGAGGGACAGATTAGCATTCTAAAATCATCTCATACTGGTGAAGGGAGAGGTTCCTGCTTCTGGTGTGAGGGACAGATTAGCATTCTAAAATCATCTCATACTGGTATGGGGAGAGGTTCCTGCTGCTGGTGTAAGGGACTGATTAGATTTCTAAAATCATCTCATACTGGTATAGGGAGAGGTTACTGCTGCTGGTGTGAGGGATAGATTAGTGTTCTAAAATCATCTCATACTGGTATAGGGAGAGGTTCCTGCGGCTGGTGTGAGGAACAGATTAGCGTTCTAAAATCATCTCATACTGGTATAGGGAGAGGTTCCTACTGCTGGTGTGAGGGACAGATTAGCGTTCTAAAATCATCTCATACTGGTAAAAGGAGAGGTTCCTGCTCCTGTTGTGAGGGACAGATTAGCGTTCTAAAATCATCTCATACTGCTGTAGGGGGAGGTTCCTGCTACTGGTGTGAGGGACAGATTAGCAGTCTATAATCATCTCATACTGGTGTAGGGAGAGGTTCCTGCTGCTGGTGTGAGGGACAGATTAGCGTTCTAAAATCATCTCATACTGGTATAGGGAGACATTCCAGCTGCTGGTATGAGGGATAGATTAGCATTCTAAAATCATCTCATACTGGTATAGGGAGAGGTTCCTGCTGCTGGTGTGAGGAACAGATTAGCGTTCTAAAATAATCTCATACTGGTGTAGGGAGAGGATCCAGCTGCGTCTACATTGCTGGTTTAAAAAAAAAAAGAATAATCATTTTTTTTATTATATTAACCACTTGACAACTGGGCACTTAAACCCCCTTCCTAACCAGACCAATTTTCAGCTTTCAGCACTCTCACATTTTGAATGACAATTACTGATTTTTTTGTCCTTTTCTTCACACAAATAGAGCTTTCTTTTAGTGGTATTTAATCAGTGCTGGGTTTTTTATTTTTTGTGCTATATAATAATTTTTCTTCATACATTTTTGCTAAAAGTTATACTGCTACATATTTTTGGTACAAATAACCCAAATAAGTGTATATTATTTGGTATTTGAGAAAGTTATAGAGTCTACAGGCTATGTTGGCAATCATTGAAAATTGATCACACCTGATCACACCTGATATACTGATGGCCTATCTCATTTCTTGAGACCCTAACAAGCCAGGAAAGTACAAATACCCCCTAAATGACCCCTTTTTGGAAAGTAGACATTCCAAGGTATTTTTTAAGAGGCATGGTTCGTTTTTTGAAGTAGTCTTTTTTTTCCCACAATTCTTTGCAAAATGGTCATGTTAACAGGTTATTTCTCTCACGTGGCATGTGCATACCACAAATTACACCCCAATACACATTCTGCTACTTCTTCTGAGTATGGCGATACCAAATATGTGAGACTTTTACACAGCCTGGCCACATAGCCTGGCCCAACATTGAAGTAGCACCTTAAGGCATTTTTGGAGCATAAATTACACATCTCATTACTCAACAGCCTATTACATTTTTGAAGGGCCTGGAGCACCAGAACAATGGAAACGCCAACAAAATGACCCCATTTTGGAAAGCCAACACCCCAATGTATAATCTATGAGGTATAATGAGTCTTTTGAATGGTTCATTTTTTTCCAGAAGTTTTTGGAAAATGTGGAAAAAAAATGAAAACGCATTTTTTTTACACAAAGTTGTCCATTTATAAGATATTTCCAACACATAGCATGTACATAGCAAAAATGGCACCCCAAAATACATTCTGCTACTCCTTCTGAGTATGGCGATACCAAATTTGTGAGACTTTTACACAGCCTGGCCACATAGCCTGGCCCAACATTGAAGTAGCACCTTCAGGCATTGTAGGAGCATAAATTACACATCTCATTACTCAACCACCTATTACACTGTTGAAGGCCCTGGAGCACCAGAACAATGGAAACACCCACAAAATGACACCATTTTGGAAAGCTAACACCCCATTGAATAATCTATGAGGCATAGTGAGTATTTTGAATGGTTCATTTTTTTCCAGAAGTTTTTGGAAAATGTGAAAAAAAAAATGAAAACGCATTTTTTTTACACAAAGTTGTCCATTTATAAGATATTTCCAACACATAGCATGTAAATATCAAAAATGACACCCCAAAATGCATTCTGCTACTCCTTCTGAGTATGGCGATACCAAATGTGTGAGACTTTTACATAGCCTGGCCACATAGTCTGGCTCAACATTGAAGTAGCACCTTCAGGCGTTCTAGGAGCATAAATTACACATCTCATTACTCAACCACCTATTACATTTTTGGAGGCCCTGGAGCAGCAGAACAATGGAAATGCCCACAAAATTACCCCATTTTGGAAAGCTAACACCCCAACGTATAATCTATGAGGCATAATGAGTCTTTTTAATGGTTCATTTTTTTCAGAAGTTTTTGGAAAATGTGCAAAAAAAATGAAAACGCATTTTTTTTACACAAAGTTGTCCATTTATAAGATATTTCCAACACATAGCATGTAAATATCAAAAATGACACCCCAAAATGCATTCTGCTACTCCTTCTGAGTATGGCGATACCAAATGTGTGAGACTTTTACATAGCCTGGCCACATAGTCTGGCTCAACATTGAAGTAGCACCTTCAGGCGTTCTAGGAGCATAAATTACACATCTCATTACTCAACCACCTATTACACTGTTGAAGGCCCTGGAGCACCAGAACAATGGAAACACCCACAAAATGACCCCATTTTGGAAAGCTAACACCCCAAGGTATCATCTATGAGGCATAATGAGTCTTTTGAATGGTTCATTTTTTCCCAGAAGTTTTTGGAAAATGTGCAAAAAAAATGAAAACGCATTTTTTTCCCACAAATTTGTCCATTTATAAGATATTTCCAACACATAGCATGTAAATATCAAAAATGACACCCCAAAATGCATTCTGCTACTCCTTCTGAGTATGGCAATACCAAATTTGTGAGACTTTTACACAGCCTGGCCACATAGCCTGGGCCAACATTGAAGTAGCACCTTCAGGCGTTCTAGGAGCATAAATTACACATCTCATTACTCAACCACCTATTACATTTTTGGAGGCCCTGGAGCAGCAGAACAATGGAAACGCCCACAAAATTACCCCATTTTGGAAAGCTAACACCCCAACATATAATCTATGAGGCATAATGAGTCTTTTTAATGGTTCATTTTTTTCAGAAGTTTTTGGAAAATGTGCAAAAAAAATGAAAACGCATTTTTTTTTACACAAAGTTGTCCATTTATAAGATATTTCCAACACATAGCATGTACATAGCAAAAATGACACCCCAAAATACATTCTGCTACTCTTTCTGAGTATGGCAATGCCAAATTTGTGAGACTTTTACACAGCCTGGCCACATAGCCTGGCCCAACATTGAAGTAGCACCTTCAGGCATTCTAGGAGCATAAATTACACATCTCATTACTCAACCACCTATTACACTTTTTGGAGGCCCTGGAGCAGCTCAACAATGGAAACGCCCACAAAATGACACCATTTTGGAAAGCTAACACCCCAACGTATAATCTATGAGGCATAATGAGTCTTTTGAATGGTTCATTTTTTTCCAGAAGTTTTTGGAAAATGTGGAAAAAAAATGAAAACACATTTTTTTTACACAAAGTTGTTAATTTATAGGATATTTCCAACACATAGCATGTACATAGCAAAAATGAAAACCCAAAATACATTCTGCTACTCCTCCTGAGTATGGCGATACCACATGTGTGAGACTTTTACACAGCCTGGCCACATACAGAGGCCCAACATCCAAGGAGCACCATTAGGTGTTCTAGGGACATACATTATGCATCTAATTTCCTGACAACCTATCACATTTTTGAAAGCTCTTTATATTTCTAAGATATAGCATGTACATACCAAGAATTACACCCCAAAAAACATTCTGCTGAGCAAAGGGGAAACAAAAGATTACCTGTGGGTTTAGTAGTGCCATGGTCCACAGGAGGACAGCCCTGATCCAGGCAGCAGGCAGGGATGTGGTCAGCGACAGTGAACAGAATTCTCCAGGCAGCAGGCAGGAATATTGTCCATAGTCCATGCAGGCAGGGGTACTGTCCATATACAGTCTAGGGTCAGTGCAGTTGGAGATATTTCCGGCAGTGCCAAAATATTGATCCTGGTAGTAGGCAGGAACAGGATCCATAGTACGGGTAGCAGGCCAGGAAAGAATGGGGACAGGGGTAGAGGCTTCTCCCACCCAAATCGCTTTGAAGCCTCCGAGTCTCCAGACCCTAATCCGGAAATGAGAAAACTAAAAATGTAGTTTTTTCATCTAGAAAACAAATTCTGGATCCCCTCACATATGTGAGACCCCTGTGTGTGAATCCCATTACTCCAGCAGCAGGCTAAAAGATCAGTCCAGGAGGTAGGCAAAAAAATGTGGTCAACCAGTCCAGGGTCAGTTCCAGAGCAGACAGAGGTATGTTAACATTAGGCAGAAGAGTGGTCGTATAGCAGGCCAGGGTCAGTTCCGAAGCAGGCAGATGTATTTTTAGCGTGAGGCAGAAGAGTGGTCGTATAGCAGGCCAGGGTCAGTTCCAAAGCAGGCAGATGTATTTTTAGCGTGAGGCAGAAGTGTGGTCGTATAGCAGGCCAGGGTCAGTTCCGAAGAAGGCAGCGGTATGTGCAGTGCAGTGGCATAAGGGGTGTGGCTGTAAATGACAATTACGTTTACCATACTTCACTAATAATGTAGTGAAGTATGGTAACGGCGGAAACAGTCACCTATACAGAGGCCTGGTTGAGAAGGGCATTGGGAACAAAAAAATACGGTGTCTCTTCTACCTCCACTTTTGGAGCACACCCGGCATTTTTTCTGGCGTCTTTGGCCTGTTTCACGCAAGGGGAGTTTTTCAGGAAAGTGCCGTTCTTGTAGTCTGCTCACTGCATCCGAGCGAATGTTTTCTGGTGGGCCTTCAGGGTACACTAGGGTGGTGATGACTTCTTCATGGTATTCTAGAAAGGATATGGGGTTCTGGGTTGATTTTTGGTAAATAATATAACTATTATACATGGCCAAACTGAAAAGGTATATGGAAACTTTTTTGTACCAGTGGCAAGATTTTCTTGTGGGAAGGTAGGGTTCGATCATCTGGTCATTGAAGTCGACACCCCCCATGAACAAATTGTAATCATTGACACAAGATGGCTTCTGGATTGTGCCTCCTCTCCTCCTGGGGATTTCCACATCGTCGTTGTCGTTGTGTACTGAAGTCAGCATGTGGACATTCCGTCTGTCCCTCCACTTGACAGCCAATAGCTCCTGGTTCCGCACCGCATGCTGGCGTCTGCCTCAGGAAAAGGTTGCGGAAGAGGGGCAAACTTGAATAAAAATTATCCACATAAAAGTGGTATCCTTTTCCAAGTAGTGGATATATAAGCTCCCAAACAACCTTTCCACTGGCTCCAATATATTCAGGGCATTCACGGGGATGCAGTTGGGTGTCCTTTCCTTCCTAGACCAAGAAGGAATAGATGTATCCGGTGGCTCTGTCACAAAGTTTATAAACCTTTACCCCATATCGGGCCCTTTTGCTGGGGATAAACTGTTTGATGGCCAGTCTGCCTGTGAATTTTACAAGGGACTCGTCAATAGAGATGTTTTGGTTGGGGGTATATAATTGGGGAAATTTTTCAGAAAAAAAATTTAGAAGGGGGCGAATTTTAAATAATTTATCGAAAGCTGGGTCATTGCGGGGAGGGCACTGCGTGTTATCATTATAGTGGAGGAAGCGCATAATTCTAAGGTATCTTGACCTTGGCATGAGGGACGAATAAATTGGCATGTGGTGAATGGGCTTAGTAGACCAATAGGAGTGCAGTTCGTTTTTTTTTTGTGATTCCCATATTAAATGTTAGGCCTAAAAAAAGTCTAAATTCGGCCACAGTAAGTTCCCGCCATTCAAAAATTCGGGCATAACTAGAACGGGGGTTGTCTGCGATGAACTGCTGGGCATAAAGGTTGCACTGGGCCACGATGGATGACAGAAAGTCCTCAGTAAAAATGAAATTTAAAAAATCAATTAGTGCAAAACCTTCGGTGTTCACCTGGACACCTGGCTGGGTGGTAAAAGGAGGGAGGTTTGCTGCTCTGAACTAGATGGAAGCCACAGGGGGTTCTGTAGGGCATAGGGAAGGCTGGCATGGGTCCTTGGCCTTTGTTGCAGTGACACTGCACTAGAGGTGGATGGCATTGCGGTAGATGTAGATGGCACTGCGTCAGAGGTGGATGGCACTGCACTACTTGTAGTAGCCTGCTGCTCCTCACCAGAACACCTTTGTTTCCTGGGCACCAGTTCTTCTTCCTCCAATTCTGAATCAGACCCACTGCTTAGAATGGGCTCATAATCCGAATCAGAATTGGACGCAGACTCAGAGAGCTCCCCGCTGCTCTCTTCGCTCAGGCTCAGGCTCAGAATCTGGTATGCCTCCTCAGCAGAATACTTTTTTGCCATACTGGTGTGATGTGGATACACTGATGGGCGCTGATGAGGTTGCACTTATGTGCACTAATGCGCTGCGGCTGCACTGATTAGCTGGCACTGACAGGCACTGATGAGCGCTCACTTATGGGCACTGATGTGCACTATTGGGCACTGTAGTGGTGCTGATGAGCACTTTAGTGGCAATGAAGGCACAGATGAGCACTGTAGTGGCACTGATGGCAATGAAGGCACAGGTGGTACTGGTGTGGCACTGGTGTAGCACTGTAGTGACACTGATAAAACAGAAGCACTGTAGTGGTACTGATGGGCACAGGTGGCACTGATGGGCACAGGTGGGCACTGATGAGCCCAGGTGGCACTGGTGGGCACAGGTAGCACTGAAGGACATGCTGGTTGAGCTGATTTGATACTGATGGCAAAGATGGATTACTGTAGATGCACAAATGTAGCAATGATGAGTACTGTAGTAGCACTGATGAGCACGTTAGTGGCAATAAAGGCACAGGTGGCACTGGTGTGGCACTGATGGGCACGTGGGGCACTGCGGTGACACAGAAGGCACAGATAAGCACTGTAGGGGCACAGATTAGCACAGGTAGCACTGATGGCACAGCTAAGCACTGTCGTGGCACTGATTAGCACAGGTAGCACTGATGGGCACTGGTGGGCACTGGTGGCACTGGTGGGCACAGGTGGCACTGGTGGGCACAGTTGGCACTGTAGTGGCACTGATGAGCACTCTGATGGCACAGATGAGTACTGTAGTTTGGCTGAGCACTGTAGTGGCACAGGTGGCACAGATGGGCACTGGTGTGGCACTGATGCGGCACTGATGTGGCACTGATGTGGCACTGCTGTGGCACTGATTGCACAGATGAGCGCTGTAATGGCACTGATGGGCACAGGTGGCACTGGTGGGCACAGGTGGCACTGGTAGGCACTCTGGTGGCACAGATGGGCACTCTGGTGGCACGGGTGGGCTCTGTAGTGACACTGATGGCACTTTAGTGGCACTGATGGCACTGTGGTGGCACTGTGGTGGCACAGGTGGCACAGATATGGCACTGGTGGCACTATCAGCAGAACTTGAATTCTGCTGGGCACTGCTGGGCACTGCTGGGCACTATAGAATTTAAAAAAACTCACAGGCTGTCACTGCAGGGCATCGATCTCTCTCTTCTCCTCACAAACTGGATCGTTGTGAGGAGATGAGAGAGCTGACACTCTCGATGACCCTGCAGTGTTTACATTGTGATCATGCCGTCATTGGACGGCGTGATCACGTGGTAAAGGGCCGCTGCCAATGGCCCTTTACCTCAATCGGTAAACTCCCGTGTGCGCGCCCCAGCGGGAGCGCGATTCTGCGAGGACATTATTACATGTCCTCCCAGAACAATGGGTGCAAGTGGTTAATAAAGCCAAGTAGTCTGAAACCCAAGTCATGCAGCAGTCTCTTATGCTTTTTGATGACTCTGCTGCTGTGCTTTCCGTGGGCCATCCAAATAGCCCTGGCCCAGAAGTGGAAGACATTGAGTGCACCGATGCCCAACCACTTCTGCTTCAGGATGAGGACATGGAAACACCACCACAGCACGTCTCTGATGATGACGAAAGACAGGTGCCAACTGCTACGGCTTTCTAAAGTGTGCAGACTGACAAGGAGGGCAGTGGTGAAGAGTGGGTGGAAGATGATGTGGAGGATGATGAGGTCCTAGACCCCAGATGGAATGAAGGTCATGCGAGTAACGTGTGCAGTTTGGAGGAAGAAGTGGTGGTCGCACAGAAGCACCAGCACAGCAAAAGAGGAAGCAGGTTGCAAAAGCGGAGCGAGCGTCTCCTAGACAGTATGCCTGCAACTACCCACCGCACCCAGGGACCTAGCACACCAAAAGCAGCTCAAAGGAGTTCCCTGGTGTGGCAGTTCTTCAGACAATGTGCTGATGACAAGGCACGAGTGGTTTGCATGCTGTGCAATCAGAGCCTGAAGCAAGGCATAAATGTTCTAAACCTGAGCACAACCTGCATGACCAGGCATCTACATGCAAAGCACGAGCTGCAGTGGAATAAGCACCTCAAAATCCAAGAAAGCTCTCAGGCTCCTCCTGCTTCCTCTTCTGCTGCTGCCTCAGCCTCTTCCTCCACCTCTACAGTTCCAGCTTCACCTACCACTCAGCAAACAGACGATGCGACAGCAACGTCACCATGTCCGCCACCATCCCCAAGCATTTCCACACCATGGTCCCATCAAAGCTTACAGCTGTCCGTCTCTCAAACACTGGAGAGAAAGAGTAGGTACCCCCCTACCCACTCGTGATCCCTGGCCCTTAATGCCAGCATTTCAAACTTCCTGGCCTTTGAAATGCTGTCACTCCATCTGGTGGACACGGACAGTTTTAAAAACCTGATGGCCGTGGCTGTCCCACAGTACGTGGTTACCAGCCGCCACTACTTTTTAGGGGAGCCATCACTTCCCTGCACAAACAAGTCGGGGACAAGATCAAGTGTGCACTGCGCAATGCCATCTGTGGCAAGGACCACATAACTACTGATACGTGGACCAGTAAGCACAGGCAGGGACGCTATATCTCGCTAACGGCACACTGGGCAAATGTAGTGGCGGGTGGGCCTAAGGCAGATATCAGTTTGTCCTACCACCAATGAGGATTGCAGGGCATTTCTCTTTTCCTCCTGTTGCCTCCTACTCCGCTTCCTCCTCTACCACCTCCTCATCCGGCCAGCGTAACACCTGCACCACCAACTTCAGCACATCCAGGGGGAAACGACAGCAGGCTGTTTTAAAACTGATATGTTTGGGGGATAAACCTCACACTGCGCAGGAGCTGTGGATGGGCATTGAACAACAGACCAATGAGTGGTTGTTGCCACTAAGCCTCAAGCCCAGCCTGGTGGCCTGCGATAATGGACGAAATCTCGTAGCAGCTCTGGGCCTAGTTGGTTTGACGCACATCCCTTGCCTGGCGCATGTGTTGAATTTGGTGGTGCAGAAATTTCTAAAAAACTACCTGGATATGTCAGAGCTGCTGCAGAAAGTGTGGGCCGTCTGTACGCGCTTTTGGCGTTCTCACCCTGCTGCTGCTCGCCTGTCTGCGCTGCAGCGGAACTTCAGCCTTCCTGCTCACCACCCTTTATGCGACGTGCCCACGAGCTGGAACTCCACCTTGCACATGCTGGAGAGACTGTGCTAGCAGCAGCAGGCAATAATGGAGTTTCAGCTGCAGCACGCACGGGTCAGTCACTCTGCGGAACAGCACCACTTCACCACCAATGAGTGGGCCTCCATGCGAGACCTGTGTACCATATTGCAGTGTTTTGAGTACTCCACCAACATGGCCAGTGCCGATGATGCTATTCTCAGCTTTACTATCCCACTTCTATGTCTCCTTGAAAAAACACTTCGGGCGATGATGGAAGAGGATGTGGCACAGGAGGAAGAGGAGGAGGAAGAGGGGTCATTTCCATGGTTATCAGGCCAATCATTCACAAGTGGCTTGGAGGGTGGGTTCCTGCACCAGCATAGGCCAGGTAAAAAAATTTCAAGCCAGAGCACAGTTCTGGAGGATGAGGAGGATGAGGATGATGAGGAGGAGGAGGAACCATCTTCACAGCAAGGTGGCACCCAATGCAGCATGTGGGCATCACTGGAGCATAGCTGGGGGGATACGGAGGACACAGATGATACACCTCCCATAGAGGACAGCTTGTCTTTGCCTCTAGGCAACCTGGCACACATGAGCGACTACATGCTGCAGTGCCTGCTCAATGACAGCCGAGTTGTCCACATTATAACTTGTGCTGATTACTGGGTCGCCACCCTGCTGGATCCCCATTACAAGGACTACAAGCGCACGCTGGTAGACGCGCTGCTGAGGGCATTCCCAAATGACACCGGGGGCTAAGTGGATGCACAAGGCGAAGGCAGAGGAAGAGGTCGCCAATGCAGCTGTGGCACCAGCAGCACCTCAGAAGGCAGGGTTAGCATCAGGCCCGGACTGGGACAGAAAAAAGGCCAGGGCATTTTAGACTCTGCAGCCCGATGAAGGGGGGGCGAGCGTTCGCAAGGGTGGTCGGTGACGGGATATTCTGAGAGACATCCCAATCCAGCAAAGGAGACAGAGACAGCTCCAGACCAGCAGAGACAGCTTCAGGCCAGCAGAGAAAGCTGCAGACCATCAGAGACAGCAGCAGACCATCAGACACAGCCCCAGACCAGAAGAGACAGTCTCAGACCAGAAGAGACAGCCCCAGAATAGGAGAGACAGCCCCAGACCAGGAAAGACAGCCCTAATCCACCAGAGACAGTCCCAGATCAGCAGAGACAGTCCTAATCCACCAGAGACAGCCCCAGACCAGAAGAGACAGCCCCAGACCAGCAAAGACAGCCCTAATCCACCAGAGACAGCCCCAGACCAGCAGAGACACCCCTAATCCACCAGGGGCAGACCCAGACCAGCAGAGACAGCCCTAATCCACCAAAGACAGTCCCAGACCAGCAAAGACAGCCCTAATACACAAGAGACAGCCTAAGACCAGCAGAGACAGCTCCAGACCAGCAGAGACAGCCCTAATCCAGCAGACACAGCCCTAATCCAGCAGAGACAGCACCAGACCAGAAGAGACAGCCTAGACCAGCAGAGACAGACCCAGACCAGCAGACACAGCCCTAATCCACCAGAGACAGCCCCAGACCAGCAGAGACACCCCTAATCCACCAGGGGCAGCCCCAGACCTGCAGAGACAGCCGTAATCTACCAGAGACAGTCCCAGACCAGCAAAGACAGCCCTAATACACCAGGGACAGCCTCAGACCAGCAGAGACAGCCCCAGACCAGCAGAGACAGCCCTAATGCAGCAGACACAGCCCTAATCCAGCAGAGACAGCCCCAGACCAGGAGAGACAGCCCAGACCAGCAGAGACAGACCCAGACCAGCAGAGATAGCCCTAACCCACCAGAGACAGCCCCAGACCAGCAGAGACACCCCTAATCCACCAGGGGCAGTCCCAGACAAGCAGAGACAGCCCTAATCCACCAGAGACAGTCCCAGACTAGCAAAGACAGCCCTAATACACCAGAGATAGCCTCAGACCAGCAGAGACAGCCTCAGACCAGCAGAGATAGCCCTAATACAGCAGAGACCACCCCAGACTAGCAGAGACAGCCCAAGACCAGGAGAGACAGCCCAGACCAGCAGAGACAGCCCCAGACCAGCAGAGACAGCCCTAATCCAGCAGAGACAGCCCCAATCAGCAGAGGCAGCCCTTATCCAGCAGAGGCAGCCACAATTCAGCAGAGACAGCCCCAGACCAGAAGAGACAGCCCAGACCAGCAGAGACAGCCCCAACCAGCAGACACAGCCCCAACCAGCAGACACAGCCCCGACCAGCAGAAACAGCCGTAATCCAGCAGAGACAGCCCCAGACCAGCAGAGACAGCCCCAACCAGCAAAGAGAGCTCTAATCCAGCAGAGACAGACCTAATCTAGCAGAGACAGCCCCAGACAAGCAGAGACAGGCCCGACCAGCAGAGACAGCCCTGACCAGAAGAGACAGCTCTGACCAGAAGAGACAGCCCAGACCAGAAGAGACAGCCCAGACCAGAAGAGACAACCCCAACCAGCAGAGACAGCCCCAGACCAGAAGAGACAACCCCACACCAGAAGAGACAGCTCCAGACCAGAAGAGACAGCCCCAGACCAGAAGAGACAACTCCAACCAGAAGAGACAACCCCAACCAGCAGAGACAGCCCAGATCAGAAGAGACAACCCCAGACCAGGAGAGACAGCCCAGACCAGAAGAGACAGCCCAGACAAGAAGAGACAACCCCAACCAGCAGAGACAGTGCCAGATCAGAAGAGACAGCCCAGACCAGAAGAGACAGCCCAGACCAGAAGAGACAACCCCAGAACAGAAGAGACAGCCCAGACCAGAAGAGACAGCACAGACCAGAAGAGACAACCCCAACCAGCAGAGACAGCCCCAAACAGCAGAGACAGCCCCAGACCAGAAGAGACAGCCCAAACCAGAAGAGACAACCCCAACCAGCAGAGACAGCCCCAGACCAGAAGAGACAGTCCCAGACCAGAAGAGACAGCCCCGACCAGAAGAGACAACCCCAACCAGCAGAGATAGCCCCAGACCAGAAGAGACAGCTCAGACCAGAAGAGACAGCCCCAACCAGCAGAGACAGCCCCAGACCAGAAGAGACAACCCCGACCAGAAGAGACAACCCCAACCAGCAGAGACAGCCCCAGACCAGAAGAGACAACCCCGACCAGAAGAGACAACCCCAACCAGCAGAGACAGCCCCAGACCAGAAGAGACAACCCCAACCAGAAGAGACAGCCCAGACCAGAAGAGACAGCCCCAGACCAGAAGAGGCAGCCCAGACCAGAAGAGGCAGCCCAGACCAGAAGAGACAGCTCAGACCAGGAGAGACAGCCCAGATACACCCCCTTTTCCCGCCGCTACAGCGGGACTTTAGCTGTAATGAACACACATCAGCGGGGGATCGGTGGCCGCATTGGATGACAATGTGTGTCTCCTCTCCTCCCCCTCCTCTCTGTACATACTGACATCCCCACCGGTCCCTCTGTCCTCCTCTGTCATCGTTGGTGGGGCAGGAGAGCAGAAAGTCTGGACATGTGTTTGAAACACACAGGGAGGGAGAGGATCTCTCTGGCCCTATGGCGCCCCCCTATCTGAGGCACCTTGGTGCGGTGCACCCTGTGCACCACGAGGCATTCCATTAACTGAATGGGCGGGTGTGAGGACGCTGAGTGGGCGGCCGCAGACAGAAGGGACAGCCCAGATAGGCGGACAACAGAGCCCAGCTACCGCAGCTGCTTTCGGCCCCACATGTAGCCAGGAGGCCGCGGCCCACCGGGCAAGTGCCCGTTGTGCCCTATGGCCAGTCCGGGCCTGGTTAGCATGGCCGAAATGTGGAAAAGCTTTGTCAGCAGCACGCCACAACAAACAGCACCACCAGCTGATAGGCAACGTCTTAGCAGGAGGCAGCATTTCAGCAACATGGTGGAACAGTATGTGTGCACACACCTACACGTACTGACTGATGGGTCTGCCCCGTTCAACTTCTGGGTCTCCAAATTGGGCACATGACCTGAGCTTGCCCTTTATGCCTTGGAGGTGCTGGTCTGCCCTGCAGCCAGTGTATTGTCTGAACGTGTGTTAAGCATGGCAGGCCTCCTGGCTACATGTGGGGCCGAAAGCAGCTGCGGTAGCTGGGCTCTGTTGTCCGCCTATCTGGGCTGTCCCTTCTGTCTGCGGCCGCCCACTCAGCGTCCTCACACCCGCCCATTCAGTTAATGGAATGCCTCGTGGTGCGCAGGGTGCACCGCACCAAGGTGCCTCAGATAGGGGGGCGCCATAGGGCCAGAGAGATCCTGCTAAGACGTTGTCTATCAGCTGGTGGTGCTGTTTGTTGTGGCGGGCTGCTGACAAAGCTTTGCCACATTTCAGCCATGCTAACCCTGCCTTCTGAGGTGCTGGCGGTGCCACAGCTGCATTGGCGACCTCTTCCTCCTCCTCCTCTGCCTTTGCCTTGTGCTTCCACCGAGCCCACGGTGTCATTTGGGAATGCCCTCAGCAGCGCGTCTACCAGCGTGTGCTTCCGACCATGCTCCAGTGAGGGAATTAAGGACGGCACATTGTCCTTGTAACAGGGATCCAGCAGGGTGGCCACCCAGTAATCAGAACAAGTTAAAATGTGGGCAACTCGGCTGTCGTTGAGCAGGCACTGCAGCATGTAGTTGCTCATGTGTGCCAGGCTGCCCAGAGGCAAAGACAAGCTGTCCTCTGTGAGAGGTGTATCATCTGTGTCCTCCGTATCCCTCAACCATGCTCCAGTGATGCCCATGAGCTGCGTTGGGTGCCACCCTGCTGTGAACATGGTTCCTCCTCCTCCTCCTCCTCCTCATCATCCTCGTCCTCCTCATCCTCCAGAACTGTGCCCTGGCTTGAAATCTTTTTACCTGGCCTATGCTGGTGCAGGAACCAACCCTCTGAGCCACTTGTGAATGACTGGCCTGATAACCATGGAAATGACCCCTCTTCCTCCTCCTCTTCCTCCTGTGCCACATCCTCTTCATTCATCGCCCAAAGTGTTTTTTCAAGGAGACATAGAAGTGGGATAGTAACGTTGAGAACAGCGTCATCGGCACTGGCCATGTTGGTGGAGTACTCGAAATACCGCAATGTGGTACACAGGTCTCGCATGGAGGCCCACTTGTTGGTGGTGAAGTGGTGCTGTTCCGCAGAGCAACTGACCCATGTGTGCTGCAGCTGAAAGTCCACTATTGCCTGCTGCTGCTTGCACAGTCTCTCCAGCGTGTGCAAGGTGGAGTTCCACCTTGTGGGCACGTCGCATAGGAAGCAGTAAGTGGGGAGGCTGAAGTTCCGCTGCAGTGCAGACAGGCGAGCAGCAGCAGGGTGAGAACCCCGAAATTGTGCACAGACAGCCGGCACTTTCTGCAGCAGCTCTGACATATCCGGGTAGTTTTTTAGAAATTTCTGCACCACCAAATTCAGCACATTGCCAGGCAAGGGATGTGCGTCAAATCGGCTAGGCCCAGAGCTGCTACGAGATTTCGCCCATTATAGCACACCACCAGGCCGGGCTTGAGGCTCAGTGGTCATCGGTCTGTTGTTCAATGCCCTCTACAGCTGCAGTGCAGTGTGGGGTTTATCCCCCAAACACATTAGTTTTAAAACAGCTTGCTGTCGTTTCCCCCTGGATGTGCTGAAGTTGGTGGTGAAGGTGTTACGCTGACCGGATGAGGAGGTGGCAGAGGAAGCGGAGTAGGAGGAGGAGGCAACAGGAGGCAAAGAGAAATGCCCTGCAATCCTAGGTGGCGGAAGGACATACGCCAAGCTGCTAGCCGCCTCAGGCCCACCGCCACTACATTTGCCCAGTGTGCAGTTAGCGAGATATAGTGTCCCTTCCCGTGCTTACTGGTCCACGTATCAGTGGTTATGTGGACCTTGCCACAGATGGCATTGCGCAGTGCACACTTGATCTTGTCCCCGACTTGTTTGTGCAGGGAAGGGATAGCCTGTCAAAATTTTTGGACTATCGCCACAGACAGGGTGTCATGTACCAAGGGTCGGTGGTGATGAAAAGGTACGCTCGATAGGGAAGGGACGTGTTTGTTCAGCCCCTGTTCTAGTTCACACGTGACGCGTTACGGTAGACACCGTTCCAGGTGTATTGGTGACTATGCACCTGGTCATTCGTGCCCTTCCCTGTGATATAGAGCGATTGACGTGTGACCCGTTTACATCACCGCCACCCGGACTCCGCCGATCGTCGAACCGCATACAGGAAGGCGGTGGATCCTAACGTCCCGTAAAGAGAAACGGAGGACAACGGAGGAGG